>JARHVA010003686.1:1262500-1707500 GCA_037957365.1 Torreya grandis
ATTTGAGTTCTATGGTTCACCTTACAGAAGATTGGAGACATAAGATTGTGGCAGAGTATGCCAAGGATTCATGGGCATCCAGCATTGTTGAGGGATCGACGACTGATACCAGATATACGCTTGTGAATGACTTGATCATTTACAAGAACAGGGTTTATTTGATCCCGGGATCAGAGGTGAAGAACATTGTCATGCGAGCCTTTCATGATGTACCTACTGCAGGGCATCCCGGGTATTTCAAAACCTATAGACTGATTCAGGAGAGATTCACATGGAAAGGACTTAAGGCAAATGTTCTTCAGTATGTGCGTGAGTGCCCTGTTTGTCAGTAGAACAAGCAGGAGAACGCGTACCCGATAGGATTATTGCAGCCACTTTCGATTCCTGACAGGAAGTGGGAATGCCTGTCGATGGATTTCATTATGGGCTTGCCTAAAGCCCAAGGACGGGATTGCATATATGTAGTCGTGGATCGGTTAACGAAGTATGCCCACTTCTTTTCGATTACCACCACTTACACAGCTACACAGGTAGCAGAGGTCTTCTTCTGAGAGGTATTCAGACTGCATGGGTTGCCTCAGAGCATAGTGAGTGACAGGGATAGTCGGTTCTTGAATCATTTTTGGCAGGAGGTGTTCAGACTCTGTGGGACTGAGCTTACACCAAGCACCAGTTACCACCTGCAGACCGATGGATAGACAGAGATAGTGAATAAATGGGTGGAAGGTTACCTCAGGAACTATATTGCAGGGCAGCAGAAGGCATGGGTCAAGTGGATTCATTTGTGCGAGTATTGCTACAATACGACCTTCCATATGACCATTCAGATGTCCCCTTTTATGGCGTTGTACGGGTATGAGGCACCGAGTTTTCTGGATTTGCAACTGAGTGACAGTAGAGTGCCGAGTGCTAGAGATTTGTTGCAGGAGAGTCAGGATACTATGAGGTCTCTTAAGGAGAATATTGCCAAGGCACAGAATCAGCAAAAGCAGTACGCAGATCAGAAGAGGACAGAGAGGTCTTTTGATGTGGGTGACATGGTTTATCTTATGCTGCAGCCCTACCGTCAATCTACTCTTAGGAAGAGTGGGTCAGAGAAACTTAAGCCACGATATTACGGTCCTTTTAGGATTCTGAGGCGTGCTGGATAGGTGGCTTATGAGCTAGAGCTTCCGGCAGAGAGCAGGGTACACAATGTTTTTCATGTGTCACGCCTCAAGAAGGCGTTGGGACCCCGTGTGGTACCTTCTGCAGTTTTACCTCCCTTAGATGATGAGGGAAAGTTGATTTTAGTACCTGAGTCTATCCTAGAGTACAGAGAGACAGTTGCGTAGGAGGACTATCAGGGAATATTTGGTAAAATGGAGAGATTTGCCAGTGGAGGATGCTACATGGGAGAGCAAGGATATTCTGCAGCATCCAGAGTTGAGATTGCTTGAGGACAAGCAATTTCAAGAGGGGCGGACTGTCATGTCCCCTTCCAGTTGACATCTCTTAGAGCTGATGATTAGCCTATTATGTGACCCTCGTAGGCTGATAGGATGGATAGAGGGTCTTGATGGAGCTTGGCTTGGCTTCGACTGTCAAAATTTTTCTAGTTGGCTTTCGTTCGGGCTTTTTCGGACACCGTTTGCCTGAGTTGCTATTTTTTAGGGGTATTTGGCACTCAGCGGAACACCCCTGCTATTTTTAGCAGTATGGTCTGGGCATATGCGGAATCACCCCTTTGTTCGCCAGCTTCAGACAATTCGAGAATCGGATATTTTTTTAGGGAGATTAATATTTAATTGATTTAATTAAATATTAATTATTTAGAACTATATTATAAAGTTATAATATTTAATATTATAACTTAAGGGTTTTGACTCAAAGGGGCGACCATCATTGAAGTGGGCCGTTTTTAATTATATTTTTATAATTAAAAATGTAATTTTTGACTATGGAAAAAATTAAAAGAAGTCCAAATTTTTATTAATGAAAACCTAATTAGGGGAAATCGCACTTTTGAAGAATATAAGGGTTTCTCGTTGGGAATCGAGCCATTCATGATTGAAGTCAATTTTTTGCTGAGTATTTTTCTTTGAAGACAGAGCCAAGGGTTCCAGTATTCAATTTGCATTAGAGAACGTGCAATATTCAGTGTGAGTGATTCAGAGGCTGTGAAATATCAGCTGATCTATTGCCAGGCAGAGAACTTTATACAGAGGTTATCACAGAGCTTCACAGAGGTTTATATCATCAGGGTTTTGATCTGGAAACCGTCCAGAAGGAGATCTTCAATATTGGTGCTTCTTTATTTAAGATTTGGCGCTCAGTCTACAGGCCGTACTGTTTTAATTGCTGCTGTTGCAAAAGCCGTACATTTATGTACCAGGCCGTACCATCCAAAAGGGGCGTACTTTCTACTGGGAGCAAAACGCCTTCTCTTTGACCAGTCAGCCGATTCCAAGTGGGGCGCCTATACACCTGGCATCATTTTGGATCATCAGAAGGAGGGAGAAAGGGTTATTTATTGCAGCCATACCAGATCTCGGTCATTTTCAGCTTGCAGCAAATCAGGGTTTTTGAAACAATATTTTTATATTATTTTGTATGCATGCCAGAGATCTATTGTAATCCTCTGAAATGAATAATAAGATCATAGATTAACCAGTTAGAGGAGTAAGCTGCTCTATATTCATTTCTTAGAATTTATATAATTTTTTTGCAAAAATCACATTCATTCCCTATTCATGCAAAAACACCAAAAAAATCAAAACACACAAAAAACAGTCCAAAATATACAGTTCCAGAATTCAGGGGAAATAGGGGTTTCTACAATAGGCTGCAAGTTCCTCTTCAACTAAGCATCATTGGAGTACATACAACTTTATCCACACAGTTAAGTGCAATAAGTTGACATCGAAAAAGGTAAAGGATTTGGTCTATGTGCATTCCAACCTGTGCCTACTATCACACAATCAAAATGAGTAAAAGCAAGGGGCAATGAAGTGTTGAGATTTAGGCATATAGCATCCTAACCTAGATTTTTCTATTGCCACCTTCCATTGCTTAACACGGAGCTAGAGAGTTTTTTGGTAAGATTTGCATAGTGGAGATAGTGCGAGTGGCACTACTACTACTCATGGCTTTAATGAACCACATGATAGTCTTGATGCTCTTGATGAAGAGCAATATGAAGATAATGAATATTTTGATTTATCTTGATTTTTGTGTATACATTTACACTATGTACTTGTTCTAAGTTCAACTACTGAATATCAAGACGTGACATTGAATCATTAGTAGTGTTTTCAATTAACTTTTTTTCCCCCCTCTATGCATATTATGTGGTTAATTTTACTTATTTGGCTATATATATATATAGTATGGTCATACACCAGCCATACTTGGGCAAAAAAATGCAACACTGGCTTGCCCAAACCTTGTAACTGTACTAGTACAACATCGACTACTTAGGTTAAAGTTTATAGGGTAGATGTGACCAACCATAGAGAGAAGTTTCCTCTTTTATGATCTCCCCTGATTTCCAATTTTGATCTAATCTCCTTTTCATCATCTTAATTTGATTTGAGAAGAGCAAAAGGTGTCATTTCATTTCTAGTGCCCATCCTTTAAGGTGAAGGCATAAGGCAAGGCTTATAAGAGCTGAAAGAAAGCATTGGATAGGAGTCTTATCCAAGAGAAGAGTTGTAGTCCATTGTAGGAGAGGCAGGGGTTGATTCCATAGAGGAGTTGCACTTCAATCTTGCTCTATTAGAGCCATGCCCACTTTGAGATTGTATTGAGCACGATACTAATCCCAAGAGGCATTCATTTTCATGCTAGAGTTTTTATACGACGGGTTTGTCCAGGGTAAATTCTTGTGTTTTGAGTAGTCTTATTTGCATGTACATTTGAACTCATTTCCTTTCTTGTTGTTCATGGTAATTGTCATGGAATGAACAATCTCTTGGAGTGGAACAGCTCTTTTAAGTATTTGTATTTGGAAAAATGTCTGTACTTGTAATTCATATGGGTATAGAAGATGTTTGCACATTCACACATCCTATTTTTGCATATTGGATGTATGGTGCAGCTAATTGTTGTATCTTGCAACTAAATTTGAGCGTTGTATGTTGGATTTCATTAGCAAGCAACAACATGGCTCATCTTGTGAATTTGAAGTAGCAAAGTCTTTACAAAATTTACAAACAAAATACTTAGGAAAAGTTACCTAAGTATCCTTGTCCGAATGAAAGGGCTGTTTTTTAGGAGATATTGTTGCTCTAGTCAACTAAGTATTCGAGATTAACCAAAATATCTTGTCCTGGCAGCTATCGTTTTGTTTGTAAATAGGATAGTACATGATTATAGTATATTTGGGGGATCTTGACTCTATGGTTATGGTTGAATTTTTTCCATTGCACACGGATTTAAATCATAATAAAATACATTATAAGATAATCATTTAGCATTAGAAGTTCAAATTGAATTCAGGACGACATCCAAATTCATAAAATATATATGCACTAAAGTCTAATTCATGTTCACCAAAGATGGATGCATTGTGTGTAGTTTGCATTTTATTATGAGGATTATGTGCAAGTGTTAGCCGATATGTTTTGTAGGAACATATGGCACGCTAATTCCTATTTTTGATTGACCAGGGAAAATGTGCGGGATGATGCCCTTGTTTGAATGTACAAGTGGATAAACGTATTTATACTAACCCATATGTCAAAGTAACATGATATTGTCTTGTGATTTGGAGTGATGTAGGCATTACTTGTTATGGTTGTCACAGCAATGACACTTATAATATGGTTCTTTGCATCAAAACATGCTGAACGTTCAGTTTCCGTCGTTTCTGATGCTCTTCGTGATGAACTGCTTGCACATGCCAAAGCATGTACGACATCAGTTCTTAAAGGAAATAGGGAATCTACAATCCATTTAGCTCAGTTGATGGCTTCATCTTTAATAAAATGCAACTTGTCTTCATTTTCAACATTGGAGAATAAGGTTCGTAAGTTTGGTCTGGTGATTTTAGTTTGGAACGTGTTACAATTTATTATGATTACGGGTTGCCAGTAATAATGGCGCTTCCTTGTTATTGTAGGTGAAGCCTGCTCTTTTCCAAGAATATTCAACTATTCCGCACATGGCACAGGTTTTATACATGGGAAAAAATGGATTATTTGCCTCTTACTATTCAGATTTCAATGAGACGTTGATCTTGTATGCAAACACAACATATACAGACAACAATTCAATTCATGCAGGGAATGCAACTTTTTACCGTCAAGAGTATCTATGGTATCGTCAATCAGCTAATGCTACCACAGGGCTACCGACGGGGGAAGCAATTTCAACTGGCACATTTTCTTTTTGGGGCACAACATGGTTTAGAGATGCACTCTACAGTAAGAATGGATTAGCTACTTGGGTTTTGGCATTTGGTCAATCTAAGGAACTATTATTCCTTTCACTGGCTGCTATCAAAGATGCATCTTCTGCAGATCCCTCTGGAGTATTAGCTTTAGGAGTGCCTTTGAGAATTTTAACAGAGCTCATAACACATTTTGATCTGCTGGGTGGTGATATGTACTTAGCCACAAAAGATGGATATTTGCTCGCACAAACAGGAATAACTTTTTATGTTGGAGGTGAACTAGATAAACCCATCCTGTTAGAAGCTACAAAATCAGGCAATCTTGTGGTGGCAGGAGCCGCATTGCATCTCAAAAGAAAATTAAAGAATATATCAAGATTGGGCATTGAAACTTTCAGGTCCTCTGATGCAAAAATTCAAGGTGCATCGTACATAGTGGACAGTACACCCATCCATCTTGCTGGAACTACTATGGTATAGAACTTCATTCTTTGCTGGAAAGGTTACAAGTCGAACATTTACATAAACTACAAAGGAAGATATATTTCTTTCAAAATTACTCTTCGAAATATTCTTCCTTGATGGAATCCTTGAAATCTGTTGGAAAGGACTATGTGGAAAATCAGTTGTGTATTCTACAAATACAAGTTTTTTTACACTCTTAAGATATTTGTTTTTACCTTCTAATAGGATTCTGTTGTGTATGGTTACATCTTCCATCTGATTCTTTTTATTATACTGACTTGTAAGTCAATTTGCTTGTCCAGGTATGTGTTGTCATCATTCCACACAAAAGAATTTGGGGTCACATGAGGAAACAGGGCCACACAATATTAATTTTGCTAAGCATTTTGGCAGTTTCCATGTTCTTTGTAGCCTGTGTTTTTATTTTTTTACTTACACGAGCTGCGAGGAAAGAAATGCACCTCTGCGCAGCATTGATTCAACAACTTGAGGCAACCAAGCAAGCAGAGAGAAAGAGTAACCAAAAAAATATTGTTTTTGCAAGAACGAGTCATGACTTGCGGACATCTCTTGCAGCTATCATTGGCCTCATTGATCTTTGTTGTTACGATGCTGCTGAAGGTTCAGAATTGGAGACTAACCTCTTGCAGATGAATACTTGTGCAAGTAACTTACTTGGTAAGTTTGTATCAGTGGCTGCATTAGAGTTAACGAAGTTAATGTTTTTAAATGCAATCCTAGTATGCCATTTTGTGAAAAGAATGTTCTGGGACACAATTTCTTCTGTTCCTTTATAGTTCCATATATTGTTTGCCGAGTTTCCATTGGTATATTAGAAGGATTTGATTTGAAATTGGGTCAAGTTTCTCTCCATAAATTTTTAGACTATTTTCAAAGTTATACAGATTCTAATGTTGATTCTTTTTCAAAATGTTGATTGCAGGAATTTTTAGCTGTCAAAATAACCTTTTCTTAAAACTAATATTCATTTGCACTCCAAAGGATAACACAACTTATTTGTCATGTTCACACTTATTTTGTAGGGATATTGAACTCGGTCTTAGATGTGAGTAAAATTGAGGCTGGGAAACTGCAACTTGAAGAGACAGAATTCAATATAGTTCAGGTCCTTGAAGAAGTTGTAGATATGTTCTCTGTTGTGGCATTACAGAAAGGTGTAGAAGTTGTGCTGGATTTATGTGATGAGTCCGCAGAGAAAGTATCATGGGTTAAAGGTGATGTAGGCCGACTAAAGCAGATACTCTGTAATTTGTTAAGCAATGGCGTAAAGTTTACATCTGAAGGCCACGTGATATTACGTGCTTGGGTTAAGCAAATTAACCTTAGGAATCCCTCAGTTCATGACAGCCACAGTGGTCAACATTTCTTGGCATTTTGGAGTTGTATGCCCAAATGGTTCTTTAAGGATGGTGATCCTTACAAACAATTAGATGTCTTTTCTGGGGTTCATGGTCATCCAAATTACATTGAGTTCGAGTTTGAGGTAGAGGACACTGGAAAGGGTATCCCACAGGACAGATGCAAATCCATTTTTGAGAACTTTGTCCAAGTTGACAGGTTAACTTCTAAGAATCAAGGTGGTACTGGTCTGGGTCTTGGCATCGTTAGATCTTTGGTAAGTAAGGGATACTATTATTTCCTCACTCCTAAAATGGAAATTCTTTTATCATGTGTGTTCCTATCATTTTCTTATTTGTTCAAAATAAACTTTACGGTTATGACATGGCTTGCTCTTTTTTCATTTATGAATTTCATGTACTGTTCAAATCTGCCATTTTCCATTTTCAAATTACTAGTTTTAATGTTTTATTTGAACTCTGGACCTTAAAGTGTTAATTTTTTGGTTCTATTTTCTCTGGCAGGTGCATTTAATGGGTGGAGATATTAATATTGCTGATAAAGGTGAACCTGGAGAACAGGGGACTTGCTTTAGTTTTAACCTCTTTTTCAGAAATACTGAGGTTACTGTAGCTAAGAACAAGAATGGAGTGAATCAGTCATCAGGTATCCATGTGCCAGATAGAGTTTCTGTACAGCCTATGATTGATTCATGTGGAAAATATGGCATTCACAATTGGCAACTAGGACTAAAGTCTAATTCATTTACATCGAGAATTTCAGAAACACACTTTTGCCAAAGTCTCCCACGTGTAGAACATGTCTATGCAGTTCTTGCAATGAATGGAGAGGCAGGAAAAATAATTTTGAAGAAATGGTTGGAGCGCAGAGGTATACAGGTTTTGATGGTAAATCAATGGGGGGATTTTATCCCTACACTCGAAAATCTCAAACAAGAAGTTATGTTCCACAGTTTAAGGTCTTCTGAGACTTCCGAATTGGTGTCTCCAGAGAGTCCGTTGAGTGATCCTTGGGTGGATGATTTGGACTTAGGAGGACATCACGTTGATACATTCCCTGATTGTGGTGTAAAGCTACCTCCTACAGATGGGTATAGTCTAGCTATTGAGAGCTCTAAACAGAGAAAAAAGAATACAGTAAGTGCCCGCCTACTAATTTTGGTTGACATCAACATGATTGTAGGACCTCCTGAACAAGTATCAGTAATTTTAAGTAATTTTTCTGAAGCTGGACAGATGTTTAGCTACAAGGTTGCTTGGATAGCTATTGCAAACACTCCAAGCGTGGACTTGGAGAACTTGAAGAGAGGATTTGTTCCTTGTGATCTGATATTACATAAACCGGTTCATGGCTCACGTCTTCATGCAGTTTGGGATCTTGTACGGGATCTTACTGGAGAAAGAATGCAGCATGCTTCAGAAATTAAGGCATCAAATGTTTTCCCACAGATGCAAACTAGTGATGAGCATTGGAGAAGGAAATCCTTCTACCAGCCTACATCTAGTTTGGAAAACATGCAAGACCAGAAGCAGATGTGGTCAGGATCAACACAAAAGGATAAGAAATTGGGACCTCAGAAAGTCCTGAAAGGCATGCATATACTTGTTGCAGAAGATAATGCTGTTTTACGACGACTTGCAGAAACTATGCTTTTCCGGTTAGGTGCCACTGTTGAATGTGTTGATAATGGAGCAGAGGCTGTACGCGTAGTTTCTGA
Organism: Torreya grandis; assembly: GCA_037957365.1. Classification (NCBI taxonomy): domain Eukaryota; kingdom Viridiplantae; phylum Streptophyta; class Pinopsida; order Cupressales; family Taxaceae; genus Torreya; species Torreya grandis. Next base: position 1,271,437 of record JARHVA010003686.1, read on the forward strand.
AGCACTTCAGAATGCCATCAAGAACAATAAAGACTTCCATTCATCAAAACAGTGGTCACTTGAAGCATCGGGTCCTGCAAAACCCTATGTCTTTGACATTCTTCTAATGGACTGTGAGGTAGTTCTTTCAAACACCACAGCAATCTCCTTTGTTTCTTTATATGTTTCCAATTTTATGTTTCAAAGATTTGGTTTTAATAGTGGACGTCTTTATTAGAATGAGATTCAGTTTTCATAGTGCTGAAACCTCCGGGGTATGGGAAAATAAAGAATTGATGATAAATGACTAAAGATAACCAGACAGGTTGTAATCACAAACAAGCAATATAGAACCCAGGCGTGAATTTAGCACCTCAAATGCAATTTATATTGCAAAGGCTAGCTCCCCATATTTATAGAGGCAGGATACTAGGTAGTACTTAACTAATTTTTAAATAGATACCAACATGGAATATTTGAAAATTTGGTAAAGCTTTTGCTTTTGGATACAAAGTACCTAGAATCAGGGAAAATGATCCCTATACCAATGGGGTGATATCACAATGGAAGTGGCCCTCTTGTTGACATAATGGTTGAGTGAATGTGGATGAATATGTTTGCTTGCTCAGCCTTCCCTCTCCTCTTCTGTGACTAATAAATAAATAAAAAAACCCTTGCAACAAGCTTTCAAAAGTGTGTTACCATCTCAAGTCAGATATGCCTAATATGTGGGTCTTGGAATTGTTTGTAAGACTCTATAATCCTCATATCTTTCAAAGGAATGTGTCTTATATCTAGCTGATGGTATTTTAGGGTGACCCACCTAGAAAGACAAATGAATAATATAATTCTTTTTCTTCTTTAGCAGTTCTGCCCAATTTTGACAAAGATTGTCAAAAATCAATTTAAAAACATAGCATATCATGAGCTGTTGCCTTTCGACTTATGTAATTCAGGTCTTGATAAATCAGGACGCAGTGGTATTTTTCTTATGCAATAGGCTAACAATGCATAACAGATCCTTAGAACCCTCAGTATGAAGCTTCATTGTTTAACTGGTACATAGACGTATATATTCTTATTCTAGATTTGCATTCAATATACTCCAACGAGCATTAATCATATTTATCATAATTAATTTCACTGGAATAATCATGATGGTGGTCTGGCTATCTTGATTTTGAAAATCAAAGTGGCTGCTCTATGTTGGAGTCCACGAAGGCCAATTCTTTTGCATTCGATTGCATAATTTCTGACTCTCAAAAATACACTTCTATTATTTGATCACTCTTAGCAGTATACTGCTGATCTGAGTTTTGAGCTTTCATGTACTGACAAATGCATACATAGAAGCTTGCAATGATAACTGTTTTTCAAGTTTCCTCTGTCTCTAATTTAGTTTGTCTAACAGCTATGCCATATCCTCTTTTTTCATTTATTCTTTCATATTCTAGAAATTGTACTCCAATTGTTATTGCCTTTTGCAATTGCAGATGCCTGTAATGGATGGGTATGAAGCAACTCGGAGGATCCGTGAAGAAGAGATGCGCTATGGATTTCATTCACCAATTATTGCCCTGACTGCCCATGCAATGGCTGATGAGGTGAGCAGATGCATTCAAGCAGGAATGGATTTTCATTTGCCAAAACCACTGGCAATGGAGCCTCTGCTAAATGTTATAGGAAGGATCTATTCAGAAAAAGAAAGTTTGGAATTGTAGAGGATTTGTCATCCCAAAAATAGTGTCAATAAGGTGTGGTTTTATACAATTGTCTATGCTTATGAAGAAGAGAAGCACTATGGCTTTCGTGTACCAATTATTGCCCTGATTGTCCATGCAATGGCTGGGTAGGTTAGGAGATGCATTCAAGCAGGAATGGATTTTCATTTACCAAAACCACTGGCATTGGAGCCTCTGCTAAATGTTATAGGAAGAATCTATTCAGAAAAAGAAACTCTGGAATTGTAGAGGAATTGTCATCCCGAGACATTATTTTTCTCGTGACACCCATGGCAGTATTGGTGGTTTAAAGATGAAATATTCTTAGATATAAAAGATGAAAGCTCTGTTGTGTTTGATTTTAGATATTACATTGATCAACATTCAATGTGCCTTGGAAATTAGTATATAATAGAAAATTTTCTTATGTAAATGTCGAGAGACCTAAAACATAGGTCCAAAGTGGGTGTTTAAATGATTACATTGAACCTTAAGAGATATCCTTGTGCTGTTTCGGTGGACTGTCCTTTTCTGCATTACCATGCCCATTTCAACTATTCTGTGATTCTTGGAATTGCTTCTTCTGTTGGTTGGAAGGCTTGGTCCATGGTGACGTATAAAACCCAATTTACCATGATTCTTATACCAATGGGGTTGATGTCATGATGTAAGTGGCCCTCCTACTAACACAATGGTCGAGTGGTTGTGAATGAGTATGTTTATTTGCTTGGCATCCCCTCTCCTCTTTCGTGGCTTGTAAATGTGATGATAATTTATGTTGATAGGCATTTCTTTTCTATGAAATGAACCCACTGGCTGACCATTGTATAAATCCAAGGGTCCATTGTTATGTGAATCTATACCGTCCATTTTAAGTATAGGATATAACATATTTTATATTTTAAAAAACAGAGATAGTGCGAGACTGTGGATGTTGAAATACTGGGGCAGTCAGATCACATGGGTGCCAATGTGGGGGACTTTATATATTGGGTAAAGTCCAAGATCATATGGATGGCATTGGCTATACAGTAGCCCTTCTTTCTGGTCTAACCACATACCTCACCAATGCAGATCAATCAAAAGGTGCTGCAAGGGGTCCAGGTGCACAGGAAGGATCGAGGGTTCATTGTTTTAGGATGGCAGAGAAGTCCTCTGAGGGTGTGCAGTTTGGATCAAGGCGCTTGCAGAGGTTAGGGTGCAAAGCAGAGATGGATAAGTGGTGACCTGATGCTGCTGCATGTGGATCTGGATCAAACGCAGTAGGGGCTTTGTTTGCACTTTGCAGTGACCAAGTGGCATGGATGGAGATGTCAAATATTGTGGGAGTCAGGCGGTTATGTTTTGTGCAGGGATTGGGTTTGAATCCTCCCCCAGAGTAATGAAGTCGTATAGAAGGGACACCAGTGCTGAGAGCTCTGTGAGCCGAATTGCATCAGATGAAGGTTGACATCGACAGGGTGTGTAGGACGATAGTTATTTTTCTATTAAATATAATGGATTTGTGTCATGTATAAATTAAATTTTTTTGAAATTGTTGTGCTTGTTCAGTTTTTTAGCCTGGTTTCTTCGAGATGTGCAGATTTGTTTGTTGTCTACCATGCTTATGATGTTGAGACTGTTTCAGTCACTTAATACATGCAACATCTACACCACAATTTTGTTCAATCGATGTGAATGGGTGTTTTAAGCTGTATGGAGCTTTAAGATGGGAATAGTTGATAGGAATTTCTTCGCTCACACATTTTTTAATGATTGAAAATGTATTTATGATTGATTTTTGTTTATAGATTACGTATTCAAATGATAAGTGCCTACGATGGTGTGCCCTAGAATGATATCATTTTTCATATTATGGATGAGCAGCATATAAAGTTACTGAATAAAAACGTTTGACTGGGTGTATGCACTTGGGCATCTTTCTGTCATGGTGTGTACTATGAATGCTTTCTGTAGCTTGCTTTTAGTTCTAGTTGCAAAATTTTGAAGCTAAATATTAAATGAATAATGTAAAGCTCTTCAATTTTTTCCTTCATAGGTGGCTAGGTTTGACACAATCTAATCCGGTGCATATTTTTAGGGCACGGAGAGGTAGAGATTCACTTCAGCGAATTAGATTGAATCTCCCCTGTTCCATGGCTTGAAAGTATGCACCAGATTAATCAATTCAGCTGGTTTTGTTGCAATACTGAATGCACTGTGTAGCAAAAAAATGCTCTGCAAGCCTTAATGACGATAAAAAAGCTTTATGGTACATAGCTATGCTGCAGCCAAGGTCCATCGTAAGCTACTAAATGGTATGTACTTTGTACCGGTTTTTAATTCTTTTCACGTGATGATAACCAATATTCATACTCCCTCTCCACTGTTTCTGTTGTAATTTTCTTAAAAATCTAGTAACTAAAATAATATTGTGTTAAATTTTTTCACAGTGATTTATTTTCATGTGCACAAACAATGAAAAAATCCTTGGATTATGAAAACATTGTCTTTAGATGCCGTTTATGCCACCAAACTGGCCATCTCCAGGGCCTTGGTTTGCCCTCATGCAAGTAAGACAAAAAAAGAAAAAGGAACATTCTTCTCAACCTAAACGCTGGCAACCATATGAACATTCTATTCCAACCAAGGGCATGGAAAAATCTAAAGTTAGCACAGTGAAGAAAGAAAGTTTAAAGTTTACTGGAGAACTGACAGTGGTAGATTCTTCTTGCCAAATGACATTTGTAGATAATGTTACAATGGGCGGCATCGAGAGATCACATGAATCCAAATCTTTTGGATCTGATAAGAATCAGCGTTTTATTTGAATCTCAACACAATCCTGCACTTCCAATAGTTATTGCTAACCTGATGGATATTGGTCACTCAGGGTGCTGGACCGAGGATCAAAAGAAAAAGAACAAAAAAGGCCATCTTGTGGATACGAGATGTGGCCATCTCTGAGTTTTTTCCTTTCCTTTTTCTCATGCTGGTTTTTGGTTTAATTGCCTTGTTGGTGTTGCTTGGCTTTTGGGGTGTGACTCTTTCCACCCGTCTTTTTTGTATGACTAACATTGTACTATAAATTGTTTTAATAAAAGTGCACTTTTCAATTTTAAAAAAAAACTGTGACATTAGTATAACACGTTTTGCCAGCGTTTTGTGGTTTGCTTATGTGTGCACCCATGACATGCATTACAAAGTGTAGTTGTTGTTTGAATGCAATTTCCACTTGCATGGTCATTGGGTATCCATCTAAGCATGCTTTCTTATTGTTTTGACATTAATTCTTCTTCCCATGCCTTTTGTCAATTTCAATAAATTATTACTTTTCTTCCCATGGCATTTGTCATTTTCAAGAAATAATTACTTTTCTCGCAGTTGGCGTTTGAATTTTGTTGTTGCTAGCACCTAAGGCATCACGCTATTCAATCTCTTTCTAATTTCTAAAGAGCGTCTAATTTCTGAGAGTGCACTAAAACTTTCTAATGAATGGAAGTACTCTATTCTTCTTACAAAGCATTTTGTCCTTGAGTGTTACTTTGGAATCTTTCATATTGACTTTTATTACTTTGGGTTCCAACAACACTGGATGGTTGCACTGATGTCTTCTGCTAATAGGAGGGGTGTTGGTGTTGGCATGGCTCCATTCATGCAAGGAAAAATTTCTCTGCTTGTAGTGTATTTTGCTTCTATTATCAAAGTGTCCTGAGGTGAATCCAGTTACTATTGTTTTTATGGGTTGGGACACGCTCTACTCAGAATATATTCTTAGCTGGCGTGGATCCCTCTTATGGTTGCACATGTGATCATTCATGCAAGGAAAAATGTATCTGTGTAGGGTATTTTGCTTCTATTATCAAAGTGGCTTGAGGTGAATCCAATTATTATGATTTTTATGGGTTGAACATGTGCTTGAAATATATTCTTAACTAGCATAGATCTCTTTTGTGGTTGTGCATGTGACCATTCTTTGCTGCTTTGGTCACTTCATTGTATACTTATGGTTTTTTCAATTTTTGTCCTCCAAACATCCGAGTCTTCTGAATTGTAGCAATGGTGGTTTGGTGTTTAGTGATTGTGCATTCAACACATTTGGAATTTGTTTGTCAAGCTCTGTTTGTTTACATAACACCCACTACTTTGGATTTTTGTTTTCAATGAATTTTTAATGTAATGTCCCCTCTTTCGTAAGAGATATTGTAGAGTTTTGGGTTAGCGTATTCCAGCGTTTCTGTAGGCTAATGATGGAGTTAAGGGAATGATTTGCAAGACAATTATGATTTGTACCACAGAGGAGTTTTATTTTTGATAAGGTGACTTAATGACTTTTTACAAAGTTATTTTATAAAGTCATTTTTTATAAAATTACTTTATGAGAAAAATAGAAAAAAATCATAAAAGTGACTTTATAAAGTGAAATTATAAAAATAAATAAAGGAAAATCATAAAGTGGAATTATAAAGTTAAGTGAGAAAATATTAAAAAGAAAATATTTTATTATTTCCCACAAGGTGGGGGGGCACCTACTTATGGATGTGAAATAACTTTATATTATTTTCTAATGAGGTGTTGGGTTCTAAAAGTGAATGGAGAATTATAAAAGAATCCTAGTTCTTTCATTTTCTCATTATGTGATATTGTGATATGAAAACTTCTCCATATTTTCCGTTGGTTAAGATTCTCTAGCTTATTCTAAGGACAAACACCTTTGGAATTAGGTGGATTGGATGAAAACTCAATTCCAACTTTTGAGCGGAATCCATACAGGGTTTTTATTTTAGCTTTCATTGCTGGTTTTACATTATGGCAGCCATAAATGAAGGTTTATGTTGCAGATTTTCACAGTAGGTGGTAGCTAGGGTTTATGGGTGTTTGATATTATTGCATATTCTTTTACGGCAACACTTTGGCTTCGATTGGAGACTTATTTTGTGGCATTTTGAGGAAGATTTATTGCTAGACATTTTGCAGGCATTAGGGTTTGAAGGGAAATTAGGTTTTTGACCATATTTTAGGTCAAAACATTTTTTAATAATTTATTTCAAGGTGGGCTTCTAGGTTTGAGAGTATTTGGGATGGTTTAGAAAATGTTTTAGAATTTTTGGAGCTGCAAATAATTTATTACATAATTTTTACATCTTGGGCAAATGGGATGTGAGAAAAATCATATTTTGAAGGATACCCAACTTAGGGTTTGATGCATGGTTGATCACTATCTTTCCCAGCCACTTTTTGATGACTTTCAGCGCTTGTCTAATCAGCATACTCAATGGTACCTTATTGGAGGAGTGCACCATCATTTGCAGGTGTTCATTGCGTCATTGATCACCGAAGGACTCTATATTCCATTGCTACATTTCCGAGTATGAATATATTGTAATTGGGTATCTTATTTGACTTATTGTATTAAGTCACCATATGTTGTTATACTTAGATCAGAGCTATATCAGTTCTGATTTTTATTATAAAAACTCATTTACATGATGAAATGATAGCACTACTCGGTTCTATATTGTGTTACTTGTTTGTACTTTCATTTATATGCAATTGTGTTATCATATGCACTTTCAAACATTGAAAACAAGAACCCAAACTCAAACCAAACAAATCAGAAAAAAAAATCAAGGTAGATTGGGCAGGGGTTCTTACATTTAATTAATTCGTACGAGTATCCTATAGGCCATTAAGCATTATGAGGTCTGTTAAGATTTCTTTCTTGCAAAAGAATTGGGAAGAAGAAAAAAAAAACCATTTCCTTTGTGTATCAAACTAGAAAGAAAAAAATATTTCCATTAATATTAAGTGGAAGCCTTTCATGAGCAATTTTAATTAGATATTAATTTTAGTGAGTTACTCTATATGTTTGTCATTTTTTACTTGTGTATTTTCGGTAATAATTATAGGTAAGGGTCCTCAAATGACATTTTTAATACATGTATTTTTGGTAATAATCATAGGTAAAAGGAATTACTTTTACTCAAATGATATTTTTTTACTTATGTATTTTTTGTAATAATCATTGGTAAAGGGTTGTAATAATCGTAGGTAAAGGGTTCCCAAATGACATTTTTTACGCGTATGTTTTGTAATAATTATATGCAAGGGGACCTACTTAAGTGTGCATCCATTGTAAGTATTTGCTAGTGAGGGGAGGAATGATGAATGTAGATCACCACTTTGAGCTTCTCACCCCTCTAGCCTTCCCCATTGGCAAAACTTTTGGTGAGTGCAATGCCTAATAAGTCATCATCAGCATGCAATTATTATCAATGTGGGATTAATCCAATTACAATCCAATCATGTATTTTTAATGTTAAGTTGAAAGTTTTCACAAGCAATTTTAATTAAATATTTGTTTTAGTGGGATAATTAAAATTGTTTGCGAGAGCCTTCAACTTAACATTAAAAATACATGACATGTTTGTAATTTGGTTAATCCCACATTAGTAATAATTGTGAGATGATGATGACTTATTAGGCACTACACTCACCGAAAGCTTTGCCAATGGAAAAAAACACTAGAGGGTGAGAACCCGAAGTAGTGAATTACATTCACTATTCCTCTTTACTACTAACAAATGATTAAAGTGTTTGTGTGATTTTTACTCGTGTATGTTTTAGTCATTTAGCTAAAGTGGGAACTTTTACATGTGATTATTACTAAAAATATAGGTAAAAAATGTCATTTGGATAACTTATTACTGATGGAGATCATTTGTGGGTCCTCTTACATGTGATTATTACCAAAAATACATGATTAAAAAAATCCCATTTAGGCAAATGAATACTCATGGAGGGCATTTGAGTAAATGACTAAAATATACACGAGTAAAAATCCCATTAAAATTAATATCTAACCATTTTAATTATTTATCAAACTAGAGCAAACTTGATTGTATGTAATGTTGAATGCCATTGAAAATCATTCAAACAAGCACATTGTTCTATACTTGGAAAATTCTTATAAGAAACACATTTTTTAAGAACAAAAAATCACCTTTCCATGTTCCAAAGCTCTCATTTTGGCACAAGTTGCGAGTATATTGGTAAAAATGAATTGATCAGTTTGGACAAATGTTTTGGTTCTCATGGTAGGTGCAACAAGAGTTAGAGAACTCCTACAGGGCATTTTGTAGGAAAGACTGTTTGGAAGATTATTGGAAACTAGATTTGGCAATGAGATGTACAAAATACTAACAAGAGCATCATTGAATCTGCTATTGAACAGACCTTTAAGTTTTGGTGAAAATAGGGTATTGATTTTTTTTGTTTAAACTCCATTTTTTTAAATTACGAGTCAGCTATATTATTAACAATACAAATATTAATAGATACAAGGCCTTAAGTTTACTAACAATGCTTCAAATAATAAGAAATCTACAATATATTATCAGTTCAACACCATACAAACTACAATGCAATGCCAGAACATCTACAAATCAAATAATAAGCCATTAGGAAAAAATGATCATTGTCTCGGTGCAACAAGATAGTCAAACAACTAATAAATCACAATAAAAGCATTACCAAGTGGAATGGACCTATTTTATAGAGATATAAGTTAACTAATTAGAAAATTTATCTTGCTAGATTCTCTGCTTTGTATTATTAAAATTCTTATAAAACAAGATTAGAAAGATTGGGATCTAATGACATGTCTTTTATACCATGTCTAAAAGAGCACCATGTAGACATCCAATTTCTAACACCATTTGTGTTGAAATTATCAATCTTACTTGAATTGCACTCAAATGCACATTTTAGGTCAAAATCATTAAAACATCCTAAATGGTTTGAACTTGTCATTTACAAGTGCCGATTTATGTCAAAGTATCTCTAAATGGGGCAATGCATTTTATGAGATATCTAACTTTGATTAATTCATTTCGAGTCAAAATGGCGATTTTGTCTTTTTGTGCTCTGGATCACTCTTTGTTTCTAATTCATTTGTACATGTTATGTACCATTGTTATTTTGTGTTGGCAACATCTTAAATGAGAATACGGTTTCAACGCATCTAACATTGCCTTCTAATTTTTCTCGAGTCAAATTATGACCTAGTAATATGACTTTCTGACCATTTTAATTAATTGAGGGTTAATTAATTGATTAATCTTGTTTAAGGCTAAGTAATCCAAATTAAGAGCTTAAATGGATTTTTTATGAGAGTTGTTAAATATTTTTTTTAGAAATTGATTTTTATTAACTGCATCACCTAATGACACCATTTGATGGGGTGGCATTCATAAGCTATAAATGTATAAAATATCAAGGTTATGGGTCTCACATGCCTCTTTTATGTCTCTTTATCTTAAATTATTAAGATGATATTTATTGATTTAATTCTAAATATTAGATTAATTCATGGCCACACATCTCAATCTTGAAATTGACGATCATGGTTGATCTTGGATCATTTTGAAAATCTATAAATAAAAGAGCCATGAACATCATTTTTAAGCTCAAATATTGCAATGTTATAATGTTAATATCTCTCCACAACTCATTTGTGTTTTGATTATTTCATTATTCATATTTGGATTAACTTCATTTGATAGGCAATTAGATAGTTTCAATATCTTGAGCTTAGGTTTTGTGGAATGTTCTTGAGACATTGAAGGAGTTTGCCACCATTGTTGATGAAGACAAGAATGCTTGATCGAGGGGAGAACATGTTTTTGAGCTACTTTTGAGAATGGAGTCACTTGGGAAGGTAATGGTTTACTTTCTTTCATTTGTATTTTATTGTTATTAGCAAATCTCGCATGAATAGATGGGCTAAGTTTTGTTATGTCTTTAATGCATTTTTCATGATTTCTTGATTAATGTTTAATTTTCTTTGTAATCATCTCTACATTTTGGCATGTCCGGTGGGACATAACACATCCTACATACCAAGAAGATCAATATACAAGTCTTAGATTAAGATTTGAATACTTGAAACTTGTTAAATTTGATTTTCTAACTTTATTTTGTCATTTTTCTTTGTCACGGGTTTACATAGTACCGTTGATGGTCAGTGCAACCATCGATGAAAATTTTCCAACCATTTATGGTCAGGTATAATCATCGACAATCATGTATAACCGTCAACAGTCACTGTGTGTTTTTTTTTAAAAGATTCGAGAGCTAATAAGCCATTTTCTAGAGCTTGGTTTTGGATCATTTGGACTTTGTTTTGATGATTTTTTTTAAAACCATGTATTTTAAAAAAAAAAAATTAAAATATGATATTAGTTTAGCTTCAAGTTACATAGATTTTTCATAAAATCTTGAAATAGGAGTTTGAATCTTTTTTAAAGTTTCTAATTGTTGTTTCTTGGTTTCGTTAAATTGTGTTGTTTCTTGGTTTTGTTAAATTATTGTTTCTTGGTTTTTTATCAAAATTTTCATCTAACAAATCTTATATAATGTGTTTGTTTTCTTGATTTTTTGCCTTCGGGTCAACAGATTTTGCCCTTCAAGGTTGCTTGTCCCATTTGATAAATAAGCATTTAAGCCAAACAACATTTTGATAATTTTTTTGCAGGAAACTATTTGAAAAGTGATCAAATCGTGCTTAATTAGATCTTTTTAACCTCATTTTGGGTGCTTCAAAAGAAGTTATGAATATTTTTTAAGTGTTTTTAAAAACAAAATTATTTGTTAGTTTTGAATGATTTGTTGTTCTTTAAAAGTTTTTGCAACTTAAGGTCAAGAGGCCAAAGAACACCAAATTTTTCATCTTAGTGCTTTAAAATTAAACCTGCTTCAAAGTTTGTTTTAAATAAGTCATCTATCATTTTATGTTTATGTTGAATGTTTTGTTGTTGTTCTTTTAAAGTTTTTGCTAACTAAGGCCAAGGGACGAAAGAACATCACCTAAGATTTCAATTTAGTGCTTAAAACGTACTCATTTCAAGTTGTGTTTTATATAAGTCACTTAACATCTTTCATTATGGTGCTTTAAAACTAAACTCACTTCAAAGTTTGTTTTAAATAAATCATCTATCACTTTATTGTATATATGGAATGTTTCGTAATTGTTTTTATAATTTTTTTGCAACTTACCAAAGAACACCAAATATTTCAATTAGTACTTAACACTTAACTCATTCAAAGTTTTTTTTTTTTTTTTTGTAAGTCACTTATCAATTGTTTAGCAAAAATAAAGATCATGCATGTATGCTATCTCATATGTCCCCTTCATGGAACTTTTAGGATCAAAAGCGTCATCTTTATTTCAAAGTGCCTTAGTCAAAGGCATGAAAAAGATGTTGTGAAGGCTCTCCTCAAGGACCCGCATGGCTTGAGTGACCTAGAAATAACTTTTAAAGCTCTTTCACTTATCATTTATTTTCATTGCATCTTGGTTTATGAGGGGGACTTCATTACCTCCCACAAGTTATTTAGGAAAGCTTTGACCTGAGGTTTCACCTCCTGACATCGTCTTCAACCCCTGTCCATGGGAATATATAAATTAGGATCACATCACGAAGATCAAAGTCTTCAACAGTTAAACCACCTCCTAATGCTGGAGCTAAGTCTGAGATGTATGAGCACATTGGACATCACACTACATTAAGCGAGTGATGGATGTTGTGGTTGTAAAAAAGGCAAGACCTTTTTACAACAAACCAAGTGCCATGGACCCAAATGACATGTTAATTTTCTTATTTGCTGACGTTAAAGTCAGTAGACATAGGATCCATCTAAAACGTTTGAAAACTTGCTGGTTTAGTTAACCCCACTTTGTCACACCTTGTCAGTTTCAGATTTAAGATGATTAGTTAGTTGATTTGTCTTTATTTTAGATTACTTAGTCTTTTTTTGGATCAAAACTAATTGTTAACATACATGTCATAACCAAACACATTGTCCATAAATTTTTTGAACGAGGCGTTATGTTGTCCAAGTGAAAATCAATGTTTTTCTTGTTCAAATTTATCATCACAAACATTGTATTATCATTGATCTAATTGGTGTAGTTATGTTAGCCTTTTTATTCTAAATCATTTTCCAAATTTTTTAAGTCCCTCATTGATAATTCACATTCAAAATTGAACTTTTCTAAGTTCTAAGGGTTGATGTGTTAAACTGGGTTCACCATTTGCACATTAAACTTATTTTAACTTGGGTTCAATTTTCTATTTTTTGAATTGAGGGTCATCTATAGACTCATCATCACATTATCATCTTTGGTGGACTCAAGTCATCTTGTGTATCACTCGCACTTTGAGTCCTATAACACATTTTATACTATCCCCCTTCCTATCACCATGTGGCGGCGTTGTGCTGCTCGTTTGATTTTAGTTTTATACTTGAGAATTCCTCCATGTTTTCACATCATAAGTTTCTTAGTTCGTATTGTCTTCTTCATAATCCAAAGAGCTTTCTTCTAGTTTTGTAGTAGCAATTCGTCAATGTTGAACTAGTTTTTATGAAATTGATGTATCACAAAAATCTAGGTTTTGGTGTACTAGTTTTCACCTTGGATTTTTGAGTTATCATACCCTCTTCTAATCTATATGATTTCAACTTTATCAAAAGTTGAGTAAAGTCATAAACACATTCTTCTAATTATGTGTGGTTCCAAGCCACCCTCTTTTTATACTCTCTTTGGTGCCTTAGTCATTTATTTGGAAAAGGATCAAAATTCATATCTTGTTTAAATGTTTGAAAAACATTGTCCAAATCTTGCTAAACATTGAGAACACACTTTTTAAATAATGGCATTAAGGTACACTTATAATAGGGTTTCTTATGGTCTTCATTTCAAGGTAGAGAATTTTTATGATAGACATGAGCACTCCATCTTATTTGAAGATGTTGTCCTCTTTAGGCCTATCTATTGAAAACCAATTGCAACTATGCCAGTTGTCGTATGTCATCCTCATCTTTCCCCTTAGATTTGTACTCTGCACATGAAGGTTACCATTTTAGGATGTCCTCCGTCTCCTTCTATTTGCGCGCATGAACAATTAAGTTCTAAAATGAAGCTCGTGCAAACAATTAAGCTCCACAATCAAGCTCATACAAAGGTGACCATTTTAAGACCTTCTCCTTTGGTTTGCATGAACAACCAAACTATGAAGCGTCTAGTCATTACCATTCTTGGCCCATCATCTTCATCTATTGAACCTATTGTTAAAAAACAATCATTTGATAAACCAATTGTTTTTTATCGCTTATTCAATAGTTTAATCTTTGGAAAGCCCATTATTGAACTACAAACCATTGTTCCTGCTAAACCAAATGTTCCCCACTTTACAAATTCTGTGCCGATCTTTAAGCCAAAAAAAGAACCATTACCTCTTCAAGAGCCATCTTATGAGGATCAAAATGTATTCAAAGTTGATATTTTACAACCAATTGTGAATCAAAACTATAATGCTATTGTTGAAACACCCATTTGTGACAAGTCAAATTGTGATAAGTTACCTATTCATATTTTACCTATTTTTAAAGAGCCTCATCTCCTTGACAAGCTAGTCTCTACAGAGTTTTCTCTTAATCTTTTCTTACTTGTTAAGGAGTCTCCTTTTGATAAACATGATTTTTTCAAGATGTCTCTTGAGTAGTACCTTCTCTTTGAGGGGCTTCACTTAGACGAGTCAATCTTTGTTGAACCCTTCCAAGATGAATTATTTTTTATTGAGTCCATTATGTTATCACAAGTTATAACTTGTCAAACATTTAGCATTGAACAAAGCATGAAAAAAATAACCACATCAAATAAAGAATCAAAATTAGAGTCAAGTTCTATTTTCGAACCGACATCAGATTTAGTATCAGAAATGGAATCAACATCAGATTCATAATCCCTTGCTTCAGAATTAGATTAAAAAATAGATTATAGTCATAGTTGTTACAACATTGGTTACAATTGTCTTACAGATCAATTTAAATATATTTGTGATCATTCTATGATTTTTGAAGATGATTACTTCAACATTGACACAAGTTCTCCTAGTATCTTTTACAAGGATTTTGCTTCCTTTCATCATCCCACCGTTATCACTACCCAACATAGCCATTATATTGACATTCCACCTCCCACAAACATCGATTAGGACTAACAAAAACATACTTTGTTGAACTGCATCCATGGCGACATATTAGGTGTAGAATGTCAAGGGGACCAAGACCACATTTGTTTAGAAGAAGAACAATCTCCTAGTGAAACCTTTTCAGAGGCATTAGGGAGCAAACAAAGATCAAACTCAACATCTTTTAGTGAAACCTTTTTGAAGGCGCTAGAAGACAATCAAATTCAAATGTTAACATCTCTTCATGAAACCTTCTCAAAGGTGCTATGGGATGATCAAAACAAATTCATTGGTGAAAACCTCATTGAGGCACCAATAGTTGAGCACATTAGTTTTTCACTGTTTAATAAAGATATTATTCAAGATCAAATCAAAATAGCTTTCAATCTACAACATAATCACATGATAGCTACTCTTAAGATCAAATAACAAAAAAATTTGGTGGTCCTATCAAGAGCATCTTTAGAGGTCTTCGGCCGCCCCGCCACAACCAAAATTATATTGAATCTAGCATTAACAACATTACATGTGACTGCAAGTCTCGATCTTCATTTGTTTTTCATTCATTATACATTCCATTATCATCCACCTATTCTTTATCCACTTATATCATTTATCACTGGCAGCACTTTCCTTTGTCGAGGCTATAAGGATATCTTATCTCGACGTTTGAAGGAAACAGACTCAACTACCAACAAAGATCATGAACACATTATTGATATCCAGATCTACAACCAGTTATTGATAAAACAACTATATCGAAAGGGAATTGGGTAGCAATTTTTATAATTGATCATTTCTATTATCTCACATGTTGATTAGGATGTGTATCTCCCTGTCAACAAGAGACGTAGAACCATTTTTCACTTTTCCAATTACCATTTTCCATTATTATGCCTCGTCTCTTAGGGGCAACCCTATAGACCCTTTTTAGGCATTATTATACCATTGTGTTCCATTCACCATGCTTTTTAAACTACATTGACTTGAGATCCTTCAAGACTATGTAGGCAATGCTCAATTTCTATTGAGGTCAGCACGATCACCCCTTTTCCATGCTTTCATCATTTTGTGAGCAATTGTTAAGTTTGAAGGCTCTCATCATTTTACAAGCAATCTAAGCAATGCTCTTGCCATTTTACGAGTAACCTAAGCAATGCTCTCACCATTTTGTGAGCAATCTAAGCCAATCATCGCTTGGGGGCAACTTTATTACCACTATAGCCAATTTTTTTCTGATCATTTTATTATACCATTTTTATTATACAAATTTCTTTAATATTGACCAATGCTTGTTTTTAGCCATCCTACTTATGCCATTTTGATCTTGGTTCCTTTGGTTCATCTTACACTTTTTGTGGGGGGATTTTGATCCAGTTTCAACAATTTTAGAATTTCATGTTAAATGACACTTTATGGTAGTAGTATGACATATGATCTGGTGAGTTATCTTTCATCCATCATCTTATTTGGTATCGTTGATTATAACTGCCTATGGGAAAATTAGTATTGTTTTGATACATTTGATTATAACCACCTTTAGACAAATTATAATTATGATGTTATTTCTTAATTATAACTGCTTATGGGAAAATTAGGTACAATGCCTTTTTATCATGCATTACCATATCATCTGGTCATTACTATTATCATTTGTCTTGTCATTCATCACCTTTTGTGTGGGCAAAATTACTATGACTTGGGATTATTTTGGGGTTATGTAGACCATGTTCAATTCAAGTCAAGGTTAACTCAGTCCCTCTGATCATACACTCTCTTCATTTTTTTGAGCATTTTAAGTTGGTGCGCTCTCACCATTTCATGAGCACTCTTCTAGGCTCTCACCATATTATGAGTCAGACCATTCTTTATCTCTTAATCCTAAATTGAGTTGAGATACCTAAAAAAAATTTAAAAACATTCAAAAAACTCAAAAACATTTTGTGTGTGTTTATTTGATTATTATTTGTTATGTTGGTCTTTTATTTTCTTGTTTGGTCTTGCTTCTTTATTTTATTTTTCAAGTACATCTTGATGGTCCACATAGATCTCGATTATTCATATCTTGATCTCATGTTGTCAAGATGTCTAGTTTTCTTTTTATTTATCTTTGCTTTTTTGTTTAAATGTAAATAGATGTAACTCTAGTTTTGGTCATTGTTTTACCATTATCCTTAGTTATAGGTATTCACATTTGAACCAACTCAGCATAATTAGAATATTATATCATTCTAAGTTATTCATAATTATGATGCCTAATTCCTTTTGTTATAACAAGCACTTTGTGCTTAGGTTTCAAGGTCTTAATGTCAACATCACTCCAATGAACAGTTCTCAAGAACACTTTGCATTATCTAGGCTCATGATATGAAAATAGGCATCTAGGTACCATGCATTTTAGCACTCAACTCTATGCTTATATGTGCATCTCTTTACATACATTATGAGTCTAATCAATTCTTGGTCAATTTTCATCATCCCTCATTCCATTCTCTCCCAAACTTGGGTGAACTACATTGGCCTGAAGTTCATGTTGGAACATGAGTCCATGGAACTATATAGGCAACATCCACTTGTCTAACACATTTAGAGTCAGCTCAACCATCTTCATTCTTCTTTTCATCTCTT
The DNA here is from genome assembly GCA_037957365.1 of Torreya grandis. NCBI lineage: Eukaryota > Viridiplantae > Streptophyta > Pinopsida > Cupressales > Taxaceae > Torreya > Torreya grandis. Next base: position 1,288,778 of record JARHVA010003686.1, read on the forward strand.
TCATCACTTTGTGCATTCTCTTATGCTTGGTTTCTTGTGGCTTTCCAAGCCATTCTACCATCACATGTACATTTATGCCCGCTCATTTTAATCTATGCAATAGGTTTTTTCCTTGAGCTATTTTTCTTTCTAATCACCCATGCTAGGGTACAACATCTGAACAATGTCTGAATCAAATCAGCCCTACAGGGGCAAACCATTATTTATTCTTTATCAATGATCAAGCGTAGCCCTATTGGGGCACAACTATCTTCTCACGATCAAATTTGCTCTACTGGGGAACTTTTTATTATCATCTTTATGGGGACCACATTCTCCTTTTCCTCTAATTCTAAGTTCTCCACACTAATACACACTATGCCAATATTTTAGTGTGCAACTTGTCTCGAGATTGATTAATGTCACAAGCATGCAGCCTACACTCTCAAATTGGGTGTGTTTCTAGTGTGTTCCTTACATGTTTGGATTGAATCCTTCCCATTTCCCCCATTTTTGGGGCCCATTATATCTCCAATTATTTTTTGATCATTGATGGTAACTACGCATGTAAGCATTAAATCATTTGGATGCGATTTATTCCATGGGTTAATCTCTCATTATCCCTCTCTTTTTGAGAGTCCATCCTTCTCTTTCATCCTAATATGTCCTCTCGAGAGGGCATCATGGGTCATTTCAAATCACTTCTTGACAACTCTTTTCTTTGAAAAGACATTGCTTCACCTGAATGTCTCACTACACCTTCTCAAACATGGGAAAAATATAGACCTCCAATTCCTAACACCATTTATGTTGAAATTGTCAATCTTACTCGAATTGCACTCAAATGCACATTTTAGGTCAAAATCATTAAAACACATTAAATGTTTCGAACTTGTCATTTACAAGTGCTGATTTAGGTCAAAGTATCCTTAAATGGGGTAATGCATTTTATGAGATACCTAACTTTGATCAATTTATTTCAAGTCAAAATGATGATTTTGCCTTTTTGTGCTCTGGATTACTCTTCTCTTCTAATTCATCAGTACACATCATGTACCATTATTATTTTGTGTTGGCAACATCCTAAATGAGACTATGGTTCCAACACATCTAACATTGCTTTCTAATTCTTCTTGAGTCAAATTACGACCTAGTAATATGACTTTTTGATCATTTTGATTAATTGAAGGCCAATTTCCAAAGAACTGCACAAATATTGGTTAATCTTGTTTAAGGCTAATTAATCCAAATCAATAGCTTAAGTATATTTTCCATGAGAGTTGTTGAATATTTTATTTTGAAAATTGATTTCTATTAACTACATCACCTAATAACATCATTTCATGAGGTGGGATCCATAAGCCACAAATGCATAAAATATCAGGATTATGGGTCTCCTATGTCTCTTTAATACCTCCCATACCTCTTTAATACATTTTTATCCTAAATCATTATGAGAATATTTATGGATTCAATTCCAAATATTAGATTAATCCATGGCCACACATCTCAATCTTGAGATGGACGGTCATGGTTGATCCTGAACCATTTTGAAAATCTATAAATAGAAGAGCCATGAACATCATTTTTAAGCTCAAGTATTGCAATGTTATTATGTTAAAATCTCTCCACAACTCATTTGTGTTTTGATTATTGTATTATTCATATTTGGATTAGCTTCATTTGATAGGCAATTAGATAGTTTCAATATCTTGAGTTTAGGTTTTGTGGAGTGTTCTTGAGACATTAGAAGAGTTTGCCACTATTATTGATGAAGACAAGAATGCTTGATCAAGGCAAGAACATGTTTTTGATCTTATTTTGAGCAATGGAGTCACTTGGGAAGGTAATTGTTTATTTTATTTGTATCTTATTGTTATTAACAAACCTTGCATGAATAAATAGGCTAAGTTTTGTTATGTCTTTAATGCATTTTTCATGATTTCTTGACTAATGTTTGACTTTCTTTTTAATCCTCTCTACACACCATATGCAGTCATTCGTTGTCTTGGAAGATCCCTTCATGAACTTCCACTTAATAATGTAGGGCCTTGAGTGGTATTGGTCATTGACTCACCAACATTGGTAGGAAATATCAAACACAATTTGAAAGAATTTGTTGACATGCATGGTTTTATATGTATTATATTCATCACATGAAGATGAATGGAGATCAGATCTGCATATTGTGCAAATGGAGATATTTTCAAATATGGACTTGTAAAATTAAGAATTATCTTACATTAATGTTTGATTTCATGAAGGATAAATTCATACCTCTCTTATGCAGGTTCTTCACTTTGATTATAAGAAGTGTATAAGTCAAAATGGGAGTGACATTATGAGTCCAACTTACTTTCAAGTATGTCTTTCTTATTCTTCAACAAATAGGTTGAAGGGGAGGGGGTTATAAGTTTATTTTGGATTGGTAAATGAGTGGTTATGTTCACTCCCTAGGTGTCAACTTGATTAGGGAGCCAACTTTGTGATTCAAACTTGTGACCCAACTTTAATAAGCTACTTTTCCTACCCTGAGCCACAACCCTTAGATTTAATAAGTTACTATTTGGCAGTAGTTATGTCTGAGGTACTAAATATTGGTAATACAAGGTTTAACTTTGATGCACAAAGGGATGGTTTGTTTTTTGGCTAATGTTTTCAATAATTTGTAGTGACCTTTATACACACTAGAATTATTGTAGTTCGCATTTCTAGCATCTATGAGTTGCAACCATATTTTTAATATACACATTGTTCCTAGACTTATTGTAGGTGTGCACCAATCAAAGAATCACAATAACTCATGGCAAAAAAAATTCAAATGGTAGGTGAGGTGCATGTTGTTTTACTTACAATGGCGAGTTAGTTTTTTCTCCAATCACTAAAAACATGTAATAATTTCTTTCTTTCTTTTTGTTTAACCCTATTTTTTGGATATGGATCCTATGAGGATATACAGGTTAATAATATGAAAATGAATAAATGCAAGGGTGATAAACAAATTTATAGTAGGCCAATTAATGTGCAAACTCAGATAAATAATATTTTTAACTAAATATTGAGTTATGTTATAAATAGAAAGTATAACTATGATAAATATTACAATAGCAATGAACATAAGGTAATTAATTTTGATGTTAATACAGATCTGGATCTAGAATAGGTAGGAAGCAAACTGGAAGAAGATTATAGAACAATCATCAAACTCTAAATTAAGTGCCTCTGTAATCATAGATATTTGTGTCAATTTGGGATGGTTATGTCGATAATACTATTTGGATTAGACACAAGTGTCTAGTATGGAGTACCTGCTAAAATTGGATGTGAATACTTGAATGTTTTTGGGTTCTTTGTTGTTTTTATTATGCTGCATTTAGATCTGGATCATGTATGTCACTCATTGTCAAATGAGAAAACTCTTGTTCTTCATCTTCATAGTGGTTGTGAAAAAAATGAGTTAGTGGGCACACGGTGTTGAGCTGCCCCAAAGACCCCTCTATCAATGAGCATTTTCTACATAGCCAATACTTCGAAGAGGGCATTAGACTTATGTAATTCTACCCTATGTGTTGGCTTATATGTGCACAAAGATGCAATATGTGAAAAACAAGTACAATAGTGACCTATCTTGTAACTTGGAAAATATAGCTCTTGGAGTACTCTAGTAATTTAGACCTATAGTTGTGTTGTCCCTATGGCTGATATGGAAATAAGAGAAAATAAAGAAGCTTTGCTCACTTGAGTGTTTGATAGAATGTTTTTGATAAGTTGTCTTGTGAGTTGCTAGGTTTTTAAAAAATTTATACTAGATGAGGAATGAATGGGGATTGATATTATATTTATACTAATCTCTTTGGAGAATATCCCATATTAAATCACTTAGGCCAACCATTGAAAAACATGTCATTTGAAAATTGGATAACTTTAGGGTATTGGACACTTACATCAGGATAGGACAATTGTGTCGATGTCAAACTCTGATCAAGACGTAAGTGTTTGGAGAGAAGAAAGATAGGTATAGGTTCCAAACTTGTAGATATGAATAATAAATAGGTTTAAAAAATTCTGCCTGAGTCATCAGAATGATACTGGTTGAACTAAGAGATAAATAATAACCATGTAGAGATAGCAGATGTGAGATTTATAGAAGTGAAAAAGGTTTAAAACTGAGAATAACAATCAAAGTCTGAGTTTGCCAAGTGTACAAGACTAAGGTGCTACATAATTCATAATATCATCTGTATTTCTTTCCTTTAATCTAATAATGAAATTACGAGTTTAAAATAAATAAATGCATATTTGGGTATGTATAAAACACATTGTCTTTGCTTGAGTTGAACTTAAGTGCTTTGTTGGTGACTAAAATACAACTAAGAGAATATTAAAATATATAATTGGTGCATATAATATTAAATTTAATGTATTTAAATGATTAAAATTAAAATAATTAAGATTTAGGAGTACACATGTATCGATGCAACCATCTTGCCTTTTGAAAATTTAATTTGAAAGATCCTTTTGGCAATTTAATTTGAAAGATATATTATTATGAATCATTAAAATTGAGATTATGACAAAAATATAAAATTTGGAAAGTGCATATATCTAAAGAGATAGATAGAGATTTGAGGACACATGTCCCCAACCATGGAGAAAATATAAGTTACCACCCGATAGTTGACATTAACTCAACTATTGAACCCAATCATACTTATAACCTAGTGAGCATAACTGATCAAAGTCAACTAATACTATATATCTGATGAGGTTGGATTATGTAATCAAGTGAACAACTTAAAAACTTGGTAATATTGAGTGATCAAATCACCTCAACCATATCAAAAATGAACCAATTACTATAGTAGATTGACTCAATATAATTTGTAAAAGTCCAATCTAGTGGGTGATGACAGTCCCTAAAAGTATTTGGAATTTGAAACTGATTTTATTTTTTAATATTAGTCACACATTGCATATCATATGTGCCTTAGATGTATCTTATGCTGAAATTGTGTATAACAGTGGTACCAATATATAGAATTTTGTCACAAATGTGTATTTGAATCATATAGTTATAAATTTGGTTAATCTAGAAATTGTATAAATACAGAGAACATGTTTTCAAAACATGCCCTCACTATATATGGTAAAATTAAAAAATTTATATAAGTCATAATGTGGAATACATATTTCCAAACATGCCCCCATTGTAATCTTGGTATGTTGCATACTGAATAAGTGTGGAAAACATATTTCTAGAACATGTCTCCATTGGATCTGAAATTATGAATATATAGAATCTATGACATATTCCCATTGATATGACCTCTCTTTGAGGTGAGAGAAGATAGAAACTAGTAGTTACCTCATCTCAAAAGGATAAAATAATCATATAACTATGAATGAACCATGTAACATATATAAGGACATGTCTAGGTAAATGTATCATTGAAGTGCATAGAATGTGATCACATTAAGGCCTTATATGCATGATAAGGATCATGGAAACATATAGATAATAATAGTACAATCTCAACAAGAAATCAAGCACACACACAAGAGCACTCAAAATCAAGTCAAAAGATAATGGTTCAAGGAGATCGTAAACTAGGGGCATGTTCAAATGCCATACAATTAGATGGAATTAACTTAGTCAAATGTCCACAAAAGAAAAAATGACATATTCAAATGTCAACAATAGACAATTGGAGGCACATGGGATGTAAACAATGGAGCATATTCAAATTCTCAAGAAACAAGACAATATCAAGACAAGACACTCAAGGAAGTGCATAAAAGAAAAATATAAGCAACCAGAATAAACATATCATGCTAGTATTTGGATATACATGTTAGTAAAAAATGTTAAGTGCATAACATATAAATTATATTGTGAAAGATATAAGCATGGATAAAGGCATGTGGAAGTACATATATGAACTCAAACATGATAATGTAAAATGACCATAGAATGATATAACCTAGATGTATCATGATCAAATAAGGTAGATGCCTTCAATGTCCTAGTGATGTGAGTAGAGGAAAATTTCAACATCCATTAGCGCATAGATCATGTATCTGTGTATGCCTATATCATACTTATAATTACCATATTCATTTGAATCTATTGTAGGTTCAGTTTGAACTGAACTTTCTTGCCTAACCGAATAAGTTTAGTCAAATTTGATTTGCCATTTTTTATTTTTATTTTTAAATAAAAAATAAACATTATGTCTAACCCACTCGCAAATCGTAAAGCAAAATATATATATATATATATATATATATATATATATATAGAGAGAGAGAGAGAGAGAGAGAGAGAGAGCAACGTGTAAATCCTAAACTATGTAGCAATCACGATAACAAAAGAACAAAAGTAAAACATAGTCAAGGCAAAAATTAGACAGTGAAAATGCAAGAAAAGATAAAAGAAAACAAAGGAAAATAGAAGAGAACTCAAAAAAATATAGGAAACACAAAAGTGGAAATCCCATTCGACCTACTCTACAACTTGTGCCCTGCACTTCTATGTTGGCGTTAGCCATTTTAGATTTTTCATTTAGTTGGCTTTGAACTTTGATGGTTTCAACTTGGGTCTTGGCTTGAACATGAAACTTTGACTTGTAGGTGCAAACATCAGTCAAGCCCTAGGGAGATTTGATGCCATAAAGGATCACCACAATAATAGGGAAATAGTGGCTATTTATAGCCAATTGGCTATAAGTAGATTTTTTCAATTTTGAAAATGGTTAATTTTGTGAAAATATACATAAGTCGAATTGCCAAAATTTTTATATGATTTTATAGTTTGGGACACAAATTTGCCATATATATTATACTCGATCCAATTTTGAGACACAAATTTGTCATAGTTACTATACATGTATGGGTCTGATTCATCAGAAAATTATATGAGACATATATAAGTTAGTTTGGAATTGCCAAATATACATGTATATATGTATGTATGTATGTAAGGACAACCTATGACTATTATGTGAAAATATTTTGAATATTATATGGAACCACATGCTCTTCTTTCTATATAGTTTTAATAACTAAACAAATTATTAATAAATAATTTTCAAAACTAATGTTTTTTTTATTTCTATCATTGAATGTGGTTCATGTGGAATTAAAACTACAGGGATTGAGGTTTAGATCTTGCCCCATTTTTTAGTGAATTAGCACTGACATATTGAGGGGCTCAAGGTAAGATTTAATGTTGGTCCAACATGTCATCCACAGGATTAATGGAAGTTAGTCAAATATATATGTGACGATTTCTCAAATTTTCTTGTCATTTATGCAAGCTTTTTGTGGAAGCGAAGCTCTGGTAGTCGGAAGATTAGGATAAGAGATTTGAAACAAAGGTGCAGACAATTTCTAAGTTGGTTTCTTTGTGATTACAACTGCAAGGTATGTATTTGTGTTTTTTTTAATTTTAAAGACTGAGAGCAGTTGTTTGCATGCATAGTCATCTGTCTTGAAATGAATAAATATAATGATAAATTGCTTGAAAAGTATTTTTAAAAATATTTTCACTGATGATTTCTCATTTTTATATTCATTGATGCAAGATATTGATGGAAGTAAAGCTCTAGAAGTCAAAATATTGGGACAAGAGGTTAGAAATGAAGGTGCAAATAATTTCTAAGCTAGTTTCCTTGTGATTGCAATTACAAGGTATATATTTGTGTTTCTTTGTTTTGAAGACTGAGATTAGTTTTTTATATGTACAGTCGTCTGTCTTGAAATGAATAAATATAATGATAAGTTCCTTGAAAATCATTTTTAAAAAAATTGTTTTGATGATTTTTTAATTTTTCTAGTCATTGATGTAAAACTATTGATGAAAGTGATGCTGTGGCAGTCAAAAGATTGGGATGAGGTGCAGACAATTTCAACGTTGATTTCCTTATGATTGTAACTACAAGATATGAATTTGTGTTTCTTTTATTCTGAAGACTAAGAGTAGTTATTTTCATACACAATCATCTATCTTGAAATGAATAAATATAATGATAAGTTTCTTGAAAAGCATTTCTTTAAAGATATTTGCTTAAAACACTATGTATGCTAGTTTTATTAGTAATTTTATGGATATCTGTAATTTTTTCCTTAAACTCAAAGACAATGAAATAGGTATTTTTGGGTTAGTCAAAAATATGGTTGAAATGATCATGAGTCTCTGTTGTGTTTATTCATTTTATTCTTTGTGCTTTGATTAAAAGAAGAATGTTGCATGCCATTATTTCTTAGAGAAAATTAGTTTCCATTTTGTTTAAAAGAGTTTAAGGTTTCTAAAAGGAAATCAATTTTTTGTTTGTTTAAAAGAAGTATGTGGTAAAGACCAACCAAATAATATAATAAACTGAGTAAGCAAAAATTGTGACAAAAAATTAGAGTATAGAGTATAAATAATAAACTGACTATGGGATCGATGAGATGTGGGTGAGTTGGTAAAGTGATTTTGTTGCTACAAACACCACCCAGATTCAAATCTTAGATGGTATTGGAGGTCGGTTGTAACTGATCATTGGTATTGGGTTGGTTGTATCTGCTGATGGTATTTTCAGGTCAGTTATGGTCATTTGTTGGTATTCTCAGGCTAGTTGTGACCATTATTGGTAATTTTGGTACTTGCATACTTGGGGATCTGAGCCCTTGATTGTGTCTCAGATCGGTTAGAGCTCCAGTCAAAAAACATATAAGGGTAAAGATCCCACCAAAATCAAATCTATCTAAAAATAAATAAATTGACTATGGGACCATAAGGCAAGACAATAATGAAAAGAGAGGATGACATAACTAAAAAAATTAAGTACATACAATAAGATCATATGTAGTACTTAGTATAAATTAAATAAAGACCTCTATAAGTATCTCAAAAAACTAATCTAAGATTGACCATTAAATTATGATATTTGACATTGAATTATGAGTATGTTAGGTTGTTGTTTCAATTGCTATCAGCTGTAATTGTGATTATATTTTCTTTTTCATTGTTCTATTTTCATTGATAAAACATTTTTATAAAATTAGAAATCTTTTCTTCAAGAGATTGCCTCTTCTATAGGCTTTATTATATAGGATAGATTAGATTATATTATTTAAAATCTAATTCACATATACATATATTTGATAATTGAAATATGTACTTAGTGTATCGTTCATTATTATTTTTGAGATTTATAAAAATCGCTATGCAAATCTTAAAAACATTTGTTGCTTCTTGTTGACCAATTTTTGGTCCTGCAAACCAAAATTGGGCACCCCCTCATTTTTCTTTACAAAGGTCATCCAATCCAAGTTTTGGCTAGATCATCCCTCTGCTACCTTGTGCAAAAAATATTCTCTGCCAAAACTTTCTAATGAAAAAGCTAAGTGTTTTATCATTTTGCTTAGTATAGTGCAAATCGAGTTTGTGTAGTTGCATTACTTGTCTACTTTTATAAGTAGAAGGATTGAAGAACCCAAAATGATGTAAGAAATTTGCAAAAGGTAACAGATTTCATTCAGAGGCATTTTGACAGCTTGAAGGACATTATCAAAAAGTTTGAAGGGTATGTGCCCTTGTGAAGGGCACCTTGTTTGATGGTAGGACCAAATCAAAAGTTTCAAAGGGGCATTTTGAGGCACAAAGTTCCCTTGTAGAGGGCACCTTGAGAAAGATGAAGACCATTTCAAAAAGCCCAAAGGGCACTTTTAGTTGAAAGAAACCCTTATGGAGGGAAACTAACTGAAGGAGATAAATTGCAAAGACCTGAAGGGCACGTGCCCTTCAAGAAAAGAAGCAATCAAAAGAAAGAATTCATTCAAATAAAATATCCAAAATAATTCCTTCGAACATTTTTCCCAAAGGAAAGTGCAAAAAAAGTCCAAAACAAATAAGTAGAGACCGCTGAGAACTCGAAGGCCTGATAAGTCAAAGATAAGCTAAGAAGAAGCCAAGGCAAAGGAGAAGTCAAAGGAAAGAGACAAAACATGGGCAAAGACAAAGTAGAAAAGACAAAATAAGGAACAATTTTAACTGCTGATAAAGACAAAGGACATAATCAATGACCACTTAGACCAAGACAAGTGGCATAGACAACTTAGCAGAAGGAGTTGATGTATTTGGTGAAATATATCTATTGAAAACCAATCAAATATATTGGTTTTCAAACTGTAGAGGAGAGCAGCCCATATTTTCATGCTTCACCATTAATGCACAATGAGTTGCACCCAGCATTGAAGAGAGCATGGTCTAGTTAACACAACTTGGGGATGGCTTTGTCAGTTGCTAGAAGGAGTACCCTATGCTTTTGTAGGCTCATGACAATAAGGGCAGCGACTTGGACATCTACAACATGGCTCTCCCATATGCAATTAGAATAATATGGTAGTAGCATGGGCTTGTGGTCTCTACAGAAGTGTTTAACTCAACATGGGTTTTGATTCTTTGATTTGTCAGCTATCTTGTTTCCAAGTTCTCTATATATTTATAACTTCTCATTTGAGAAAACGTATCTCATCTTGTATCGCAAAGCCCTGAAGGAATTTACCTTGAATCAAAAGAATCATTTTTACCTCCATTTGAGCTTACACTTTTGCATATGTCTATAGTTTTATCTTATGTTAAGTCATTTCCTTTTCATGCTTTTATAAGTTTATGCCAACATATCTAGTGTATTTTGAGTTCTCTTACAGTGCAATAGGAAGTGTCCAGCTTAGAGTATAGACACATGTGAATAGACTGTCCATATTGTGTTTTAGAACATCTCTGGTAGTTCTTACTCCCTGTATCTCCATAGGATTCCCTATTGAAACACTGATGTAGGAAAGGTTTTCATTTGAATGAAGTGTATGCTTGCTTCTCTCTGGTGTAAAGTGTATGTCGAAGCTAAGTAGACCAACCATTTTGGTGGATTACCGCATTAGTTTAGGTTCTAATTTTAATATTTCTCTTCCTTTTCATCCCTCTTATTGTTAGCAGTAGGAAATCCAAGGCCTCAAGGTGCATTAAAGGGAGTTAGCCCTTAATCTAGAGATTCATCCCTCATGTTTGCAACCCACAACAAGATGAATGCCTCTATTGTGCTACATGGAAGAAGAGAGCTAAGCCTCCTTTCAGAAGGTGCAATCCATCACATCAACAATTTTTGGAATGCCTGATGGAAAAAAGTTTTGTGTCCTGCAAGTTTTAGGATTGGTGCTGGTCTTGATATTGTTAAAAAATCTAAAAGAAAGAGCTATATTCAGCACCTGATGACTCCATTTATGAACTTAGTCTCTGGTTAATGATCAGCTTGACATCCCATGCCAAAAATCACTACAAGATCTTCTTCTAGGGGTGTCCCTTTTGAAGTTATTAAGTTACCTTTGAACTCAATGAAAAGGCTGAGGTTTCCAAATACCCACCCTTACATAGCAAGCCATTTTTCTAAACTAGCCAAAAAATATACCTACTCAAGGAGACCCCAATTGAATACTTTCACATCCATGGCAACCCTTAGGGATTTCCCTTTTATGGCCTTCAATGGTAAAAGTCCCTTGAACCTTTAGTAATATGATCCAAATTCAAGGACAGCTCTCAAAAGTGTTCATCCCTTTAGTGGAGAGGGCCCAATCACTGCTGTCGAACATATTAGAAACATGGCAAACCTCTGCAACATCCATAATATCACTAAAGAAAATGTAGCCATTAGATTTCTAGCCTTGTCCTTCAAAGGGAAAGTTATTCTACTACTATAAAAATAAAGATCCAAAGTGCATCAAAATAGTCATTAAGAAATTTTAACATGTCCTTATAAATTTATGTTGGCCCCTATTTCCATGTTTTGAATTTGCAAGTGAGTTGTGGTTTGGTTCAAGTTTTAATTGATAAATTTATAGATTGTATAGATATAGATTATGTTTAAGATATCATTTTAAAATTGATATTTTAATAGTGCTTTTTTCAACTTTTTCTAAATAAATGTACTGGTATCATTATTTATTTTTAGATATCAACTTTCAAACTGGAAATACAAAAGTTATTCAAGAAGTGGAATAATGATTTCATCCTTGAAGGGAGTTCTTTGCGTTGATGATTCATAAATTTGGTATTGAAAGGTTTTTTATTTGTAAAATGTCTAATCTTAGTTTCAGTGCTAAGAAATTATTAGGGGGTTCATTGAAAGGAAATACTTTTTTGTCATATTTTGATAAACATCAACAAGAAAAACCTTTAAATAGAAATACTAGTTTAGAAAATCAACCAGACCCAAACATTCTTTTTCATGATCAAGATCATGTTAAATAGGGTTTTGATCACTTTCAATTAGTGGATGCAAGTAACAATGCCAATGATCGTGATACAACTAGTTTAAGACAATGTGGTTTTAAAAGTGTTGATAATTCAAACTCACAAGTAATTCATGAAATTTGTCGTAGCTCAAAAAAAAGGAAGTCAAGCAAATGAGAAATTTCAAAGAGTTTTCAAGTTGAATGGGTTTCTACATATCCTTTCATTGAACCTATTTTGGACATTAATGATCTACTAAAAGAGTGTAAATGCAAGATATGTAGTTGAAAATTGGAGAGGGATAAATGCTTATAGCTAAAACCAAATACCATAAAGAAGCATGTGGGAAAAGTGTATGAAAGAAAAATTATAAATAGAGAGGATAAATTAGTTATATGATGGAGAACAAAAGAAGAGTCTCTTAATGTTAGGTATCCAAGTGAATACGATGAATACCTATCAAAACAACAAAAGCTTCATGCAAATAGAATAAATATTGCAATTTTGTTTGGAAAAATGATGGGAATCAACTAAATATCAAAGACTATACAAATTTGTGTTATTTTTCACATTTTAAACAAAGGTCAACCAATGATCAATTATCCTAGATCTAAGGACATGCTATTATTTCTTAGCATCTCAAATTTTTTAAATACTCATTGGTCAGTTATTAGTGGTTGTAAATGGGTTAATTATCTTGTTAAAATAAAAAAAGAGGATCTTAAAGAAAAGATAAGGCTTTAAAAATACATAGCATTATCACTGGATGAAGTTACAACCATTGATAACACTTATTGGATGTGTATACATGTTTTACACTACTGTAAATCATGTTCTTCAGTCTCATTTTCTTGACATTCATAAAATGAAAGAAAATGTAGCTTCTCAAAAAAATTTAAAACTAATCAAGAATAATTTGAAAGATGTCGGTGGCATGGATGATTTCTCAATTGCAAGAAGGATTATTTGTGTAGGGGAAGATCGAACATCGGTTATGCAAGGTCAAATAAGTGGTGTTTGTGTAAGACAACAAATTTCTTATACACCATATATGATTGGTATTAATTGCATGACAAATAGAATGAATTTGACATTCAAAATTGTGAGAAAGTTTACATTAGTCTCAAAAATTGAAGATCTTATTTGTGAAACTCATTCATACTTTTGTAGAATTCCAAAATGATTTTTACAATTTCAAAATTTTGCTAAAGGTTTAACATAAGGAAACAAGCTAATTAAGGATGTTGATACTTGATGGACTTCCTTTTGTGGACCAGCATATAGAGTATATACATAATATCAATCATTCATGGGAATAATGGAGGAACATCACCACACAATAGATAAATATCTAGAGTTTTTTTAAGTTAACTGATATAGAGACATTATTGACCTTATGCATCCTTTTACCCATGTTGGATGAAATGAATTTAATGATAAATAAAGCTCAAAAAAGAACATTGTACATTTAGGAATATTCTACATTGAGAAACTTAATATACCTTGCCCTTGATAAGTTATATTTAACACAAAATTCATTTACAGAGGAAAAATTTACAAGCTAGATCTTGATGACAAATATTGAACATAGTGGTAACTATTTGTGGTTTAATGAAGATGAATATTTATGTGAAGAAGTGAAAGAATGTAAATTACCCCTACACACTTTTAACATAGTTGGTTGATTTAATAAACTTAAATAAATTCTTGTTATAATGGATCGATTCCTTAAGGTTGTATCTTCTGTAAAATCCACTTTGAAGAAAATTGTAAAATTTCTATCTTCAAAGATTAAAGATCATTTTCCTCAAGATAAGCTACTAGAATCTATGGCTATGGTGTACCCTCAATATTGGAAAAATGCTAGATCATCAAATTTTCAAAATAAAATTAAAATCTTGGTCCTACACTTCTGCAAGAGTGTAGAATAGAATGGTGAAAAAATTGAAGGAATTTTAGATTTGTCAAAGATAAGTGAGCAGTGTGTTCAATTTGTCACAATAATGTTGGAACAAGTTAAAGTTGTAATAATGTTTTCAAAGATGACTCGATTACTAGACTATGGACTACTTTAAGTTTGAGAGAAATATTACATGATGGTATATAAGAATATTTTAATATTGCTACAAATAATGATTTTGGGCTCAGTGAAAGATGAGACAATTTTTAGTGCATTGTCATTTTTAAAGTCAAAGTTGAGAAACAATTTTGACAAAAATTTGGAGACTTACTTGAGGCTCTATACAACTAGATAAAATGTCTTCAATTTTCTATTTGATAGAGCTCTGATAATTTAGCAGTCTACATTTGAAAGAAGAGGTTTAACTAATAATTATTCAAACATATTACACTCAAAGAGTTCTATAGTACTAGATCTAAGTCCAACAATTTCTGAAGAGAATGCATGTAATAAAATGTCAGGAAGAAAAAAAAATTGGCATGTTAAAATTTGAAATTTAGGCATATGAAATCTGAGGTTGATTGAAGAAGGACAACATATTTTATGATTTCAAATAATTTTCCATGGATTCATGTAGCCAGATTGCATTTTGATAATTAATATTAGGTTACTTTAATTTTGATGGAAAAGTGTTAATACTTGATTAGAAAAACATATATTTTTGTGTTTTGTTTGATTAAGAGAACCATGTCTACAATAATTGCAAACTCTATTATAGAGATGCATAAGTATATTGTAGTGTTCCATTATTATGTTATACCAAGTAGGTGTATTTTTGTGTTCTATTTGATTAAGAAAATATATCTATAACAATTGTAAACTCTATTATACAGATGCATAAGTATATTGTAGCATTTTTTTGTTATTTTATACCAAGCAGTTATATTTTTGTATTTTGTTTGATTAAGAGAACATGCCTATAATAGTTGTAAACTCATTATAGAGATGCATAAGTATATTGTGACATTCTCTTGTTATTTTATACCAAGCATACGTATTTTTGTGTTCTATTTGATTAAAATAACATGTCTATAACAATTGTAAACTCTATTATAAAGATGCATAAATATATTGTGGCATTTCCTTGTTATTTTATATCAAGCAAGTGTATTTTTTGTGTTATATTTGATTAAAATAACATGTCTATAATAGTTACAAATTTTATTATAGAGATGCATAAGAATATTGTGGTGTTCCCTTGTTATTTTATATCAGTTGTGTATTTTTATGTTTTGTTTGATTAAAAGAACATGCCTATAACAATTGTAAACTCTATTATAGAGATGTATAAGTATATTGTAGTTTTATCTTGTTATTTTATATCAAGTAGGTGTATTTTTGTGTTTTGTTTGATTAAGAGAACATGTCTACAATAGTTGTAAACTCTATTATAAATATGCATAAGTTTATTGTGGTTTTTCCTTATTATTTTATATGAAACATGTGTATTTTTGTGTTTTGTTTGATTAAGAGAACATATCTATAATAGTTGTAAACTCTATTATAGAGATGCATAAATATATTGTGGTGTTTTCTTGTTATTTTATACTAAGCAGGTATATTTTTATGTCCTATTTTATTAAGAGATCATGTCTGTAATATTTTTAAACTCTATTATAGATATGTACAAGTATATTATGGTGTTCCCTTTAAATTTTATACCAAGCAAGTGTAATTTTTGTATTCTTTTTTGATTAAGAGAACATGTCTATAATAGTTTCAAACTCTATTATAGAGATGCATAAGTATATTGTGGTGATCCCTTGTTATTTTATATCAAATTTATTTGAGGTATCTATAGTGTAATGAATTGTAAGTATGTACATTAGACCAACAACCTCAGTTTTGTTAATAACTTACATAAATGATTAAATTTTTTGAGAAAATAATCACATATATATTTGAACAAATTCTATTAATCCCATAGGTGATGTGTTGGACCAACATTAAATTTTGCCTTGGCCATTCAATATACCAACACCAATTCACTAAAAAATGAGGCAAGATCTCAACACAAAGGTAATTATTATATTTTGGTTGGCATAGTTTGTTAATTGAAATGAAAATATATTTGAAAGACCATTATTGATTATGGATATGGTTAAGAAATTTGGTTTTACCTTATTATTATTGATTATGGATATGGTTAAGACATTTGAAAGACAATGTTTTAAGCAACTATATTTAAAGAAGTGATTTTCATGAAACTTATCAATATATTTATTCATTTCAAGATAGACGACTGTGCATGTAAACAACTGTCTTAGCTTTTAGAACAAACCAAACATAAATTCATACCTTATAGTTACAATCACAAAAAAATAACTTAGAAATTGTCTGCACCTTCATTTGTAACCTCTCATCCTAATCTTTTGACTCCTAGAGCTTCACACTTGCCAATAGCTTACATCAATGAATATAAAAATCAAGCAACCATCACATATATATTCAAACAACTTACTTATGCTCAAATACATATGCATCTCTACAATAGAGTTTACAACTATTATTGATACATTTTCTTAATCAAACATAAGACTAAGTGCACTTATTTGTATGCATAATCATTTATCTTGAATCTTGAAATGAATAAATATAATGATAATTTTTTTGAAAAATATTTATTTAAAGTTATTTGATTTTCATCCTTATTTTTCATACTTGTTTTGCCTTATGACCCCATAATCGGTTTATTATCTATAATCTATACTATGATTTTTTGTCACAATTTTTGCTATACTCTATTTATTATATTATTTGGTTGGTCTTTACCACTGATTTTCTCTCAATCTTTAAAAAATAATGGCATGCAAGATACTTATTTTTAAAAATGTATAAATAACAAAATAAATTATATTATATGGTTGGTATTTACCACAAACTTCTTTTAAACAAACAAGAATCTCATTTTCTCTGAAAAATAATGACATACAAGATATTTATTTTAATCAATGCATAGAACAAAATGAATTATATTATTTATTTGGTCTTTACCACATACTTATTTTAAATAAATAAGAAACTCATTTCTTCTTGAGAAATAATGACATACAAAATTATTTTAAACAAGATGAATAAACACAACAAAGCCTCATAATTATTTCAACAAAAATTTTGACTACCTTGAAAATACCCATTTCATAGATTTTGAGTTTAAAGAAAAGATTTTTAGATATACATGAAATTTCTAAAAAAAAACCAACATGTAGAATATTATTAGTAAATATCTTTAAATATTTAAAAAAAAATAAATTACTTACTTGTTTGTTAAAATAAATATGTGGTAAAGACCAATCAAATAATATATTAAACTGAGTATAGCAAAAATTATGACAAAAAATCAACGTGTAGAGTATAAATAATAAACTACCTATAAGACCATAGAGCAAGACCACACACACACACACCTAAATTTTGCCACTTTTTTTTACTCAGTTTAATAAATTATTTGGTTGGTCTTTAGTTTTACCACCATAAACTCTAAACAAATAAGAAATCGATTTCCTCTAAGAAATGACATGCATGATACTTATTTTAAATAATGCGCAAAGAATAAAATAAATTAAATTGAACAATACACAAAGAATAAAATAAATTATATTGTGGTTGATCTTTACCACATATTTATTTTAAACAAACAAAGAATTAATTTTCTCTAAGAAATAATGACATGCAAGATACTTCTTTTAAACAATGCACAAAGAACAAAATGAATTATATTATGTAATTGGTCTTTACCACATACTTATTTTAAATAAACAAGAAACTCATTTACTATGAAAAAATAGCACACAAAATACTTATTTTAAACAAAATAAATAAATACAATAGAGCTTTGTGATCATTTCAATCATATTTCTGACTAACTCGAAAATACTCATTTCACAAATTTTGTGAACATATGAACATGTAAAAAGTAAAAATCAGTGCAATGAATAAATATAATGGTAAGTTCTCTAAAAAACATTTATTTAAATATATTTATTTTCCATCCTCACTTTTTTAAGTTGTCTTGTCCAATGGCCTCATAGTCGGTTTATACTCTATATTCTGATTTTTTGTCATAATTTTTCCTATACCTCGTTAATTCTTCATCACCTCAACAATGGGCCTACCTAGGACGTAGATCCAAAAAATCAAAATGATGATGAAGTTTATGAGAATCTTGATCATCAATTTGAAATTTATCCCCATAGTAAATTTACCATAGAAATATTCAATGTGTAAATTAAAAAAACTCTAGAATACATAAATTATTTATTATAACACTTAAAATACAAACAAAAAACTCTTAAAAATAATATCATATACCCAAATAACCTTGATTAGATGCAAATGCCCCTTATACATTAGATGGTGAGGTTAATCCTCCACCTAATGCTAACAACCAAAATACCAGTACACTACCAATAAATTCATAGATAAAATATCTTGGTCTTTGAAATACTAATGTTAATATTAATGTGAATCCTACATATAGTAGTGCATATAGTGATTTGATAATAACACAACAACTCAATGACATGAATGCAAGATTTCAAACTTATCTAAATCATCCAACAAGCATAATCATTTGATATAATCTATGGAAATATTACATTATCCTTTGGATTTTGAGATACTTATGTACCATTTAACTCCATATTTTCATATGCCCAAGTTTACAAAATTTAAAGGAAAATGAGATCCCTATTTACACATGAGAGTTCAATGCATCTTGTCTAGATTATCAACATGATGAGATTATCATAACCTAAATGTTTCCTAAAATACTAATGGACTATTCATTAAATTGGTTTTATTATTTAATTAAGCATTCAATAAATAGATTTCATGAGTATCTATACATTCTCTTAGTTTATTTTTCAATAAACATTAGATAAAGTGTGACTTTCACATAGATATCTCAAATAAAGTAATGTCTTCGTGAATGAATTACAAATATTGTCCTTAAATTCAAAACCTTGATTACTAATATGTCTCATACACTTATTGATAGTGAATTACAAATCATATTCTCAAATAGCTTACTTAATCCTCTTGAGCTATCTATGTGAAAGTCATGACTCAAATTGTCCATAAGGATACCTTTGTTTCTTTGATTCCCAAAGTCATGACTCAAAGCTCCTTTGCTGACTATATACCCATATCATTGTGTAAAAAGGTGTATAAGATAATATAAAATGCCATATATTTTAGATTGAAAGGTCTCTTAGGGAATTAAATTTATTATGAACAAGGGGGATTTATCCTAGGCTGGAACATTCATGATGGGGTTATCATCACCCACAAAACCATTTATTCACTAGTTTCTGCACATAAGAAGGGTATGATTCTCAATATTGATTAAAGAAAGGCATATGGTCAGGTTAAATTAACATTTTATGTGTTAGGTCATCTAGTTGAATATTAATATAAATCTATAATAAATCTATATCCACTTTCTTATATACCATGGGAATATCTCTAGAGATAACCAAGTCATCGAGTACCACCTGCTACTATGTTAGATACATCCAAAATAATCTACATCCTCTCATATACAACTTGAGGATATGTCAAGTATCCTTCAGAATCACACCATTTTTTATAACTAAAGAGTGAACTAATTCTCTATATTCCAATATATATCTATCCTATACCACTTTTCCTTTTACTTCATGGTCAAATTCATATATTATCGAAAGATATGTAAAAATTACTAAGCACTCATTTTTCCCTTAGCAAATTCAAATATTCAAATGGAAATGATTACATTTAAAGATCAAACACAATACTCACATCTCATGTCATCTTAGCTTCGATTAAAACATGCACCATATATATTATTAAATATTTAACACATAGGTACCAAGGCTCAAATGTTAAATCTCTATCACTTTGACCTCATCTTGTGTAAAATAATGAACATAATAGTTCATATGATATGTTTGTAATTAGAGTTTTGATTCAAGAACCTAGTCTAGATGTAATGTCAGTGTAAGATCTAGCTATTTTTGGTTCACCACCTATCAAAAGGCAAAAGACTGATGATGTTTCTCCTCTGGTTCCATATGAAATGACTAAAGAAGTTGGTAAATTTTAGGAGGTGGCTAGTATTTTGAGGCATATGGGAGAGGAAAAGGAAGTTTACCAGCCCTTTGTTGGTCAAGAAATAGAAGCACACAAACTGCCATGGTGAAATTGGTAGACACGCTGCTCTTTATCACATACTTATTTTACATAAATAAATAAATAATTTTCTCTAAGAAATAATGATGTAAAAGATACTTATTTTAAATAATGCACAAAAACCAAACTGAATAAATGCAACAGATTCTCATGATCATACTATATTTTATTTTTAAACATGAAAAGTGATAATTATATTCTAGTTGACATGGTTTGTTAATTAAAATAAAAATATATATCTAAAAGGCTAATATGGATATGGTTAAGACATTTTGATAGATCTTATTATATAGTTTGTAATTTTAAAATAATAAAAATATTTTGGATATTTTTCAGTTATGTCATCCTCGCTTTTTATAGTTGTCTTGTCATATAGCCCCATAGTTTATACTTTATACTCTAATTTTTTCTCACTATTTTTGCTATACTCAATTTCTTATATCATCTGGTTGATCTTTACCACATACTTATTATAAAAAAATAAGAAATTGATTTCTTCTGAGAAATAATGATATGCAATATACTTGTTTTAAATAATGCATAGAGAACAAACTAAATAAATAATGCATAGCCTCATAATCATATTGTATTTTGATTTTAAATGTTTAAGTTAATAATTATATTCTGGTTGGCGTGGTTTTTTAATTTTAAAAAAAAATTAAAGGTTAATATGGATGTGGTTAAGACATTTTGACAAAGTGAGTAATAGTTGCAAGAGGAAGCCAAGGAGAAGTCTAAGCAACCAACAATGAAATACAATTCAAGTAAGAAATACAAGGCCTATATGTTGTGAGAATCATGAAACAAGTGACAATTGCAAGAGGAGGCCAAAAAGAAGTCTAAGTAGCCAAAAATGAAGTACAATCTAAGTAAGAAGTACAAGTCGTACATATCTGCAAATGTTTTCACATTTTTAATGAATTTTGTCTATCTTTTAAGGGATTCAAACTATTGCTATGTTATTTGTCTCGTGAATGTGTTTGGAGAAAAAGGGGTTAACTTGATTTTTTTGCTATTATTTCTTGATTTGAATATGATGCTTAATTCACCAGCTATTTATAAATTTTTTGAAAGAGTTAATAGAAATCACCAATCAATTTATATCGGCATGGTAATTTTGCCAAAGATTTACCAATGAAAATTTTCCTAAAATCTAAGATTCACTAGGATATTATAGTAAACTTTTAGGGTCCTTTCTCAAAATTATCCCATCACAACAAATATGTTAAATTTTAAATGTTAATCTATTTATAACTTTATATTTCTTACTTATTATTTATAAATCATAATACATTTATTTATTAAATATTATATCAATGTCTTTGTTATAATATACTTATTTATTATATATTTATTTTGTATTTATAATTCTATATTACATATAATATATATTAAATGATTTTTAAAAAAAAAGGTTTAATAACTAATTTGTTTTATTTTTGTTTAATTTAAAAATTTATATTGTTTTATATTTATAAAAATTATATTGAACTATTAGTTTTATTATATAAATTGGGGACATTTTTATTTTTTATAATTTTTTAAATTTATAAAAAATTCCAAACTGAACTTACCAAACCAATTTTTTTATCAGATTCCAAACTTCCAAGTTTTATTCCCTTTCTGAACAACCTGAACATTTTGAACATGGTAACTATGATCATACTCAAAATATGTGTGAAACATATGTGTATATAAGAAATATTGATATACTATATATCAATATGGAACCAACAACATATATGCTAAAAAGCTAATAAGAGAAGTACATATTGATTTTTTTTGGATTTTTGAGTTTTTGGATTTTCATTGGTATTTTTAGAATATTTATAAAATGAGAGATCATCCTATTATCTCATCTAAAGGATGCTCATAGATATCTCTCAACTATGAACTTAGTACAATAGACCGGTCGTACTACCAAAGATTATGTGTGTTACATCCTGATTTTTTGCTAAGCAAACTATTTAATTATCCATAGAAATTTATAATTGACATATTTGATTTAGATAATTTTGACTAAGCTATGAGATATATGTTATTATGAGACAATAGGATATTGCTTAGATTACATGTTTCCATTTTTGTGAGTTAGTTGTAGTATATGTGTTTACATTACAAACATGTTGATGTGTTATTTCAATTATATTTTATGATTTATGTATGTCATGTTGATATGATTTAACTACTTGCTTATTGTAAGGTTGATACAGGGAAACTCATCCTTCAGAGCATGACAGAGAGAGAACATCATTAGAGAAGGTGACATAGATAGAGATGTCAGGAGATGACATATAAGTTGGCTAGAACTTTGCACGCACCATAGTAGTTAACACATGTTAGAACGCATAATGAAATGAGTAACATATTGTGGTCATTGTTGATTGTATTAGATAGTTGATTTTCATGATCTACTAATCATAGGTTAAATAATTAATGAAACTTATTTTTACATAATTAAGGTGTGTGATCATTAAATTTTAAGTAGAAATGTGATTTGCTTAGTTAAATTAAATATGGATAAATAATTTATAAAATTATCATTAAATTACTATGGCATTAGAAGATGTTGATTTATTTAGTAAAATTACATTTTTTTAGCAAATAATGTTAAAAACAAATAAAATTTAAGAAATTTCCATTTGAGAGTTAAAAACAATAAAAAAATTAAAAAAAATTAATGGTATAAAATTAGAAAAATCAAAAAGAAGGAAAAACAATAAAACAAAAACAAAAACAATGAAAAATAAGAAAATCCAAAAATAAAAACTTTTAAAAAGACTACACCCTTTTTTATCTTGGGGAGATAATGGAAAAGATATCATAAATGTTTTCAAATCAAAATGGAAAGGAGCTAAAGAAAGACATAGCATAAGGAGAAGGGGAGAAGATAAAAGAAAAAGGGAAGCATAGAAGAAGATCATAAACACAATTTTTCAGGTAGGCAATGTAATCAATTTTAGTGTATGTTCATTCTAGCTTGAAACTGTCCATGAAATTTAAGTATTGCATATTTAATTATGAATTATAAACCCATTATAAAAATTTATGAAATGTAGAGACTACCCATTAAACTAGAATTCATTCAACAGATTGAGTTTGGCATTTCATATAGTGGAATGATCAACTTACTATATGTGATTTTATTAACAATATTATGGTGATTTATACTTCAAAGACAACTAGATTAATTGATTATATTGAACATGTCATACCATGTATTTTATATTATCAGTGTATTCAACTTACAAGAGTACGACGTTCTAACATTTGAACATTATATACATATTGGGAATAGTATTATGTGACCCAATTCATGGTATGGTGATTAATGTTATAGTACAATGATTTAATATTATGAAAATTCAAAAATATGAAGCCTCCAAAAACCTATTAATTGTTGGGCATTATAACCAAAATTAGAGATTGTATTAGCTTATTCCTACAATCATAGTGATTTAAGATAATAAAAGTACAAGTCGATGTGGGTGTCATACTAGTAAAAAGATAATATAAGAAGATTAGTATTTTATATTATACTTCAGTCAACACACGAAGAGTTTGTTAAGATGCTTAGGTGTTGCACACTAATTAGGGCAATCTGTAATTATTAAAAAGGGCGATCTAGAAGTATGTAGATAATTTAGAGGAGAATCGATGACTTGACTATAGGAGACATCTCTCTAAAAGATTATTAACTAGATATTAACCATGCAAATATAAAGACATCACTGTATTTTTATTAACAGTGAGTTTTGTTGATTATAATATAATGTGTGGCATCATTGTTATTATATCTCCAACATATTTAGTGTATAAAGAGTCATATATTTTGAACACAACATATATCTTATGTAATGAGTTGATGGAATATTCCTATTCACAACCTATGTATTATCTACGGCATCATTGTATTTTATTATACCCCAACTTATGTAATTGTATTGGCATCGTCATATAGTATACTCTTAGTTTTTATAATATATGATGAATCATTGTATTTTAATCTCCAGCTTGTGTAATATATCATGTAAGGGCATCATTATATTTCATAATAGTGAGTATTATTAATTAAATTTGTATTGGCATTGATTTATTTATGCTCATGACTGTATACTAAGTGATAGTAGTTGATAACATACAATTTATTCGATACATAGGTTCTCAGTTGAAATGTCGCCATGGTTAGATATCTATCTCTTTCTTTTGGACATCTATTTTAATGGAATGATTTAGCAATGTTTTGGTGGCTTTAAAAAAAAACTTGAGAACCTTTAGTGCCTTAGTTATACAAAGAAGAATTAATTATATAGTAGGAAGTATATAAGTATGATATTAATATAAAATACTAATTAAGGAAAAAGCTTTTAGAAGATTAAAAGCATGATTTTACATTAAATGGAAAGAATTACTCTTATATTTTTATATGAACCCAAACAAAAGCCAATTTCATATATAATAACAGTAAACTATGAATTTATATATATATAGGTCTATATAAGTAAATATAAATTTAAGTAGAGTTTTGACGGGACTGATCTGGTAGTAAGATTGAAGAGAATATACTTAATCAATAGTCATAACTAAATGATGTCTTGGCAGAGAATATTTTAAATCTCATATTGACTAAGAATGATTGTTTAGACTATAAATCATAGTCAATTTATATGATATCATAACGGTTGAATAGCCTCATGAAAATCTCATTTGAAAAAATTGATAACTATAGGTACTAATATGCCTAATAATGTAAACATGTACATAAAGGTGTATTCTTATAGTTATAGTTTAATAGGTGGATTATAAACTATATTAAAGAATAATGTATAATAAAGCTTGATCAATGCATGCATTCAAACTCCTAAAATATATAACAAGTGCTGGATTGGATTATTCTATATTTCATGTGTGCTGAGACTCATTTTTTTATATCTAGCTATTTTTATAATAATTATTGTTTCCATGAATTTATGACTATTTTATTAAAATAGATGTGGTAATTAGTAGTTATGTTTAAAACACTAGACTATGGTAATATGGGTTATCATAAAGTGTATAATATTTGAAAATTAATTATAATAATTAAAATATGCAGTTAAATATGTATTGTGTCCAGAGGGTATTAACTATAGTCATTATTTCTGCTATAGAATAGATAATAATGTAAGATTCATTCATACATTTGATGGAATAAAACTATACTTTGATTGCTCCTATGTTTAGCATGTTATGTGTTATGATTGTTAGTAGGATATAAATTGTATGATTTTTTTAATAAATTTATATTTGATCAATCTTACATTGTTGATACTGAGTAACGAGTGAGACAGGATTCACTGGGTTACTAGCATCACAATGTCAGATGAAGGCAATATGATCAAGTGGTATGTATGAATTTTGATTGATCTATAGATCACTATTATTTGTTATTCTTAAAAATTTAGCTAAAATATGTTTAGTAAGACATTATTATTCCATGAGTACGATTCACATATTTGTGTGATATTTTGCAATAGAATGAGTTTTCTATGATACATTGCATGTTTAATTTTAGAAATCATACAACACATGGGTACTTGTTTGTTTGTCTAGATTTTTATGATGTCACTATCTACTCATCTCTGAAAAGAGGGCCATTTCTTGATGGGATTATTACAGGAATCATTGGTCTATGGTTGGTATGAAAAAGCACTCAGATGATGCTCTCCCTCCCCACAACAATACTACTTTTGAGATGACACTTGAGATTTTCACAGATACTAAAGTTTGAGAACTATGATCTAGGGAAACCATGTATCTCATATGTACATTATATTATGTTTCACTTATCATGAAAATATTACCATGATGATTTTTAATTACTTATTATTATACATTGTCAGTAGTGGTTATAGACTTGTATCAGTTGTGGTTGAGTTAATGTAATTACTTTCTATGTTTGTAATATATGATGTAATATGTTTTAATAATTATTATCATGCTTTGAGTATTTGATATGATATCTATTTAGAATCTCTTGGCATAATTTTATTTTTAACATATGTATTTTTTTTTTAAATCACATATTTCTAGGTAGATCTTAGTGGAGATGTTCCAATGTGTAGGTACCATATCTGGCATTGTAGGCTCAAAAAGTGTATATAAAATATGACTTTATGGTCATGTGGAAACTATATAATTAATATGGGTTCATGAAACCCATCCCTATATGTTTTATGGTTTATTTTGAATAATACTATGAACATATTTAGGTACTCTAGATATCAAAATATGGTGTGTAGTAGATGAAGATTCTGTATAATCCGTTGTGTGTCTCTGATGCAATGGTCTCTCAAATATTGGTTATCTAGTAAAGGGGAATTTATATTGCTTACCCTTTTGTGGTGGATGAAATTTAATAGATTTTATAATTAATTATTGAGGTATAAGTTTATCTTGCTCAAGAGGATGCTTATATAGAATACCAAAAATTTTAATCACCCAATTGACATGAATGTATTTAACATATCCATGCATTGTAAAAGATACCAATCAAAGTGTGTGTATCCAAGGTCATCCAAATAACATATCAAAGACACTCATAGAAGGTATAACTTAGAAGGTAGTAACCACGCATGCAAGATTAACCTATAAAGGTAAGTTAATCTCACCAAGAACCTATTTTGGGGTCCCATCAAATACTCTAATTGATCTAGTAGAAGGGTGTAAATCATTATCATTATAACCCAGACGTGTGAGTAATGTCATGGTGTAAACATTATCACTTACACCATTATCAATCATAACATTGCATATAAGTTAATGATCAAGGTATGCTCAGATGAATAAAGAATGAAGGTTTGAGTCATCATCTTTAATCTCACTATCATTAAAAGTAATAGGTCTCTAAACCATAGAAAGTGTATGTTGTGTGTATATACCAATAATCCTATCTAGTGGGTGATCATAGTGTGATAGAGGAGGATGTGCATTATATACCATTTTTACTTTTGCATCCTTCTTAAAATGGTCTTGCAAAAGATTTTTGAATATTTTTTATTTTTAGTGATCACTAGGATGTGAACCTAATTCCTTTGGAGGGTCATCAAATGTAATTTTTGGTCATCAATGAGGTCTTGTATCTTATTCTTTAAGGTAAAACATCTTTTGTAGAATGTTCAGAGCCTTGGTGATAATGACACTAAGTATTTGCATTGTATCCTTTGGGTAGAGGTTGACTCATATCAACATCTATAGGAGGAGGGAGAGATATAAGATGAAATTCTACTAACTATGGGAGTAATGAATAATGAGACTCAAGTAAACATGTAAATTGTCTCCTTGGTGCATTAGATAAAATAAGCTGATTGAATTGATGTGAAATTATATTAACTATGGTTGTTGTTTCCTTTTTAGGCTCAGGTGGTTTCACCTTATAACTTGGTTTGATTATAAAATTGGTATTTGATGTATATGTAGTCAGTGTCTTTGCTACATACAAAGTTTATTCAATGAAATAAGCTTCATTTCATAATCTCAAATAACATGGCATAAGTTATCAAAGGATTTGAATGTTTTGAAAATAATGGACTTGTTGGGAATTTTTCCATTAGTCTAACATGACTTTTCATAGTTTTACGCCTAAAGAGAATAAGATTTCTAATGAGCTAGCACGCTGACATATCACATGAGAATGGTCCTCACATGCTCACTTGAAGCATATAACCTAAGACTGATTCCCATTGGTTTTATCGTGTAATGATGTATTCATTCAATTTATTATGCTAGGGTGTTTGAACATGAAGTCATTTATAAATATATACTTGGTTCCATGACTAACTCTTGATTATTCATTCATTTCCTACTTAACTAATCATAGAAAAAGATGGATGCAAATTTTGAATAAAAGAGTAACAATTCCATTGTATTCATAACTAAATTACATAAGGTAGTTCATCAATAGAAGAGCTTTCTCTCATTTTAAACATAAGTCTCATTTAGAATTATGACAACTTGAGATTACAATTACTAACCAACCTACTAATCAAAACTAGGAGGTATTTATACATAGTTTTACCCTGACCATTCAGTTATATAAATAATTACACAGTGATGACTCACTAATGACCATTAACAAAAATGAGTCTTGGGAAGTTGTTACATTGAATTTCTAATATACTCATCCTAACTACCCCTATATACTCTCTCTATGCTAGATATTCATTTTCATGTCCTTATCTTCTCATGGATCGGTGTTAGATTTGCACTTGACTATTCTCCTCTGATGTCCATACAAATCGTTCCCTAACCATCTCTGCTTCTCTCACACTTGCCTAAATCTTTTGCTAATATCCAAGTCCTATGTTTGTGGTTTCTCCATATTCCATGAATCCTTATTCTTTGTGAATTTCCTCTTTCATGCCATGGTATCTTATGTCGTGTCTCTCATGTGCCTATATTTCCTTCCAACACAATATCTCAAAAAGTAACTAGGATAAATAGATAGAAAATTTACATCCCAATAAAACACATGTAAAGGAGCAAGTAAAATTTGCTTGAAGATGTCTTGAAATTATTTATCAACCATAGGATTGGTCATTTTATCCAACATTATCTTGTACCTCAAGACATATTCACTAATAGGTGTAGTGGTTCCTTATTTTATTTTTGTAATTTAGGCATAGGAGACTTTTTAGCTAATATTAATATAAAAGTGTGTCAAAAAATGATTGGAAATAGGTTTGAATGCTTTCATAGATTGGAGAGGTAAATCATAGAACCACCTCAAAGTATATTCCTTGAGGCTCCTTGAAAAAAATTTAGTCAAAATTTTATCATTGGATACATAATCAAAGAATGCCATAAAGAAGGATTGAAGATGATGTTCAGGATCACCATTGCCATCATAAAATGTGAACTTAGGTGCAAAAAAGACAATTGGAAAAGGGTGAAAATATATCTCAGGTGAAAGAGGGTTATACAACACATCTTTCGAATCAATAGCATGAGGAGACTTTAAACCCTTTTGTTCAATTTTTATAACCTTTTCCTCTAAGTTCTTTATAACTTGAAGGAATGTTTGTACTATAAATCCTTAGGATTTAAATTACCAAGTTGAGTAGTCACTAAGGGAGATGTAAACATGGTTTGAGTAATAATAGGTAGTGAAACTAGTATTTCAGTTGAAGCATTTGTTATCCCCATATTAATTGTATCAATACATTTTTATCCTTGTAAAATAAAAGCCTAAAAACATAACCTATGTTCCCACTAGTTGCAGCAAGATGGTTGGTATGGAATCAGTTGTGGTACCTGCTGGCCATTTTGGTCCATATATGAATCTCTTGCATGGTTTGATGAGGCAGTGGATCAAAGGTGTATAAATGGATCCAACATTTGCAAATAGAGAGGGTCTAAACAAGGTTTTCTAAGGGTCTAGCAGCAGTGTTCAAAGATAAGCCTACAAGCCAAAAAATTAGGTATAAAGTCTCTTTTTCAATTATCTTATTCATTCTTTTGAACAAGGTATAGGACTAAGTGTTTCTCATCTCTCGATAATTTTATTTCTGACTAAGTGTTGGAATTATTTCAAACAATTTATCTGAAAGAAAGGTTCTTAAGACTCTTTTCTTGGGGAAAGGGTATTTTTCAAAGACCTAAAGGGTGTCTTGCATTTTTTTGAAGGGACTTTTCAAAAAAGTAAGAATCCGAAGGCATTTTCAAATTCTAATGGTCCATTCAAAAAATCTGAAGGGTACTTCCCTTTTGCAAAGAGCCAAACACTTTTTTTCAAAAGGCCATTTCAAAGGGTCTGAAAGGAGATTTTTGAGAATTTCGAAGGGTATTTTCAAAGCAAAAGGAGCTTTTCATGAATTTTGAAGGGTCCATTTCATTTAATCTGAAAGATCTTTGGCAAAAAATCTGAAGACATGATTTCTTTTGGATAAATTAACCATGAGAAGGGTCTAAGAAAATTGTCTGAAAGAAAGGTTCATCTCAAAGTGCCAAAACAATCCCTTTGGGAGAATATCCCAAAGAAATTCTTCCAAAATAATTGTTTAAAGAAAATGGCCAAAATAAGTTGTCTAAAGGAATTGATGATGGACCCATAAATGTCAAAATATAAATCCTTAGAAGTAGTTGTTGGCATTTAGAAAGATAAAAAAAGCTACACAATCTATAGACTTGTATCGACATAAATGGATACAAGAAAACAAATGTCCTTAGATTGGTTTTCCATCTTTAGAAAATATTTGGCCCATGTTTCAAAGTAGGAGCTGGTGTATACAATTAATGGAGAGGCTCTCATCCTTCAACATGACCATCATCTCTGATTAATAGCCATTTAATTCAGAGGTATCATGACTCGGTCCAGATTCAAAGTTATGGCTATTTTGTCCTTATACGTGCAAGATAGGTGAAAGATGGTGTGGAAGTGAAAGATGAATATTAGGTGATTATAAATTTTAGCTCGAGCATTAAAGATGTTCTTATACTTTTCTTTTTTAGTGGATCATGACATCATCATCCTCAACAAGTTCTTGTCTTCTAGTGTGTTTCTCAACCAATGAGAGGGCTTGAAGACTATTGGAGCTAATGGTTATTAATTTGTTGAAGAAGGATTAGTTCTGATTAACCCAAATGTTGAAGAGAATTCATGGAGGGTGGTTGGATCTCATTTATTTAATTCTATTTGCTTGCCTCTTCTCTTTCTTCTTCTTCCCTATTTTTCATATATCTCCATTGGTTGCCCCATAAAAAGATATATATATATATATATATATATATATATATATATATATATATATATATATATAACAGTACAATTGATTACTTTTGTATAAGCAACTAAACACAAAATTAAACCAGAAGTAATAAGTAACTAGAAATTAGAATCAGCAAAGAATAAGAGATACAAGAAACAATGAAAACTTGTATTAAACTCTTCCAGAAGGAAATACAATGAAGAAATTTCTATTTCTTCCACACCTCTCAGATGTACAGATCTCTTTCCCTCAAGAGTTCTCTCTCTCAATTACAAACATAATTCAGCTACTTGAATTGATTCACCCTTTTTCTCATACACAAGCCATGAAGATCTATCCCTATTATATAGAATTAGGGATCATGAGCTATGCACTCTCCACCGTTAGATGCACCTCTTAATCAAAGGTTCAAATCAGTCATGCCAAAGATAGATATGCGGACTCACGACTAACACTTAATCTTATCATGCAAACAATTTGTTCATCCCACAAAAATAGACTTTTGGAACACACAGGTGACCGACATCGGTCCCTGTTTGTCTGCATATGACCGACATCGGCTGATCCCTAATTGACACCGACAACTCCCAGTCAACCCCTGACTGACGTCAGTCGATCCTGACCGATGTCTGCGACTATGTAACTCCAACAACTTTGCATTCGCTCATCTGGTGAAGCTTATAGCTCCACAACTTAACAATCTCCCACTTGGAGATAAATAGTTGCACCTGAACCTGTACAACAACATCCTCTAGCTTGTTTCTCCATCTTCAAGTTCAATCTTGAAGACCAACAAAAGTTGAATGAAGATTCAACTTCTCCTTTGTTACCGGCTTTGTTAACATATCTGCAAGGTTCTCATCTGTATGGATCTTTTCTAGCTTCAACTCACCATCCTCTAATACATGTCTAATGAAGTGGTACCTAAGCTGTATATGTTTGGTTCTTGAATGAAAGGCTAAATTCTTTGCCAAATGAATTTCACTTTGACTATCACTGTATAATTTGCAACTCTCTTGCTCCTTTCCCAACTCTTCCATGAACCGTGTCATCCATATCATTTCCTTGCTAGCCTCTGTGACTGCAATGTATTCTGCCTCTGTAATAGACAAGGCAACAACCTTTTGCAACTTTGAAATCTAGCTAACTGCCATTCCACCAACAGTGAACACATATCTTGTGGTGCTTCTCCTGCCATCCAAGTCACCTACTATATCTGAATCTACATAACCATGTAGAGAAGTGTTTGACCCTCCATAGCATAAATGCCTACTACTGGTCCCTCTCAGATACTTGAAAATCCACTGAACTGCTTTTTAGTGTTCCTTTCCTGGATTAGCCATAAACTTACTGACAACTCCCACTGCTTGGGCAATATCAGGTCTAGTACATACCATTGCATACATCAAGCTCCCAACTACGGAAGCATATGGAACTCTACTCATGTACTCAACCTCATCATGTGATTTAGAACATTGTTCTTTGCTCAACTTGAAGTGTCTAGCCATAGGTGTGCTTAGCGGTTTTGCATCCTGCATATTGAACCTCTCCAACACCTTGTTCACATAATCCTCTTGAGACAAAATCAAACTATGATTTTTTTTGTCTCTCTTAATACTCATGCCAAAGATTTTCTTTGCTGCTCCCAAATCCTTCATGGCAAATGTGTGAGGTAATTTTACCTTAAGCTCAGTAATATCCTGCATGTGTGAACCTGCAACAAACATATCATCTTCATATAGTAACAAGATAATATATCTACCATTATCCAATCTCTTAAAATAAACACAATGGTCAGATTGACATCTACTAAAGCCATGCTTTGTCATAAACCTGTCAAACTTCAAATACCATTGTCTTGGAGCTTGCTTAAGACCATATAAGCTTTTCTTCAACTTGCACACAAGTTTCTCCTTACCTTTGACCTCAAAACCTTCCAACTGATCCATATATATTTCTTCATCCAAATCTCCATGAAGAAACGTTGTCTTAGCATCAAGCTACTCAAGATGCAAATTCTCAATAGCAACTAAAGACAATACAGTTCAAATAGAAGTCATCTTTACTACAGGAGAAATTTTTTTACCAAAATCAATACCTGGTTTCTATGAAAATCCCTTTACTACCAACTTGGCCTTATGTCTCATTTGTCCATTCTCACCTTCTTTTAATTTATAAACCCATTTGTTTTTCAGTGCTTTCTTTCCAGCTGGAAACTCAACCAAATCCCACGTTTGGTTCTTTTCCAAGGAATCAATTTCCTCATTCATGCCAAGCTCCCACTGTTTTTGGGATTCTACTTGCATTGCCTCATCAAAACTTTCTGGTTCTCCACCATCTATGAGTAACAAGTAGTATAATGAAGGGGAATAATGAATTGGAGGTTTACTTACCCTTTCTGACCTCCTCATGGGCATTTGAGACTCATTTTCAGCTTGTTGTTCACCCAAATTCTCTGTCAGTGACCGATCTCGGTCATCTCTCAGTCTGCACCTGACTGACATCAGTTCCACATGACCGACGTCGATTACTATCCGACTGGCGTCAATTCCTATTTGACCAACGTCAGTTCTTGTTTGATCGACGTCGATTCCTACCTGACCAATGTCGGTGTCTATGTTTTCCTGTATGTGATTATTTTTTCCTGTGAGCTCATTTTGGATCATCACATCGTCTAAATCAACATTGCCCTGCTCAGTAGTATTCAGCTTCTTGAGCTGATCACTGTACATCACCTTCTCATTGAAAACAACATCACAACTTCTAATAATTTTGTTAGTTTTTAAATTCCACAACTAGAATCCAAAATCTCTAGAGCCATAACCAATAAAACTGCACCGCATAGATTTAGCATCTAGCTTTCTATTTTCTTTATCTATGTGCACAAAAGCTTTGGAACCAGAAACTCTGAGAAATGAAAGATCTACCTTTTTACCTGTCCAAGCCTCTTCTGGAATTCCACCATCTAGAGCAGTAGAAGGTCATCTATTAATCAGGTAAACCATAGTATCTACAGCTTCTACCCAAAACTGTAAGGGCAAACCAACATGCAACCTCATACTCCGTGCATGCTCCATTATTGTTTTGTTCATCCTTTCAACAACTCCATTTTGCTGAGGTGTCCTTAGAACAATCATTTCCCTGCGTATTCCCATCATAAAACAATAACTATTAAATTTATAGCTGTAGTACTCACCACCATTGTCAGATCTGAGGCACTTCAATCTCAAACCTGTTTCATTCTCAACCAAAGCTTTTCATTTCTTAAATGTGTCAAAAACACTAGATTTCTTCTTTATGCAATAAACCCATACCTTTCTTGTAGCATCATCAATGAAAGTAACATAATACTGTGATCCTCCAATAGAAGCTACATGAGCTGGTCCCCACATGTCTGTGTGAACAAGCTCTAACTTGTGCTTCTTTTTTGTTGACCCAGTTTTGAGAAACCTCACTCTCTTCTGTTTTCCAAAAATAAAATGCTCACAAAAATCTAGATCTATGCTTTTCAAATCTGAAAGCTTACCTTTTGACGTAAGAATATTCATCCCCTTCTCACTCATGTGGCCAAGCCTATAGTGCCACAACTTTGCATCTACATCTAAAGTAGATAATACAGAAGAAGAATAATTAGTAATACAATTACATAGATAGAGAGTACCTACTCTCTTACCTCTGGCTAATACAAGTGCACCCTTGGAAACTTTCCAAGATTCAGCTGTGAGAGTTATTGTGCAACCCTCATCACCCAACTTTTCTACAAAAA
Source organism: Torreya grandis (assembly GCA_037957365.1). NCBI lineage: Eukaryota > Viridiplantae > Streptophyta > Pinopsida > Cupressales > Taxaceae > Torreya > Torreya grandis. The sequence goes on from JARHVA010003686.1 coordinate 1,323,670, forward strand.
TCAAATTTTGCTTCAGGACTGAGACATGCATGACATCCTTCAACACCCATGTGTTGCCATTCTACAATTTCAGCTGCACTTTTCCTTTGCCAACAATTTTACAAGGGTCATCATCCCCTAAATAAACTTTTCCAAAATCTCCCTGGACATAATCATTGAAAAATTCTCTATTTGGGGTTGCATGGAAAGAGGCACTAGAATCTAAAACCCAAGATTCTAATCTATTATCCAAATAAAGTGTAAAAGCATCATGTGCAACAATACCTGTAACTTTTGCTTCTTCTTTACCTTCATGCTGATTTTTTTCTTTAACTTTCAACCAATAATCTTTCTTTGCATGCCCTATCTTTCCACAATTCCAGTAGGTTATTTTTCTTCCATTTTTGGATTTGGATCTACTTCTCATCTTTGACTTAGACCTTGATCTCCCTTTTTTGCCCTTCTCTCTTTGCTTTCCCTTGCTTTCAATACTTAAAGCATTACCTGATGATTCCCTTGTACTTTTCCTATGAGTTTATTCATTTAAGATTACACTAACAACATCATCAACTTTCAAGATATTTGAAGCAGATGCAGTATTACTAACTGCCATTACCAAACTATGCCAACTTTCAAGCAAAGAACATAAAATTAAGAGAGCCTTAATTTTATCATCAAAACTATTTTGATTGAATGTAACTGATTTACTATTGCATGGAAATTATTTAGATGATTAGATAAAGATCCACCTTCCTACATTTGCAAATTAAATAATTACTTCATAAGATATATCTTATTTGAAGCTGAGGGCTTTTCATATAAATTTGCCAAAGTATCCATTAACTCTACCGTTGTCTTTGCCTATGACAAGTTGGAAATCATAGAAGATGCCAGGCTTAAACTTATAGATCTCAGAGCCTTTCTATCAAGAACATTCCATTCTTCATCTTGCATATCTGTGGGTTTGCTTGAAACCCCTCCCAACGGTAAGTATAGATTTTTCTGATACAAATAATCTTCTATCTGCATCCTCCATAATTGATAATTCTTGCCATTAAACTTCTCCATTCTTAGTTTACTTTTTTATACCATTGCTTTACTCCCACTCAATTAGAAACCCCTGTGAGTGACCTGTAATCAATAAACACTTAACACACTCTGAAACCAAGGTGTTAGTGAACCAAGCTCTGATACCACTTGTCAGGATCTAACAATACAATTGATTACTTTTTCATAAGCAACTAAACACAAAATTAAACCAGAAGTAATAAGTAACTAGAAATCAGAATCAACAAAGAATAAGAGAGACAAGAAACAACAAAAACTTATATTAAACTCTTTTAGAAGGAAATACAATAAAGAAATCTCTCTTTTTTCCACACCTCTTAGATGTACAGATCTCTTTCCCTCAAGATTTCTCTCTCGCAATTACAACACAATTCAACTACTTGAATTGATTCACCCTTTTTCTCATACACAAGCTATGAAGATCTATCCATATTATATAGAATTAGGGATCATGAGCTATGCACTCTCCATCGTTAGATGCACTTCTTAATCAAAGGTTCAAATTAGTCCTACCAAAGATAGATACATAGACTCAAGACTAACACTTAATCTTATCATGCAAATAATTTATTCATCCCACAAAAATAGACTTCTGAAACGCACAGGTGACCGACATCAATCCCTGTCTGTCTGCATATGACCGACGTCCGCCGATCCCTAACCAACGCCGACAGCTCCTAGTCGACCCCTGACTGACGTCGATCGATCCTGACCGATGTCTGCGACTGTGTAACTCCAGCAACTTTGCATTCACTCATTTGATGAAGCTTTTAGCTCCACAACTCAACAATATATATATATATATATATATAGACAAGGAGAAACCCTATCAAAATTTGTAAGAAAGACTTTTTGAAGCAATAAAGATCAATTTTTACTTATCTCTTGCCTAAAAATTATTCTTAGCAAGCTTGTGCATGATGGCCTTGTGAAGAAGTGTTCTTCCATGTTTGTTGTCATTCTTTCTTGCCTATTTTTAGGTGGTTTCAAGTTAGTTACAGATCTTAACTTGAGTTCTTTCCACCATTAATGGATGCTTGGTGTGAATTTTTAAATTCCTCTTTGCTTCATGTATTGTTTGGTGAGCCTAGTTTATGAAACACTTATAAAAATTAACTAGTTTGTGAGGTTGTGTGAGCAAGAATTATCTTATGCTAAATTAGTATTTATCTCATACTTATGTGAATGCCAATCAATTTAGTGTATCACCCATTTATATCTCTTAGTTACTCTATACCCCCTCTCTACCTCTTTTCCAAGAAGAAAAATTAGTTTAGGTGATCCACCAAGAGGAAGTCGACCTTCTCTGAAGGTTCAACCTCACTATAGGATACCCATAGCTTGAGGTTGCTCTAATATTATAGCTGGGAGTGAGAGAGCCTAAAAAACTCTCTCACAAGGGTGCAATTTTAGACTACAATAGTTTTTAGCATGCTCGGTGGGACCTTTTTTCAAGGAAAATTGGTCAATTTTGATGCTAGTTTGATCAATTTGTAGTGGTTATAGCTTCCATCATTTAGTATCTAGCAACTTTGAAGAACACTCAACAATCTGGTGGCAGAATAATAACTATCTTTCAAGCCAAAGGTGACTACAAGATCAACTTCTAGAGCTATTCCTTCTGAATTTGTTGAATTACCTTTAAACTAGCAAGAAGGTTAAGGTTCACCCATACTCACCCATACGTAGGAAACCTTTTTTCTAAACCAGTCATGAGGTATACCTACATAAGAAGATCCTTTTTAGCCCATCTTGCTACCATGATTCCCCAAAGAGATTTTGTAGGTTTTAGTGGCCAGAGTCCTTTAAATTTACCACAATATGATCCTATGCTAGTATCAGCGCTCAAAAGCATCCCATATTTCATAAGAGACCAAGTCATAACTCCTACTAAACACATCATAGACATAACAAATTTTTGTAATATCTATAATGTCACAGTAAAAAATGTAGCTATCAAACTATTGGTTGTATCCTTTAAGGGAAAGGCTTTAGATTGGTATAGAGGTTTAGATCCTAACTCTATTCAATCATGGGATCAACTGGGAATAGCCTTATGTAAGAGATTTGTAGACAAGAGTGACCATTTGTCACTAGCAAAATAGCTTACCACAATCAAGAGATCCCCCCCATGAAGTTATGCAAGACTTCAACACAAGATTCCAAAAAGCTTGGGATAGAATTCCAGCCTCTATTAGACCATCCTCTAACTTTGTGTTCCTATACTACTTGAAGGATCTAAATAATGATATAGATATAATGATCCAATCCATGTGAGGGGACATTGCCAGATGCTTATGAGGTGTCTATTAAAGCAAGAAATTACCTAGTTTAAGTTGGCAAGCTTACTCTTAAACCCCATGCCTCTTTTCCCTAAAATTAGACCACCTCATGTGGTTATTCCCCCACTTGATGTCATTCTTCCAACTCCAAAAATTAATACTATAGCTTCACCTAAGTAGGAAAAGGCCTCCACTAGTGGATCAAGTGATTCCCAAGAGGAGAAAAACTATCTAGAACTTAAGAGCATGCTCCAATCCTTGGGAAATGATGTAGTAAATGTAAAAAGTCAAGCTCAATTCAATAAGCCTTATCAAGCTCCATATCAGCCTCAACAATAGTCTTATCAAGCAAATAGCCCACCCTACAAAGGAAATTTCTAAGGATAAGGTCAAGGACAATGGCAACCTAATTATGCTAGACAAAACAACTATAATCCAAATGTTGTAGGCTCTTCCAACTCTTTGGTTCCTATTCAAAACAATATGGCTCAAGAGGTTGAAGGGACAATGCCTTAAAATCAGTCTTTTGGGCAATCCATTATCCCAACTAATAGTTCTAACCAAGCATCCAATGAGCAATGACAACAAGTTGTTTCTTATAGATACAATCAAGCTCTTATGGCTCAAAACATGGAAATTCCCATGATGATAAAACTAGGAAAGTCTCTACAAGACTGAGGATATGATTAGGTATCAAACTAGTCGGATGCTATAATGGTCATCAGTGAGTAAGAAGAATGTTATGCACTCAATCAGCAGGCTAGTACTAGCCAAGCATACATTCCATTGGCAGCTTATACAAGGTTGAAAATAGGGAATATGGATGGTAATTAGGAAGCATTCAAAGAACCACCTGTCATTACTCCTTCTTTGTCTAAGCCTAACAAGCCTGCTATCACTCCAAGGGTCCTAGCACCTCCTAAAAATTATAATTAGGAGAAAGTTTTGATCTACTAAACTCACAAATTCAATAAACAACAATAGTGGCCACCAAAGTTTAGGTGAAGGTTGGTGGTCTACCAATCAACATTATTGAACAAATGAAAAATTCCAATGTGAGTGTGCCGATGTGGGTCATGCTTTCCATGCTCAATCAAGTGGATATCCTTCAAGAAGGTTTATATAAGATAGGTGTTACAATAACTACAAGTAAATAACTAGATAAAGAAACTGAAGTTCTCACCAGTGCAACCCAAGGTCCTTTGGGAGAAGGATCAAGTAAGGTGGTCAAACCTCCTCCATTCTACATTTCATTAATCATTGGTGATTCATTGGTACATAATTACTTGGTAGATAGTGGAGCTAGCACTTCAATAATGCCAAAGTCTATAGCTAATCATCTGAACCTCAAATATGAGCCACATACTAAGAGAGTTTTATAGCTTGATGATTCATCCATAAAGCCATCTAGTATCATCAAGGAATTGAGCTTGACCCTGCATGTTTGTCCTAGTGTTTCGATGGTTCAGGATGTGTTGATCCTTGATGTGACTCCTCACTTTATGTTATGCCTTTCTAAAAAATTCATAGTCAAAATTGGGGGTTATATAGTAGCAAATTGGTCTTACATGGCTTTCATAATAATGTATGGGACTAAGGTATCAATCAAAGCTAAACCCCATCAACCAAATAACATAAACCTCAATTATACTATCCTTGATGAGGATGATTTTATAATTGGTCAATAACTTAATACTTAGCATAAAGAGATTCTAGATTTGTTATTTGATGAGCTATGGGGGGATAATCAATTTCTCAACCCTTTGAAAGGTGTTAAGGAAAGAGACATGGGTGTTTTTTTGCTACATGAAGAAAATCAACTGATGCCTTCCCTCATTGGACCTAAAGAAGACCTCAATGGTATGTGGAAGTTGTTCTTTGATGGTTCAAGGAGCAAAAATGGAGTAGGTGCAGGGGCAATGCTGATTTCCCCTTCAGATGGTAATTTTTTATTTTCTTATAGGTTCCATTTTAGTTGTTCCTCTAATGTAGCAAGAATATGAAAGCTTAATCCATGGCCTCTAATGGGCCAATAAGAGGGGAATCAAGCAGTTTCAAGCATATGGAGATAGTGAGCTTATAACGAACCAAGTCAGGGGCCTGAACATTACAAAAAATCCTTTGATGAGGTCCTACAAAAATAGAGTGTGGGACCTAATTGAATATTCTGGAGCCTTTAACATTCAAGCTATGCCAAGAAACTAGAACCAGCATGCTGGCAAGTTGGTAGCTGTGGGAGCCCAGTTTGATATTCTAGGTAAGCTAAAAGAGGCCAAGGTTCAATCACATGTCAAGGTGGTGGTGAGGCCATTAGTACTAGATAATAAAGCCCACTATCAGGTCTATGAAAATGACAAATAGATTGCTTATTTCTTATAATAGGAAGGAGAATTTTCTTTTTCCAACCAAGGTAAATTTCAACACTAGTATGAGGATCAAATTGTTCAACTAAAATCTAACAAGCTTCCTAAAGGGTTGGTCACCCTTGAAATTATTTTCCATGAGGGGGACCATATGAGGAAAGAAAAGGTAGTGATGTCAATTGATGAGGAGAACTATGAAAGAGTCCTTATTTTCAAGGACAAGCTCCTCAAGCTTGGGAAGATAAACAAGGCTGAAAGGAATGCTTTCATTGAAATTTGTAAAGAATTTTTAGACATCTTTTCTTGGGAGTATAGTGATCTGAGACGCTTTGATCCAAAGTTAACCCAACATACTATAGAACTGGAGGCTAATGCTAAGCCTGTGAAGCAAAAGCAAAGGCATGTCAATCCAAAAATTAAAGAGCTAATGAGGAAAGAATTGACTAAATTGATTCAATATAATATCATTTTTCCCATCAAACACTCCTCATGGATAGCCAACTTGGTAGCTATGAGGAAGAATAATGGTGAGATCTAATTGTGTCTTGACTTTAGAGACTTGAACATGGTCTTTTTGAAATATCACTACGCCTTAGCATCCATGGAGTAACTCCTTCAAATGGTTACTGGTTTGGAATGGTTCTCTCTTTTGGATGGGTACTCAAGATACAACCAGGTGATGGTAAGGGAAGAAGATCAATATAATACTACCTTCACCACCAAATGGGCCCATATGCATACCAAAAGATGCCTTTTAGCTTATCAAATGCTTAGGCCACTTTTCAAAGAGCAATAGACATGGCTTTCCAAGGGTTGATAAATCAAATGGTGCTGGTATACTTGGATGACATCATAGTTTTCTCCAAGGATGCCAATGAACACATGGACCACCTAAGATTAATCTTTGAGAGATGCAGAGAGTATGGGATCTCTTAGAATCCCAAGAAGTGTGTGTTTGTTGTGCACAAAGGTAAGTTGTTGGGTCATATTATCTTAAAACAAGGATTAGTTATTTATCCTAATAGAATAAGTGCCATCTTGACCTTATCCTTACCCAACCATAAGAAAAGACTTCAAGTTTTCTTTGGGAAAATAAACTTTGTGAGAAGGTTTATACCTAGTTTTACAAACTTGGTTAAACCCATCACTGCTATGCTGAAGAAGAACCAAGTGTTCACCTAGTCAAATGAAGGTAAATCAATATTTAAGGCTATAAGTAGGCCATTGCCCAAGCACCCACATTCATGAATCTTCATTTCTCAAGAGATTTCATATTGAATGCCTTTTCTAATATTGATAATATATCAGCTATGTTGATGCAAAATAATGGTGACGGACTTGAGGGGTATGAGGTGAGGTATAATTTCATAGAAAAACAAGTCCTTGTGGTAGTAAGAAGCCTTAAAAGTTTCAGGCCAATGATCTTCAATAGCAAAATCTATCTTATGGTGTCTCATCCTGGGGTGAGAGACTTCCTTCTTAACAAAGACTTGAATGAAAAGAGGGTTGGTTGGATTACTAAGGTCATGAAGTATGACATGGAGATCAAGGTCACTAAGTTAGTAAGAGGTAAAGGCTTATGTGAGCATATGGTTGATGAGCTTCATGAAGACAAAGAGTTTATCTTGATAACACAAGATAACCCACAAATAGATGCACCTCCACTTCACACTAGTTGGCTCTAGGATATGACATGTTTCTTGATAATAGGTGAGTGCCCAAAAGGTATGGATAGGGTAAAAATAAGGTATTTTAGACTTCAATCCATACCTTATGCATTGGTTGATGGGGTTTTATTTAGAAAGGACATCAATGGAGTGATCCTAAGGTACATAGATGATGACCAAGTGACAATACTTTTGAAATAATTCCATGATGGATCTACAGGAGGTCATTTTGAACCTAAGACCATAGTATCAAAGATAATGAGGCCTGGTTATTACTGGCCCAACGTCTTCAAATATGCATATGCATGGGTAATGAAGGGTCAAAAGTGTGCTTTCTTTGTGGGTAAGCAAATATTATCAGCCCTTCATCTCAACCCAATTTAGGTAGAGAAACCCTTCATGTAATGGGGGCTAGATTTCATAAAAATGATCAACCCTCCATCAAGTGTAAGACATAAATGGGTGCTTACTGCAACTGAATACTTCACTAGGTGGGTGGAAGACATTACATTGAAATAAGCTAATGAAGGTGTAGTCCTAGACTTCTATGAAAACATTGTGACTAGGTTTGGTGCGCCTTCCATTATCATCTCTGATAATGTATTAGCATTCCTCAATTTAAAAACAAGTGGATGGGCTCTCAAGATGGGCATCTACCTCAACACCTCTTCCAACTATTATCCTTAAGGAAATGGACTGGATGAGTCTACAAATAAAAATTTGCTAAGAATCATCAGGATAACTATGGAAGAGAATCAGAGGACATGGCACACTAAACTAAAGACAACCTTGTGGGCTGATAGGGTGACTCCTAAAGCTACCATTGGCAATTCTCCATATGTCTTAGTATATGGAAAGGAGGCCAAGTTACCCATTTCTCTTGAATTGCCTATATTAGAACTAGCTCATCAACTGGAATTGATGGAATATGAGCCCATGCATGTGAGACTTGAAAAACTCATGGAGCTTGAAGAAATGAGAGACCTTGTAATGAAAACACTAGAATCACATCAAGCTCAAGTCAGGAAAGCCTTTGATAAGAGAGCCTTATTAAGGTAATTCAAAGAAGGGGATCTAGTCCTCAAGTGAGATTCACACAAGGCCAATTTAGGAAACCATACCCAATTTGATATCTTGTGTGGTGGTCCTTATTTAATCCATGGATGTAAAAAACATAGTGCTTTTCAGCTAGCCTAACTAGATGGAGAGATACTATCCATCCCAGTCAATGGGATTCATTTAAGCCTTACTACTAGAAGAGTTTACATCTATTGTATATATTATACTTTTGTATAGTTTTTCATGTTTTATCCTAAGTGCCTTGTGCACATATTTTCAATTATGTGTTTCCCTTCCCTAAGTACCTTAGGCATAGTGTTTGTTTTGTATTTATTGTCCTTGTTGCTTCAAGAAGAGGTTCCAAAAAGGGCCAGCCTTGTATCTAATTTTAGATCAGCTCAATTACAGAGGCTAATGACTCTATGTCTAATGGACTAGACAAGGCAACATGGTCTAGGTTCTCTTGCGTCAATAGACATGCAACCCCTGTGAGCCACCAAAGATGCCAGCCATTTTGGTCCACATATAAAGCTCTTGCATGGTTTGATGAGGCAGTGGATCAAAGGTGTATAAATGGATCCAACATTTGTAAATAGAGAGGGTCTAATCAAGGTTTTCTAAGGGCCCAGTAGTAGTGTTTATGGATAAGCCTACAAGTCAAAAATCTAAGTGCAAAGTCTCTTTTTCAGTTAAGTCTTTCTTGTTCATTCTTTTGAACAAGGTATGGGACTAAGTGTTTCTTTTCTCTCAGGAATTGTGTTTCCAACTAAGTGTTGGAATTCTTTTGGATAATTTATCCAAAAGAAAGGTTCCAAAGACTCTTTTCTTAGGGAAAGGGTATTTTTCAAAGTCTTGAAGGGTATCTTGAATTTTTCTAAAGGGAATTTTCAAATAAGCAAGAAGTCGAAGGCATTTTCAAATTCTAATGGTCCATTCAAAAAATTTGAAGGGTACTTTCCCTTCATAAAGAGACAAACACTTTTTTCCAAAAGGCCATTTCAAATGTTCCGAAAGGAGATTTTAGAGAATTTTGAAGGGTATTTTCAAAGTGAAAGGAGAATTTCAAGAATTTCAAAGGGTCCATTTCATTTAATCTGAAAGATCCTTGGCAAAAAATCTGAAGACATGATTTCTTTTAGATAAATTATCCATGGGAAGGTCTAAGCAAATTATTCAAAAGAAAGTTTCATCTCAAAGTGTCGAAACAATCCCTTCAGGAGAATAGGTTGAATAAATTCTTTCGAAGGAATTGTCTAAAAAAATGGTCAAAATAAGTTGTCTGAAGGGATTGATGAGAGGCCCAAAAATGTCAAAATATAAACCCCTGCAAATATCCATTGGCATTTAAAAAGATCAAAATAAGTTATGCAATCTATATACTTGTATCAACATAAATGGATATAGGAAAACCAATGTCCTTAGATTGGTTATCCATCTATAGAAAATATTTGGCCCAGGTTTCAAAGTAGGAGCTGGCGTATACAATTAATGGAGAGGATCTCATCCTTCAACATGGCCATCAACTCTGACAAACAACCATTCAATTTAGAGGCAGCATGACTCAGTCCAGATTCAAATTTATGGGGATTTTGTCTTTATACGTGTAAGACAAGTGAAAGATGGTGTGGAAGTGAAAGATGAATATCATGTGATTAGAAAATGTAGCTCGATCATCATCCTTAACAAGTTCTTGTCTTCTAGTGTGTTTCTCAACCAATGAGAGGGATTGAAGACTATTGGAGCTAATGGTGATTAATTTGTTGAAGAAGGATTAGTTCTAATTAACCCAAATGTCAGTGAGAATTCATGGAAGGTGGTTGGATCTCATTTATTGAATTCTATTTGCTTGCCTCTTCTCTTTTTTCTTCTTCCCTTTTTTTTCATATATCTCCATTAGATCCCCCATAAAAAGATATATATTTGATAAGGAGAAACCCTGCCAAAATTTGTAAGAAAGACCTTTTGAAGCAATAAAGATCAATTTTTACCTATCTCTTGCCTAAACATTATGCTTAGTAAGCTTGTGCATGATGGCCTTATGAAGAAGTGTTCTTCTATGTCCATTGTACTTCTTTCTTGCCTATTTTTAGGTGTTTTCAAGTTAGTTGTAGGTCTGAACTTGAGTTCTTTCCACCATTAATGGATGCTTTGAGTGAATTTTGAAATTCCTCTTTGCTTCATGTATTGTTTGGTGAGCCTAGTTTATGGAACACTTATGCAAATTAACTAGTTTGTGAGGTTGTGCAAGAAAGATTTATCTTATGCTAAATTAGTGTTTATTTCATGCTTATGTGAGTGTCAATAAATTTGGTGTATCACCTATTTAGCTCTCTGAGTTACCCTACACCCCCTTTCTACCTCTTTTCCAAGAAGAAACATTAGTTTAGGTGATCCACCAAGATAAAGTCAGTCTTCTTTGAAGGTTCAACCTCACTACAAGATACCCATAGCTTGAGGTTGCTCCAATATTGTAGCTAGGTGTGAAAGAGCCTAAAAAACTCTCCCAAAAGGGTGAAATTCTAGACTACAATAGTACCTTTTAAGGATTCACCATTACTAAGTGGGGAAGCTTTTGCATTAGCAAGCTTACTAATTTCATTTCTTGTGACATATAAATAGGCATCCATTAAGATTTTATTGTTATGGAGATGAGTGATCCATGTTTTTTTATCTTCCATTTTAAATTGAGTCTTTTGATTGTTATTTTCCATTTCTTAGAAATGAAAAATTATGGAATTTGAACAATAAAGTGAAATCCTAATTGACTAAAAACCCTAGGAATTAATTTTTTATGCATTTACATAGATCATGTTCACCAATTGTTTAACACTAATTTTTATATATGAATCCTATGAGGATATATAGGGTTAATAATATAGAAATGAATAAACAAAAGTGAAGTAAATAGATCTATAGTAAGCCAATTAATTTACAAACTCAAATAAAATATTCTAAATTAAATGTTGAGATATGTTATAAATAAAAAGTATAACTATGTTAGATATTATAATAACAATGAACACAAGGTAATTAGTCGGTTCTAGATCTAGAACAACCAAGAAGAAGACTTTGAAACAATCACCAAATTCTAGATTGTCTCTGTAGCCATAGACACTTGTGTTAGCCTAAGATGGTTGTGTTGATGCTACTATCTAGATCAGATACAAGAATCTAGTATATTATACTTTATAAAACTAGATGTGACAACCTAGATGATTATAGTTTTTATGTTGCCTTTACTCTGGTGTATTTAGATCTAGGTCATGAACTATTATTCCTTGTCAAATGAGAAAACCCTAGTTCTTCATCTTCATAGTGGTTGTGGAAAAAATAAATTACTGGACACAAAGTGTCAAGTTGTACTAAAGACCCATTTATCAATGAGCATTGCCTACATAGCGCCAATACTTCGAAGAGGGTCTCAAACTTATGTAGTTCTCCCCTACATGTTATCTTGTGTGTGCATAAGGATGCAATATGTGGAAAGTAAGTACAACAATGACCTAGCTTGTATCTTAGAAAATATAACTCTTGGGGTCATCCTTTAGTAATTTAGACTCATAGATGTATTTTTCCTATGATTGATATGGAAATAGGATAAAATAGGGAAGTTTTAATCACTTGAGTGCTTGATAGAATGCTTTTCATAAGTTGTCTTCTGATTTATTATGTATTTTCTAGGTTTGTGCAAGGTGAGGAATGAATCCTTGAGGATTGATCTTGTATTTATACCAATATTTTTGGATAATATCTCACATTAAATCACTTAGGCTGACCATAGGAATATATTTTATTGAAAAATTGGATGACTTTATGGCATTAAACACTTACGTCAAGGTAGGACACCTATGTTGACATAGGAGTCTAACTGAGAAATAAGTGTCTGGAGATGAGGAAGATATGTACAGGTTCTAAACTTGTAGAGATGGATAATAAATAGGTTAAAAACATTTTGGGCAAGATATAATACCTTAGTCATTAGAATGATGTTGGTTAGATTAAAAGATAAGCAATGAGTATAGAGAGATAATAGATGCAATAATTGCAGAAGCGAGAAAGATCTCTAACTGAGAGGAACAATCAAGGTTTGAGTTTACCAAGTGTACAAGACTAAGTTGAAACATAATTCATAAATATCATTTACACTTTTTCATTCATTTGTATAATCATTATCAGTTCTTATCATCCCTATTATCACGCCCTTTACACCTTAAGGAGAAATTACTAGTTTAACACAATTTCAATTCATCAGGGCAATAATTTTTATTCTTTCCCATCATATCCATGTAGTTGTGTTTGCTTTATCACATGCCATATTATTGAGGGGATTCATTTCCATTTTTTGCACTTTGGGGAGTAGTTGATAGTTTAATACAATTTTAATTCATCAAGTCAACAAAATTTCTTCTTGCCCATCATATACATGTAGTTGTGTTTGCTTTAGTATATGACATATTCTTGTGTAAATTTCATTCCATTTGGCACATCACTTTACCGCATGTAATATCCGTAATTAATTTGGCATTCATTAAAGTTTCAAAAATTTATCTGATATTTTTCCAAGATTCTAGTGCCAACTCAACTCCAACTTAGTGCTCATTAAAGTAATGTTATCCCCTACTTGCTTACTAATGTTGCCAACATGGAAGTAGGTAGGCTGACATCTTGTTCTATTAGATATGATTGCTACACTATCTGTTTGCAATCCATTAGTGTCAAATTCAAACTCAAATTTATTAAAACTATAAATTTAAAACCATTCATTAAATTCAAACTCAAATCACTTGTACTCACCACCATCTGATCATGATCTCACTTTTAAAGTTTACGAGTATTTATTAACCGGTTGTAAAAGTGGAGTAGATGTTATTATTGTTGCAGGGAAGCATATGTTAGCACATTTGAGGACAACATATCCATAAGCATGCTTCTTATGTTATGTGAAAAAAATAACCTTGACCAAGAATGCTAGGACTAATCTTAACCAACACTCACACATTAGTGGGGTCCACACTCTTAACCAATCACATAAAACCATACCAAAAAGTGCTAAATATTAAAAAAAATGATTAGTTACCCAACTAAAGTCAACCAATTTTTAAGTGCTAGTTAAGCTTGCCCAATAGCCAGTGTTGTTATCCTAAATGTTTCATAAAATGACATACTAGAATCAAAATAGATTGGTGTGGATTTAAATTTTCAAGTAATAAGTCTTAGAGAAGATAAGATAATGGCATGAATATTCAAATAATCAAACATGGTGTTGACTAAATTGAGTACCATATATATACAAATCCAAGTTGACATTTAATATCCATAGGTTGAAGTGGGTCTTGTAGCCTTTATGGTACCCTGAATGTGCTTCATTTAAATAAATGTAAAACATAAAGAATTGTAACATGATTTATTTAACACTAACCATTATGAATTCAAGAGGGACCAAATTACACAATAGAACCACCAATAATGGATCATGGCTATGTTATATTTAAATGCAACTCAACATGGTTGGTAACTTGGGTTAAAATCTCATGCTTGCACTTATGAAGCTTTCTATGTGGAAAGCCTTTATGTTGTAAAAGTTTGTGTGCGCTTTGTCTCCTCCATGCATAAATTTACATCAACCAATGTAAGTATTTGTGCTAATTAATTTAATGTTTTATTTTATACCAAAGGAATTTTACATCAAAAGATAGTACATCTACCCATTCACATGGTAAATAAGTTTGATTATATTTAACACAATAAAATCATAATTATTTGTATAAATAAGTTATTTTTATAATAAATGGTAAGAGAGGGTTTAAGATGAATATTTGATTTTATAAGAATTTGGAGATACTTGTTATAAATATAGAGTACACATCAAGTTTAGACAATGAGACAAATAGAACCTTGGAAAACATGAGTGAATAAAGACTGCTCTTAGAACCGTCTAGACACTTCCAAAAGAGTAGTGTCATTTCTAAAATGTGAGGTCATACCTATAAATGATAAATATGTGAAAATTGATTTAATTATCTCATTCATCAGCTTCAAGGCTCAAAAAATCTCTCTTGATTTTTCAAAATTCTAGAGGGATCTTGGGGAAATTGATCTCCTTTTTCAAAACCCTAAAAAGATAACAATATCTAGAATGTATTTTAGGCATGTATTTTCCTTAGCTTGGTTATTATCAATCCCTTAGAATGCTTGTACAATTTTTAAAAAAATACCAAATATAATGAATGTTTACCTAGATAGTCCAATGATGCAAATCCTATTTGATATGTTTTTTGTGTTAGAATGAATGCTTGGCGGAGAAATAAATATTTCAGGTTTGCTTATATTTTGATCTAAATGCTTGATTTTATTGTCTTTAAACTTCAAAATTTATCTTTATTTGGAAGGATTAATTACCCAAAATACACTAACCTACCTATATATTTATAGACTTCTCAAAATTAGATGATGACCTTTTTGATACGTAAGCTAAAATGCAAATAACAGTAAATGACAACAAATCAGGGACACGTGAAATAGGTGATCCAAAACAAGGGTCATAAAAGACCAATTCATTTCCAAATTCTACACTAAGAAGGGTGAATTGGGACCAACACTACCAAATTAAGGTAGTGATGAGGATGGTCTCCTATACAATAACCTTGTTAACAATTTTCAATAACCACTATAAATTTATTTAATAACACATTGTAAATTTATTAGATTAAACTGTGAATTTATTAAATAACGCATTTTGATTAGTGTTTTCCCATTTTTATTGGCATATATATTGATGTACATTCTATATTATTTTATTTCTTTATGTGGTAATTTGCACTAGAAATCTAAACGGGCAACTATGTATGACCTATCTAGTAAACTGGTTGCAAGTAGCCCTAAATCAACTAAATATTACATTAAGATTGGCCAAGTCATGAGATAAACTCTTGCAATAATAATGAACATTTGAAAATTTCAATGATATAATCAATAAAATGAGTGAATGTTATATGTTCTCTGAATTCCTCAAACTATCTTTTTGGCACAAGGATGCTTCTCTAATAGGATATTGAATAGGCTAGATAAGTTCATTTTTTTAAAGAGTTCTAATAATCTATATCTTTATGTCACTTGAATGATTGAACTCATTTGGTCAAGCATCTAATTTATATGAGTTACATAAATGATCAAACTATTACATAAGAACAACTAACTAGAATAAATAATGACTACACCATGATTTAAATAATTTACAAAAAAATTCTTGAGAGTGATATAAAAGGTATTTTAAAATTAGACACTAGGTAGATTTATTGATTTATTATTGGATTGAGAAGCATTAAAATCAACATTACTATCAATTCTAACATTAAAATATCAATAGTCCACATTATAAGGGACATCATGAATTTTAGCATATTCTTGAGTAATTAAATACAATTGAAAAATAAGGGATAATTTAAGATTGTTTGGGAATACTTTCAAATATCTCAATATGATCGAATTTATATAATAATAAGGAATGTACATCTATATGTATCCCAAGAATGTTACTGTCAATTTTTATTCCATTTAATGCTTTTCCCTACACATGTTTAGCTTGTTTAGGTGTTATTTTAGACATTGGAGAAGATAATCCCATATTTATGAGGATGTTGAGACATGTTTATATTCCATCATATATGTGTCTTCCTAAATATTTTTTGGCTAATGCTAATAATACAATATTTGGTTGTTAATGCACATGTTTCTTCTGGATCATGTTTAATTTCACTTATACATGTATCTTTTGCATAATTTTTTTTACATATTAAAGATATTTGTGCTTTGTGTCTACTCAGATCTCGATCTTTAATTGTGGTTTAATCTAACATGGTATCAAGTATGGTTTTTGTTAGCTGAATGCCAAAGTTCATGTTGTGAAATATTGAGTTTCAACTTGCATGTAATAGATATGTCATTCATTGACCTAACATATTGAATATTCATCCTTTATTATATTTTGATCTTCTTCTAGGGTCCTTTGTTGATCTAGATTAAAAAAAAAGAATAAGAAAAAGGTGTCTCTTTCTAGTTATTTATCATCTGATATCTTTTCATGCAAAATAGATTGCACCATTAGATTTAGAAGGTGTAAAAACCCTATGAATGACTATGAACATGACTTAATTTTTTCACAAATGATTTCAACTATTTTGGAGGGTATTAAGGTATTTTCTTGGATTTTGTGCAAATTCATATCACTAGAGTCCTTCAGGGAAAATCCATTTCTATTTTTTTGTTTGTGGATAAATTTGGTGGGTCTTTCATGTTTTTATAGATTCATACCAAATTTGTATATTATGTAGTTGGAAAAATTTTCATACTTGTTTATAGCCTCATCAAACTTATACCTGTTGTGTGAACCTATTGAAAATTTTACACAAACTTCTACCCTTCCTGACACTTGTCCAACTTCTAGTCTTCCTGACACCTGTCTAACTTCAGGTCTTCCTAGAACCTGTGGGAAGTTTGGCTCTTCTTAGCACTACTAGAAATATAAAACAACCTGACACTATCATAACTACCAACCATCCTAACACTGCCAAAACTATCAACCATCCCAATGCTGTCATAACTATTAGACATCCTAGGATTATTGAAACCCCTACATATCTAACGATTACCAAAACCTCACCCCCTTTTAACATCTCTTGGTATGGCCCTTGACTTTAAAAACAACATTCCTAAAAAAAACTTTAGACTTTATTGCTTCTGATGCCACAACTACCGACAAACCTTTTGCTTCTAACATTTGAAGTTCTAACACCCCCATTGCTCCTAACCCTTGAAACTTGGATGACTATTATCTGCCTATGAAAGTTTGATGATTGTCAAAGAACCCTATAACTTTGATGACTATTTATGACCTCCAAAAATATGATGACTACTTGAGGGTCTCTTATTTCCACTAAGGCTCATTCCAGTCTTTTAAAACTGACATGACGACCATTAGGATGTCAAATTTAATCACATAAATTTTAAAACTATTCATTTGGTTTTAGGGTCTATTATAAAAACACCATAAAACTCCCCAAAGGTGACATCATTAGGGGGGAGCACTCATCCTAAGCCTTAGCCCCCTGTTCATACAAGAGTTTAGTCCTTGGTCACAACCAACCTAAGGAGGCTTAATTTTTACTCGAAATGTTGATCCAAACTCTTGTGCACCAAAAAATTATGTAAAGTTGAGATTTATTTTGTTACCAAGAATATCAAACTCCTGTTAATTTTAGCCTATAGCTCCTTTAAAGCACCATTTTTTTGAAATTATAAGTTTTATTGAGTTCTATGGATTGGTGTTATTCTCAAGCCTTGAAAAATTGATCCACTATAGTTTTAGGGGGTTACATATCCTTATCTTTATAGAACTATTAGTTCATCACATACCTACTTAATACGCTATGGATCGGAATCAATTTTTGATTCTTACACCATTTAACTATCTCAAGTATAAAGTCAAAATATAAATCATCTTGCAGAGTAAAGTCTTACATTGGATCATTATGGATACATAAGCCAAACTAACTCCTGATGTAGAGGTAGTGAAGTGGTATAACATAATTAATGAAACTTATGATCTATTATTCCTATCAATGTCTCTCAAATTGCTCTTCTATATTAAATTTGCAACTTTTCCTAATGATTTTTGGATCATTTTAGAAAAAATATTTGGGAAGTAGGATATAATAAGAGGTCATGAATTATAGAATGATCTCATAAGTTTGAGTCCGGATAATTTTGACACAATACAAGACTTCTTCACAAAATTTAAATCACTTAGGTTATAGTTGAAATTGTGCAACATAGACAAAAATGATAATCAATTGATTCTTTCTATGCTTTCTAAATTGGGTTCTGACTATTCTATCTTCATTTCTATCTTTCATGCCACCAAGTGTTCCCTCAAAACTACATGGACCATATTGTCCTTGGATGATTTTCATGTTGAATTGAATTGAGAGCAAGACAAACTTATTTAGATGAGCACATTGAATTCCTCTAAATCACATGCCTTAATTATGAGTCATGACAAATAGAAGACTTCCAATAGCAAGGAGAAGAAATAGAACAAGAAGGACCAAGAGCAACAAAAGGGTCAAAAATTTGATGCTAAGTCCAAAGTATAAATTGAGTCCTCTTCAGGCAAGAAACACAAGAAAGAGAGACTCACATGTGCCTAATATATGAAACTTGGTCATGATGAAACCAAATGCACGTAGAAGCAAATTGACCAACTAACAGAGATGTTTGAGAACACATTACTAGTGTCATTGATTTAGCAAATTAGAGTTTATCATCAGAGGGGTATTCCAAGGCAAATGATAATAGTAGTAAGGGAAAAGATAAGGGTTAAATACTTGTATTTTTATCCCAACCTTCCACATGGGTGATTGATTCTATCTATTCACACCATATGGCTTCATCACATGACATTTTCTCATCTTTAGAATCTTGTTCTATGTCTTCCATCTTATGGGTGATGATACTTACATAGAATTTAGTGAAAGAGGGTATGCCAAAGTGAATGATGGGACATTTTAGGATCTTGTATGTGTTCCCTCATCATCCACCAATTTTATATATTTTTTATCATATCACTCACATCGATTCAAGCAAGAGTGAGTTCACACATGATTATGTGGCTATTAGGGAAGTGCAAAGTGAATCAATAGTTACATTTGGAAAATAGATCATCAATCCTAGTTGTGCACCTTATCAAATTTTTATCTTGATCAACCTTTTATTGCACTACTCACTCATACAGAAGGGGTGAGTAAATTATGACATGGGTGATTCAACCATTTTAACTATTACTACCTAGAGTAACTCAATCCTAATGACATGGTTTTAGGATTGCCACATGTTCATTTTATGATGGTGTTTGTCAGGGTTACATACTTGGAAAGTATATTAAAGAGAAGTATGACAAAGTCAAATAATTGAGAGATACACAAATATTAGAGCTAGTTCATAGTGACGTTATTTTTCCATTTATAGATCCTTCATTCAATAAGACTAAATACATGCTTACCTTCATCGATGAATTTTTGAGGTATACTTGGGTGTAATTTCTTAAGTAGATATCTAAGGCATTTGATCATTTTTAGGATTTAAAGGTGCTTATATAAAAATAGAGAGGTAAAGCCATCAAGATTTTATGCATCAACAATCATGATGAGTATGTTAGTATTCATTTTTGAGCAATTATGCACTTTAGAGGGGTTTGAACTACAACATATATTTCCATATAGTCCTCAAAAAAATCATGTTGTAAAATGCAAGAATAGGTCCTTGAAGGAAAATGGTCAATTGTATGATATACTCCAAGTCTCTTACACCTTAATATTAAGATGATGCCATCAATTTTGCTTGTTATATATAGAATCGAGTTCCTCATAGAGCGTTAAAGGGAGTCACTCCTTTTGAAGCATGGAGTGCTTAAAAATGCATAGTTAATCACTTTTGAGTGTTTGAATATTCTACTATGGCCCAAATTCTAATCACTTTTGAGTGTTTGGATATTCTAATATGGCCCAAATTCTAATCACTTTTGAGTGTTTAGATCTTCTATTATGGCCCACATGATTAAGAATAAATATAAGGCAATAGAACCTCAGAGATGACATTGCATCTTCATGTGATATCCTAAGGGTGTTAAGGGATACAGGGTTATCCATTCTACCACTCATGAGTTTTTTGTTGATAAAAGTGTTCAATTTCAAGAGGGTCATTCAGAATCCACACATGACACTTCTTCCTCTTCCTTAGACTCACTGGGAATTGATGACATTTATGATGGTTCATATATATTTGAACAACTTCTTGATGATTAGGATTATTCTTCTAGTTATTATGATGAGAATATTGATGGAGACTCACCTCCTCCTTATTCTAGACTATCTTTAGAGGATGAATAATATCCTCCCTAGCTCTTGAACATCTGATCATCTCTAGGATAAACAAACACTAAATAGTGATGGTCAATGGGTTTGAGATTCACCAAACAATAGGTAAACATATTCACAATTCTAGAATGCCCCACATGCATTCATTGCAACTACTTTTGATCCATAATTTTTTCATGAGACATCAAGAATTCTTAAGTGGGATACTAATATGGAAGAGGAGTATGATTCCTTATTTAGGAACAAGACTTGGGATTTTATCTCTCTTCCTAAGGGAAGAAAACTTGTTTGATGTAGATAGATTTAATGAAGAAAATTTACAGCAGATGGGTTTGTAGACAAGTTGAAATCACACTTGGTAGGAAAAGGCTTTTTTAGGTACTTGACATTGACTATCTCGAGATGTTTTCCCCAATTATTAAAATGAACTCAATCTGACTCATTCATTCCATTGTTGCAACATATCGTTGGGATGTTCATTAGATATATATGAATAGTGTTTTTCTTCATGGTGACCTCAAAGACAAAATATACGTGGAACAACCACAAGTATGTGTGGAATATTCTTCCTTAGTTTAAAAACTTTGAAAATGTATCTATAGCTTCAAACAAACTCCTCAAGCTTGGTATGCCAAGATGGACTCCTTTCTACTTTCAAGTAGGTTCACTGTCATTTTGATGTAAATGTCTACATTTGTGGCATGATGATTCACTGTTGATTTTGGTTCTATATGTGGATGACCTATTGATTACAGAGATTTATTCATCTACCATCATAGTAATGAAAATTATTTTGTCTAACACATTTTCAATGACTGACTTATATTTTTTGCATTACATTTTTGGGATTAAAATTTCTCAGTTTGACTCCAAGATCACTATTACACAATCTAAATATGCTCTTGATTTGATTTCATAGTTTAACATGGATGAATGTAAGCCATATCCAACTCTCTTTCTATCTAGTGTGAAGCTTGAGGTTGATTGTCCATTTCCTTTGGTTGATGTTACATTGTATTGACAACTAGTTGGCAGTCTCGTCTACCTTACACAAACTAGCCCTAAAATTTCATATACAGTGGGCATGGTCTATAAATTTATGCAGGAACCACATTAATTGTATTATAAAGCAGCTAAGTGAATTCTCCACTACATTTAGGACACTCATAGTTTTGAAATTAATTATGGAGCAAACATTGAAATTGACTTGATTGGGTATATAAATTTAGATTAGGTTGGTGATATTCAGAATCACAAATCTACTTCAGACTACAATTTTTCCCATGGTTCAAGAACAATTAGTTGGTCAAACAAGAAGTGAAATGTTATCATTTTATCTTCTATAAACACATAATACAAAGGAGTTACTAATGTTGTCACTAAGGCTATTTAACTTTAGGAGATTCTCATTGAGTTCAATATATAGTTTTGACAACCAATAATCATCTTCTGTGACAATCAAAGCACAATCCATATTTACAATAATTTAGTTCTCCATCAGTAGACCAAGCATATCGATATTCACATGAATTTAATTTAAGAACTTATTCATGAGCAAGTCATTGATCTCTGCTACATCTAGACTACAGATTAAATTATAGATACATTCACCAAACCCTTCGTTGAAAGCAAGTATCTTCATTTACAAGTTCTTCTTGGAGTTTATATTGGTTTGGTATCCTCCTCTGGGGGGATTTTCTATGTACTTGGATACCTCATCATGCCTTATTATCAACACTCAATTCTACTACCCACATAAGCTATGCTCAAGGGGGGTGTAAGTGTTAGTTTTTATTCTATTTAATGGTTTTTCCCTACACATGTTTTTTAGCTTGCTTAGGTGTTATTCTAGGTTATTAGAAAAGATAATCCCATATTCATGAAGATGTTGGGACATGTTTATATTCCAGTTATATATGTACCTTCCTAATTTTTTTTTCTAATATTAATAATATAATCTTTTGTTGTTAATGCACATGCTTCTTCTAGTCCAGGTTTGATTTCACTTCTACAAATGTATCTCTTCTACATAATTCATTTTTGCATATTATAAAGATTTGTGCTTCGTGTCTACTCAGACCTTGATCTTCAATTGTGGCCCAATCTGACAAATAATGATGAGCACAACCAATTCATAGTATATTATTTTTAATAAATTCATAGTGTATTATTTTTAGTAAATTCATAGTGTTATTTTAAAGAAAATCACAATGTTATTTAAAGGAGTCAGTTTGTCTAATAAACCCTAAAATAGATTTCATTTTTCTAAAATCAGTTCTAAATTGTAACCTTGGTTTTTCAAATTCATGCTAATAATGTCGTGCATACATCCAAAGTGTTATGAATAGAAGAATATTTTTGTATGGAAAAATTGTGAAGTAAAATGAATTTCTCTTATAATTCATAAATAATATTTATAAAAAGATATTAAAATTATGAACATATATTATTTAGGTTTGGATTCCTCCTCGTTGATTTGGGAAGAATATCGTTTGTCATTACCTGGAGTTATTGCAATAATTTAATATGTGAATTATTTGATTATTAGTGATAGTTTTTAGGATATTAACATCTTGCATGCCTTTTTTTCAAAACTTTACAATGTGTAACTTTAATTAAAGTGTTTGCATTAGGTAAGTGATGAATTTCATGAACAATTTTTATTATATTTTTTTTATTTTTATGGGTTTTTTTATTCATGTGTGTTTTAAGTCATCTCAAGATGAGCTTTATGAATAGTCATTAACATCATAAATTTTTTATTTATTCACATATTTTTGGTAATAATACAAAATCTATAAACTAAACAATGATAAACCCAAAAAAGATTGATTAAATTCTGTTGTCTCCCAAAAATAACAGTCATTTTTGGAACAACATTTGAATTATTTTGGTTCTACAAACCAAAATAATATCTTCCATTTTCAAAATTTGTCTTAGATATTTAGATTTCTCATTTTCAGAGCTTCTCAAAAAATCTACGGACTTTGCAGGCTTAAATCTATGAACTCAACAGGAAGAAAAATCTATGGACTCTGCAGGCTTGAATCTATGAACTCAGCAGGAAGAAGAATCTACGAACTGTGCAGGAAAAGGAAAATCTACAGACTTCTGCAGGCGGTTTTCAATCAAAAGAATTGATTTTCAACATTTGTTCATTTTCTAGGATTGGTTCAAAGTTCAGTCACTTCAACAGGTTCATCGGCTTCCAAACATTTGGTCAAATCAAAATGACTTGAACCGTTGAACCATTGAACCAATTGGGTTCAAAGGTTCAACGGGTTCAAAGGTTCAACAGTCGGTTCAACCAAAGGAACAGTTCAATCACACGGTTCAAACAAGCAGTTCAATGCTTTATTTCACTTAGATGGTTCATTTCCTTTGTTTCAGCATCTTTTGGTTCAATCATTTGGTTTGCCAGTTGGTTCAAGGCTTTTGTTGAACCGTTGAACCAAATTTTTGGTTCAACGTCTTGGTTCAATAGCAGGTTTATCACTTTTTGGTTCAAAAGGTGCTTGGCGTACTTCATTGAACCATTGAACTAGTTCAACAGACAGGTTCAATCAAATGGTTCAACTCTTGGTTCAAAGGCAAGTACAAATATTTGGTTCAATGCATAGTTCAATGTATTGGTTCAACGGCAAAAAGTGCATCCAATGGTTCATCGGCTGTTTGCTTCAAAGGCTTGGCATGCTTCATTGAACCTTTGAACTAGTTCAACAAATGGTTCATCAACTAAGTTCAAAGGGACGATTCAATGCTAAAGAACTTTTCCAAAGGGCAAGTGCCCTTGCGGAAGACACTTCATCAACTAAAGCACTCTTCGGCTTGTTCAAAGACTTGTTCAAAGCCTGAGGGAATTTTCCCTGAACTTTTTGTCCGCAAGAATTTTCCCTGGACTTTTTGTCTATGGGAATTTTCCCCAGGGAAAATGTCTGCGAGAAACATTCAAAGGGAATGGCTTAAGGAAAAGCCAGGGGGAAATTTGCGAAGGTCCAACGAAGGACCCCGAAGGGCAGGAGCCCTTGCGGGGAACTCTTGGCCATTAATTTGAGGATACTTCCCAAAGTCGAAGGATCATTTCTCAGGGCCCAAAAGGGCAAAATCCAATCTGGAAAAGTGCCAAGCGAAAAGCTAAAAGAAGACCAAGGGGTGACGCGCCCGAACACGTCAAATTCAACACAGTTAACTAGCCATTGGAAACACAGTGACGGGTGTGCAAACGTCAAATTGAAGACAACAAAATAACTATTGATCATCTGAACATACAGAACAGAATACATTCACAATTTTCAAGACCAAGATCAGTAGAAAGCGGGGAAGGAATATAATAGCACGCTGAATCCAGGACCCGATTCAATTAATCAGAAAGGGAGGAATGATGAAGATAAGATCATACCGCTAGGAAGACATTGAAAGTTGTAAAAATTTCAATTACACGACTTATCTATCTACATTGAGAAGATCAAATGGGTAAAAAGCTCCAAAGTTCCAGCTTGTCTTTCTAACATTTCCCAATGCATCATGATGTATTACTGTTCCTGAGTCCTTGAAAGTGGCTATATAAGGAACTTCCTATCATTGTAAAATGATCTTTTCGATAATCTGAACAAAACTCTGCCAAAATTGAGAGGCATCATTGAGACTTTGTGCTCAGTCTGTTTATCATATTTTGTTAATAAAAATAAGGGACTTTTTAAGACTTTGTGCTGTGATATCTTGTTTGTTTCATTGATCTAATAAGCAGGATTAGTAAATTTGTCAAGAAGTTGTCTTGAAGAATCAACTGTGGAGAGACTTTGTGCCCCCATAGCTGCCTTCAGTGTGTTTGTTTTTTCATTGCTGTGTAAAGAACTTTGAAAAGACTTTGAGCTTTCATTGTTCTTCATATATCACTCTTGAGTATTTCATGTGCAGACTTTGTACTGTGTCTTGATTTGCTGGTTACCATACTTTAGTCATATTCAGCTTTTATTTTCAGGAGTATTCTTATGGTTGGTTGAACAGTTCTTCTGAAAGAAGAGGAGTGTTGTTTGTCATTCTCTTGAGTTCTTCTTTTATTTTGTATACATCATCTCTGAAGAAAGAGAGATGGATGTCTGGTCCTACCCTTGAGTATTATTTTCTATTCATATATATATACATAGCATATCCATAGGGAACCTCCCCTTGATGAGAGGAGAGAGAAGTCTCCTTCTGATGTGCTTACACATTAAGATGAATAATCTTCTTGCTTTGGCTGATAAGACCTATTTTGTTTACCAGTATGCTAATAGACAAAATATTCAACCAATAATTTTTGGTGACTCCACTAGGGAATTACCCATTATCCATTTATAGTCTATCCATTTCATTCACCTCCACACCACAGGAAAAGAATGCACAGTTTAAAGCCTCAAGCTTTAACTAAAGCAAAGCCAATTCTTTTCAAATTTTTGTTTTACAAATCCCGCAAATTCAAGGTATACATGAAGCCAAAGGGCTAAAGGTGTCATTGATCCTGTGTTCGAGCTGGTACAACAAAGTGATTTTGATCTATTTCCTTCACCATCTCGTCTGCAATGAACCAAGAGCTTCCCTCCTACTAAAGCTAGATCTCCATTACCAGGTGAAAATCAACTTATGTTGTTGATAAAGCTATGCTTGTAATTACCCCTTTGAGATTTGTTATCCCTCCTTTTCAGTACCTATAATGGCAATTCAAGGCCCCTGGGGTAATGCTTTTGGCCCTCTCAATCTTACTCCTCCTCTACATGAACTTCCACGCAGTTCTAGGAAGAATTTCCCAAAATTCCATGGTGATGGGAAAGTTCATCATGATGAACATATTGCAGCATTCAGTATAGCTTGTAGAGTAATTGAGGTAGAGTTTGAAGATGTAGTAGTCAAGATTTTTGTTGAAACACTACAAGGTCCTGCTGCAGATTGGTTTTACCATTTACAGGCTCGATCTGTGAGTAATTGGAATACTTTGAAAGCTAAGTTTGAAGCCAGATTCAAACCTACAAAAGATGCACATACACTTCTGGCTCAACTTACACAAATGAAAAAAGAGTCGCATGAGCCTATGAGAGACTTCATAGCTAAATTTGACAAGTTGAGAAATAGAATTCCTATGATTGCTAGACCTACAGCTGAGAATCTCAAATGCTTTTTCATTAATTCTCAGCTATCTAGAGTCAATTTCCTCTTGAGACGTGCTGGCCAAATAGATCTCGTTGTAGATCAACTCTTGGCCACTGAAGTAGAAGACGATCTCATCTTAGCAGGGAAAATAAAAAGAGATCCCAATAGAAATAGAGCTTCATCATCATCCGAATTTGCATCTACAAGCACCACAGATCCAATGGTGTAGAAATTAGCGAATGAGCTCCTTGCCCTCAAAAAGCAAATGGCTCAAGGAATGTCTTCTACTCCTACATACAAAAGAACATTCCCAAATCAGTCATATCAGAGCAATGTTTCCAGAAAACAAGGACAAAAAAATCATCTTCCTCCTCCACAAGGAAAACTTGCCTTGGAAGCTCCTCCAAATAATTTAGCAATGGGATATCTTGAGATAGAATCAGATTTTTCTTATCAGCCTGAATTAAATCAAGAAAATGATGTTGATATCATTGAAAATAGTCAAGAAGAATCAGCTGGCGACTCCCACATTAGTTTCCTAAATTATCAAGATGAACCCAGAAGCAAAGGAGAAGCTTCAGATGGATCATATGTAGTGTTGACTAGGTCTAAGAATCAATCAGCCCAGCATGCTGATAAAGAAAAGACAGAAGAACAACCACAGCCAGCAGTCACAATTTTCAAGCGTGAAATACCTCTGCCCTTTCAACCAAAAGATCTGGTATTCACTCAAAAGGTAAATACATCTATTGTGCCTTCCCCTTCTACTTCTAATTCGCAAACCAACCCACCTCCCATCCCTTTGAAAACATAGAAAGCTGAAATACCTTTCTCTGTACCTAGCTTGATTCAACCATTTGATATAATTGATCATGTTAAAAAAACAAAAATACAGATGTCTGAATTTGAGTACTTGCAGTCTAATCCATATCAACTAAACAAGTTGGTCCAATATGTTAAAAATCAAATCATCCTTGAAGTACAAAAGGCCAAAAAAGTGACTTTTGATTCCCCAATAAATACGCCTAGTCCAAATAATTTGATTATTACTCCTCCAGTTGTTTCTAGAAAATAGAACCCTTCTATGTTTCTCTATTAATCAATGGCCATAAGCTGAGTAACTATATAATAGACTCGAACGCATCTGATAATGTCATGCCTACCAAAGTCACTGAGTCTCTTGGTCTCACATTGACTAAGATGTTTGGCAGATGTTTCTCCATGGAGAAAAAACAAGTGCCATTGTTGGGGTAGATCAAAGATGCCCAATTTGCATTTGCAGCCTTTTCAGACAAGAGGATTAAAATGACTGTATTAGTGGCTAAAGTCCCAGCATCTTATGGTAATTTACTTAGACAAAATTTCTATAAAGACATGGGAGGAGAGCTAAACATGGATTTATCTGAGGCAAGGATCCCTGTACAAGGTGTGATGAAGAGATTACTTTCTGAAAAGGAAGCAAAGTATGTAGTCACCAAGACATCAGCTCCTGAAGCTCAGATCCTTTTTGAATCCACAAGTATGGGTAATTACTTTTTATAGATAGATCATGAAGAAAGACCCTCCATCTTTGATGAGGGAAAGTCTAAAGTAAAGCCAGTGTCTGATGAGATTTGGGCTCTAGAATTTGACGATAGTTGTTCCTCTTCTGGTTCTAGAGCTAGAATTGTTTTGATATCTACTCAAAGAGATATGTTCCCTTCATCATTAAGTTACAGTTCAGCAACGCAAATAATACAGCTGAATATGAATCATTGTTGCTGGGCATGAAGGTTACTCAAGAAAGAGGCATCAAGTGTCTTCATGCTAAAGAGGATGCCGAATTAGTGTTCTACCAAGTGAGAAATTCATATCAAACTAAGAATAAAAAGCTGTATCATTGCCGTAATCTTATTTGGGATCAAATTGAAAGTTTTGATGCTTTCAACATTTTTTCCATTCCAAGAGAATCCAATGATAGAACTGATACACTTGCTATTTCAGGAACTCTTTTAGTTTCACATTCTAATTTTAAAGAAGCCAAATATACCATTGAGCTGATCTATAGGCCCAGTGTTCCTGATAATGCTGATCATTGGCAAATTTTAAATGATGATAATCAGATCATTGCCTTCTTGGAAAGAAAAGACAATTTTGAACAGCTGTATTTTGAAGGCAGTGAATCTCAGAAGTCTGAATTAATTTATGAATCTAGTTCAGATGTAAATAAAGAGTTTATACAGCTGAAAGGAAATAAAATTTCTAAAGGCCTGGTTTCTCTCAAAAAGATGTTTGACAAGCATGATAGATTCGTCAAGCAACAACAGACAGATTCAAATTTCTCTTAGGGATTTGACCAAGTGAATCTGACCAATGAAGAAAATCCAAAAATGGTCAACATTGGTAAGTGTTGTACACCTAAAAAAAAATTCAAATTTACTTCTTTGCTTCATCAATACATTGATGTCTTAGCATATTCATACGAAGATCTGAAGTCTCTCAGTCTTGATAAAATCCATCATCATATTCCTCTCAAGGCTAATTCAACACCTTACAAGCAGAAATCCAGATAATACAATCCAAAGATTTCATGTACAATTATGTCTGAGATTCAAAAAATGTTAAATGCTAGAATTATTTTTCCAATCCATCATTCTACATGGATTGCAAATATGGTTCCTGTAAGGAAAAAAAATGGTGAAATCCACACTTGTGTTGATTTTCAAAATCTAAATCAATCTTCTCTGAAAGACAATTACCCTTTGCCAATCATGGACCAAGTGCTCCAAATAGTAACAGGATCAAAAATGTTATCAATGTTGGATGAATTCTCAGGCTATAACCAAGTTGAAGTTGTTGAACCTGATCAACACAAGACTGCATTCATCACGCCTTGGGGTACTTTTGCATACAAAAGAATGCCTTATGGATTAATAAATGCTGGCGCTACCTTTCAGAGAGCTATGGATATGGCTTTTAAAGATGAAATTGGCAAATTCATAGTTGTATATCTTGATGATTTAACTGTCTTTTCAAAGTGCCGATCTGATCATATGCGCCACTTGCAATAAGTGCTAGAGCGCTGTCAGAAAAATGGTATTTCTTTGAATCCTAAAAAGTCTATTTTTGGAGTGACAGAAGGAAAACTCTTTGGACACATTGTGTCCAAAGAAGGCATAAATATTGACTCAGACAGAGTCAAGTCTATTCAAGAGTTGAATTTGCCTACAAGTAAGAATGTTGTTCACTCTTTCTTAAAAAAAGTGAATTTTTTACGGAGATTCATCCTCGAATTTGCTGAAAAGACAAGATACATTGTAAATATGATGAAAGAAAGAATACCTTCAGCTGGACCAAAGAAGGTAAAGCAACATTTCAAGATATCAAAGTCACTATTGCTCACGCCCCCCACCTTGGTCTGCCTAGATTACCATAGAGATTTCACTATATACAGCTATGCATCTGAGCATACTCTTTCAGCTATTCTTGTCCAACAAGACAAATAAGGTATGGAATCTCCCATCTCTTTCATGAGTTACCCTCTGAAAACTCATGAATTGAAGTATTTGAATATAGAGAAGCACGCCTATGCCTTGGTAAAAGCAGTTAAACACTTTTGCTTCTATATTCTAAATTTACATACTACTGCCTTAGTTCCTGACAGTATAGTCAAGTCTATTTTAACTCAGCAAGAGTTTGGCACAAAGAGAGGTAATTGGATTGCAAAGATCTAAGAATTTGATCTAGATATCAAGCCAACAAAGTTGGTCAGAGGTAAAGGTCTTTGTCAATTAATGGCTGACAACAAGCCAGAGGATACACAACTTGAAGAAGCTGAAGTAGACAATATGCCAACAGTCCTTTTTGTTTCTACTACCAATGAATGGTATTCAGATATTGCCTATTTTTTGACTTATGGAGAATGTCCTACTCATTTATCTTACAAAGAGAAGAGAACTATCAGATTGAAAGCTACCAATTTTGTCCTTTGGGACAATAGCCTGTACAAAAGAAACATAGATGAAGTTTTTCTTCACTGTGTAGACAAAGAATAGCAGACCTAGCTCTTGAAATCTTTCCATAATTTAGCTTGTGGAGGACATTTTTCTGCTCCTATGACTGCTCACAAAATTTTGAGAGCCAGGTATTATTGGCCGACTCTTTTCCAAGATGCACATAAATGGGTAAGAAAATGTGAACTTTGCCAACAATTTGTTGGAAGACCCAAAGTTGGCTGCTCTGCCTCTTAAGCCAGTAATCATAGAGGAACCTTTCCAGTAGTGGGGACTCAATTTTATTGAGACAATAAATCCATCATCAAGTGCTAGACATGATTATGTCCTTATAGTGACTGAGTATTTTACTAAGTGGGTAGAAGCAATCCCTACAAAGCATGCTACCTCAGAAGTTGTATGCAACTTCCTGAAAGAGAACATCATTTCTAGATTTGGAGTCCGCAGCTTGTTTCACCTCTCAAGAAATCATGCAATTCTATTTTTATTATGGAATTACGCTTTCTCATTCTTCTGATTATTTTTTGCAAGGAAATGGACAAGATGAGTCCAGCAATAAAAATTTGGTAACTATTATCAAGAAACTTGCAGATGATAATCAAAGGACGTGGCACAAAGCATTGGTAGATGCTCTATGGGCTGACAGGATCACGCCAAAAAAGGCAATTGTTATGTCTCCTTTTCAACTTCTCTACGGTATTAATGCTGAGATACCAATCACTTTAGAGTTACCAGGCTTGAAATTGGCAAAGGCTATTGAAGATCAAACATATGAGAGTTCTCTTCACAAAAGAATCATGTGCCTGACTCAACTGAAAGAACAAAGAACCATGGTGGTGGACAGAATTGATGTTCATCAAAATTTGATAAAGAAACTTTTTGATCAGAAAGCCAGAAATCGTGATTTTTAGATTGGGGATAAAGTTCTGCTATGGGACAATAGAAGAGAACCAAAAAGGATGCATGGAAATTTTGACTCCCTTTGGAGAGGCCCATTCACAATTCATCAGCACATGGGTGAAAATAGCTTTTTGTTGAAATACCAAGATGGCACATTCTTTTCTCTACCCCATAATGGGCAGCATCTGAAACACTTCAATTCTTGAAGTGTCAGATCATTGCCTCTGTATATATGTCTATTTGTACAGTTTTAAATTCTATTTTGTTTTATTTGTTTTTCATTTTTTATGTCTTTCATTTCTGAAAAATATGACTCCGAAGCCCAATGATACACTTGAAGACACTGGAGTTTCTGAATTCTACTCCTTCCAATTCATTTTGCAATTGACAGAAGTTCCCCAACTGGAGCTAGTTGTTGTCTTCCAAAAATAACAGTCATTTTTGGAACAACATTTGAATTATTTTGGTTCTACAAACCAAAATAATATCTTCCATTTTCAAAATTTATCTTAGATATTCAGATTTCTCATTTTTAGATCTTCTCAAAAAATTTATGAACTCTGAAGGCTTGAATCTATGGACTCAGTAGGAAGAAAAATCTACGGACTCTGCAGGCTTGAATCTACAGACTCAGCAGGAAGAAGAATCTACGAACTGTGCAGGAAAAGGAAAATCTACAGACTTCTGCAGGCAGTTTTCAGTCAGAAGAATAGATTTTCAAAATTTGTTCATTTTCTGGGATTGGTTCAAAGTTCAGTCACTTCAACAGGTTCATCAGCTTCCAAACATTTGGTCAAATCAAAATGACTTGAACCATTGAACCATTGAACCAATTGGGTTCAAAGGTTCAATAGTCAGTTTAACCAAAGGAACAGTTCAATCACTTGGTTCAACCAAGTAGTTCAATGCTTTATTTCACTCAGATGGTTCATTTTCTTTGTTTCAGCATCTTTTGGTTCAATCATTTGGTTTGTAAGTTGGTTCAAGGCTTTTGTTGAACCGTTGAACCAAATTTTTGGTTTAACGTCTTGGTTCAACGGAAAGGTTCAACAGCAGGTTTATCACTTTTTGGTTTAAAAGGTGATTGGTGTACTTCATTGAACCATTAAACAAGTTCAAAAGATAGGTTCAATCAAATGGTTCAACTCTCGATTCAAAGGCAAGTACAAATAATTAGTTCAATGCTTAGTTCAATGTATTGATTCAATGGCAAAAAGTGCATCCAATGGTTCATCGGTTGTTTGCTTCAAAGGCTTGGTGTGCTTCATTGAACCTTTGAACTGGTTCAACAAATGGTTCATTAACTAAGTTCAAAGGGACAGTTCAATGCTAAAGAACTTTTTCGAAGGGCAAGTGCCCTTGCGGAAGACACTTCATCGACTAAAGCACCCTTCAGCTTGTTCAAAGCCCGAGGGAATTTTCCCTGGACTTTTTGTCTGCGGGAATTTTCCTCAAACTTTTTGTCTATGGGAATTTTCCCCAAGGAAAATGTTTATGGGAAATGTTCAAAGGGAATGGCCCGAGGAAAAGCCTGGGGGAAATTTGCGAAGGGCCAACGAAGGACCCTGAAGGGTAGGAGCCCTTACGGGGAACTCTCAACCATTAATTTGAGGATACTTTTCGAAGCCAAAGGATCATTTCTCAGGGTCTAAAAGGGCAAAGTCCAATCTGGAAAAGTGCCAAACAAAAAGCCAAAAGAAGACCAAGGGGTGACGCGCCCGAACACGTCAAATTCAACACAGTCAACTAGCTATTGGAAACATAGTGATGGGCGTGCGAATGTCAAATTGAAGACAACAAAATAACTATTGATCATTTGAACATATAGAACAGAATACATTCACAATTTTCAAGACCAAGATCAGTAGAAAGCGGGGAAGGAACAGAACAACAAGCTAAATCCAGGACCCGATTCAATTAATCAGAAAGGGAGGAATGATGAAGATAAGATCAGACTGCCAAGCAGACATTGAAAGTTGTAAAACTTTCAATTGCACGACTTATCTATCTACATTGAGAAGATCAAATGGGTAAAAGGCCCCAAAGTTCCAGCTTGTCTTTCTAACATTTCCCAACGCATCATGATGTATTACTGTTCCTGAGTCCTTCTTGAAAGTGGCTATATAAGGGACTTCCTATCATTGTAAAATGATCTTCTTTTTGATAATCTAAAAAAAACTCTACCAAAATTGAGAGGCATCATTGAGACTTTGTGCTCATTCTGTTTATCATATTTTGTTAATGAAAACAAGGAACTTTTTCAGACTTTGTGCTATGATATCTTGTTTGTTTCATTGATCTAATAAGCAGGATTAGTAAATTTGTCAAGAAGTTGTCCTGAAGAATCAACTGTGGAGAGACTTTGTGCCCTCATAGCTGCCTTCAGTGTGTTTGTTTTTTCATTGTTGTGTAAAGAACTTTGAAAAGACTTTGAGCTTTCATTGTTCTTCGTATATCACTCTTGAGTATTTCATGTGTAGACTTTGTGTTGTGTCTTGATTTGCTGGTTACCATACTTTAGTCATATTCAGCTTTTATTTCCAGGAGTATTCTTGTGGTTGGTTGAACAGTTCTTCTAAACGAAGAGGAGTGTTGTCTATCATTATCTTGAGTTCTTCTTTTGTTTTGTATACATCATCTCTGAAGAAAGAGAGATGGATGTTTGGTCCTACCCTTGAGTATTATTTTCTATTCATATATATATACATAGCATATCCATAGGGAACCTCCCCTTGATGAGAGGAGAGAGAAGTCTCCTTCTGATGTGATAAACTTACACATTAGGATGACTAATCTTCTTGCTTTGGCTGATAAGACCTATTTTGTTTACCAGTACGCTGATAGACAAAATATTCAACCAACAAATTCAATGTTCCTCTCCCTACTAATAAATATTTAGATTGATTATATGTTAAAAATATTTCCATACCTTATAATTATTACTAAAAATATATGAAGAAAGAAAAATATAATTAAATTAATGATTATTTATAAACATCATCTTGAAATTACTTAAAACACAAATAAAAATTCTACAAAAATCAATAATATAATTAATAAATGTTCTTTAAATATCTTACCTTTTATTCTCATGAATAGGTCACACATAGAAATTAGTGAGAGGTTGAAAAATAAATGGGCTTGCCTCTTCCTTCAAAATGTCAAAATGTTTAAAAGTGCATAACTCTTCTAGGAGAGTGTGATTTTAAGTGGTCTTTTATCTTTAAAAAAAACTAAAATTTATAGATTTATAAATCAATGACAATAAAGAATTTGTAAAATATGGTATTTATTATATGATGAGATGGGTCTACACAATATTTTGTTGAGACCTAATATGTCTGTATGGTTGTTTGACAATAATAGACCAAACTCTCAGTTTTCCTCAAAAGAAGAACCGATTTCCCTAACCTTCTTAGCAATCTTTGTATCTCTATGCATAGTGTGTTTCATATTTAAATATGAATTAAATATAAACCAAAGTGTATGATTTCTAACTTCATCCACTTCTGCCAAATAAAAAATAGAAAAAAAAGAACTTATGGATCTCAAGAACAATGTGAAAACTTATGAACCTCAAGAACAACCTCAACTTGGCCTCTTTTAAAAAAAAACTCCATTGAAGATGGTGTTTGTGTTTAATAATGATTGTAAATATGATTCACGACATGAAGCTAAAGTTATTGATTAGGATGATCTATAGAGGAATCTTGTGGAAGATTATCAAGGTTCGTAGTTTTCAATAACCATTGTAATTAATTTATTAAATAATATATTATAAATTTATTAAATGATATACTAAATTTATTGGTTTTAACATGTTGAGTTTATTAATTAATCTATTTTAAATATTATGTTAAATTGTAAAATGTAATTAGGGTCATAATTACTCATGAAGTATTTTTTTTAATTTATTTTACACTCTCTCGAATGAAAGTCTTAAGCTTACTTGTAATTAAATGAGTTTAAAGCTTGCTTGTTTTAAGGTTTTTAGTCATTTTAGGGTTGATTGCATCCAATTATCCCTATGTTCAATGAAATAAGTGTGAAAACTAACTCAACATATAGGGAATAAATTCATAATTTTATAAATTTAGTATATATTCATGTGCATTGTAATCCATTGATTTGAGCCTCTTACCATCTAACATATTTCCATATTGCAAAAGTTTTTGGAGAATGTAATGCCTTATAAGACACCCTCATCTCATGATTCTTACCAATTTGGGACAACCCAATCATGTATTTATGCTAATAAATTATAGTCTTTTATGAGAAATTTAGTAAAGATTGTTATTTTTGTGGAAATTTACATGTATTTTTAAAGTTATATCAAGACGATCTCTATTTACACCTGATATTTTTCAATTTTTCAATTTACTTGCAATTTCTCTTGTAAGGGCTTGTCGGTGTATTAATCTCCTTTAATGCATGTCATAATGAGTGTATTAGGAATGGGGTGGGATCAACTCATGTTACTTTATGAGATATGTTTGCACATTAATTATTCAAATATTTGTTACTATCAGTATGATTGATCTCTTTTGAGTCTCTTTTGGTCTTACCTTTCCATCTAATTTTCATTCAATATTAATAGACACCTTGTATTCTTAATGTGTTGGTGAGGTCGATATAACCTATTTCACACATGTATTTCCTTGCAATTCAGAGTCTTGTCCTTGATAGTTGTATTGTATTGGCCTAACCAATACAATTCTATGTCAGTTGACATCCTTTCTAACTGTATTGGCTCGACTAATCTCCTATTGGCTTAGAGTTTAGGGTTAGTTTAGGGTTTATAACTATAACTATAACTATAACTATAACTATAACTATAACTATATATATATATATATATATATATAGGGGTCATATTATAATTCCATAAATATCACAACACTCTTTTTCTCTACCTGTGATCACATTCTACTCTAAAGTAGCAAGATGAAGAGTTAGAGGTTAAGGTATTATCCTTAGAGGTCTAGTATTTCTTAAAGGTATTTGAAGTGCAATAGGAGGAGTTATGTAGAGGAGGTGTCTTAGTCTTTGGATTCCCTAACTATGTATATGTAGGTCTTCTTCTTTCCATTTGAGGTTTTCATCCTACAACTTCTTTTGCAAAGTGTAACTTGAACCAAGGGGGAGATTGATGCACTGATGAGTCACCCCAAAGATAAATATCTCTTTTTATATTCTCTTTCATTTATTTACTTAGTAGATATAATTGATTTGTTTATTGATATAGAGGATGTATTTTATGTATTCTTATTTATGCTCCTTATATCGAATAAGATGGTATAAGCTACAATGTTTCTTATGATTTTCATTATCACATTAGTTTGCATAAAATTCCCATTGGTTGATCAATATACTATTCAATTTCTTACTAATTTATTTTGTTGTAACTATCTTGGATCTAGGTTACCCTTGTTCTTCACTTGATTTCATGTATTATCCTTATTATATCCTTGACACACCCATTTATTATTATTTTTACAAACATTGATCCATATTGAGGCTTAGTGGGAGTCATACTTTGTATCATAGGCATCGGATTTGGAACCTTATCATTTTTAAATTGAGTGTTGATTACTATATTCTAGGTCTATAAATATTTAATGTCATTACCTAATAATCTAATTATACACAAGCTCTATTATTATGACCTTATTTATATCCTATTCAATTGAGAGAGAAAAGATTGTTATTGTTCATCCTAGCCCATGCATACATTTTGGTGAACCCAATGTGAATCTTATCCCACCAATGGTTGGAGTGTCTTCACATTTCCATTTATTTTTTTATTTTTACTTTGGATTCACCATAATTATACATTGTATTATATTCAACACATCCCACTCTGTATTTCTTTCTTTGAAAAGTGGGGATCCCTTTTGTGTTTTGAAAATAATGAATATCTTGGAGGGGTACTTATGAGTTCTGAGGGTTATAATAATTGTGATACTTTTACAAAATTGGTATTTTTAATATTAAATCATGTTGTGGAATAATTTTTAGAAGCACTTGATTAGACTAACCTATTAATGAAAAGGATAGAAA
Organism: Torreya grandis; assembly: GCA_037957365.1. NCBI lineage: Eukaryota > Viridiplantae > Streptophyta > Pinopsida > Cupressales > Taxaceae > Torreya > Torreya grandis. The sequence goes on from JARHVA010003686.1 coordinate 1,361,096, forward strand.
GAGTGGCTTTACATGACAGGTATGAAGATTGTTTTATGACAGAGTATTCTTTGACAAAATTCTACTTTGAAAGCTTTCAGTTGGAAATTTATTTTTGAAAAATTATCTATGAAGGATTTATCATAGAAACATTTTCTTCAAAATATTCTCTGCATAAGGTTTCTCATCAGTGAATTTATTTCAGGAACTTTCCTTTTAGTAAGTTTATTTTGGGAAGTTTCACATTGGCAAATTTCATTTCGGATGGATTTAGCAGAAAGATTCCTATCGACAAAGCTTGGTTTGCATAAGCTAAAATTTGAAAATTTCATTTTGGGAAGTTTAACTTCGACAACAATTCCTTCAACAACTTTCTTTGTAGTCTTAGTCTTTGGGAGCTTATTCATCAATAAATTTACATTAGAGACTTTACTTCAAAGATTTAGCCTTCAAGAAATTTCATTTCAGAAGGATTATATCAAAAATATTTTCACCAGAGAATTTTTGTATTAGAAACCTTTATGTTTGAGACTTTATATCAAAGAATTTTATTTTGGAGACTTTTCATTGGAAGGATTCCTTCAACAAGTTTGGTCATTGACAACTTTGTTTTGGAAACTTCTATTTCAAAAAATTTGGGAGAAAATATTTTTGAAATACATTCTACGTTTCAGAGTCTTGTGCCCTAAAAATAAAGTGATTTTTTTATTGATTGGGATATATAATAACACATGCCAAAATAAGAAAGGATACATGGAGGCACCCCGAATGACAAGGCATCCTACATAGCATGTACACTAGATAGGGTGGTTGAATTTGAATTAAATGAAGGTGATGAGCTCATAGATGTTAATGAGTAATAGCGCACGAATTAGAAATCAATGAAAGGATATATATTTACATTGATTCCTTAGTCAAGTTCATGTCATGAAATCTTTGAGTTTGATTAGACTTAAGCTTCAAGCGATCCCAAAAGCCCTAACTACTATCATAGTGATTTGTGATTTGAAAAATTTAACTAAGTGAAGAGATGCCATTATCTTAATCTTAAAACACATTATTACTCAATACAGTTAAGATGGCATAATCATATAGGTATTACAAGGGAGCCCCAACACTATCTAGGTTCTCGATCAAGGATCCTACAAAATATCTAGATACTATGTTTGATCATACTATGTTTGATGGATGTTACTCAAATTATTCAACACTATGGGAAGTAGTGGAGAATGTGGATTCATTTGCACTTGAGGAAGACATAACAATTGATTATTAGTATCTAATAAAGGACCAACTCCCTTTCAAAATATAATCCCTACACTACACACCTATAAATTTGGAGGTGATGCCATGCATTGATTTATTATGAGGCTTATTATTTAAAAGGAGAATCATGGATGGAGGATATCTTCATTATGTAGATAATGATACTATTTTCACATGTATATTTTTTGAGGCATTCAACAGGTATTTAAGCTTGCCTATTATGGATGTTACCTTTGATTTACACACTATCATCACATGTAAAAAGACCAACCATTCAAAATGAGCTCTTTCAAAATGTTACTACTTGGGGAATGTTTCACTTTGAATGAGTATACTAAGAGATCCATCCCCATCACACTATTAAAAATGGGAACCCATGTAGGGATGGTAATACTAAATATGATCTTCGGCCATGCTAGTATCTACTTTGTGCACCTAGAATGGGTTCCCCTTCTAGACCTTTTGACTATCTCAGAGTGCACTTACACTTTAGGGTAAATCATCAGTGCATGTCTCCAAGAGAAAATCCTACATAAGGATAAGCAACCATTAGGAGGTAACTTATACATGATGTCCTACTTATTAGATGCAATCATGGGCACTATGTATAGACACAATAGAGTCATGTGTGAGCCCAATGTTGAAGTCATAAGGAATAGGATATGTGGCTAATATAGCTTCATCCAAATATATTCATATACAAGAAACATAGACAAAATTATTAAGGACATTTACCCTTGGGTATGGATGGATATCCACAATGAGTTATTTCCAAGAATTTCCCCAAACATAACCTAGATATTAGCCAACAATGTAGGAGACTACTATTTATATCTAGATTACATAGTGATCATGATGGTGGGGCACAAGGTAGATCCTCTCTATCTATCAAATTTCATTTTGGACAAGGTAGTTGAGAAGGAAATCCCCTATCAAATTTGGAACAACATTGATGAGGAGTTGAAAAAAAAAGAAGGCCACCTTCCATGGATCTCACATCACCATTGGGAAAATGCAGTACATAATTCATAGATAGCTCAAGGAGGTTGATAATGGGAGGAAGGCTTATGTATTTCCCACCCTACCTCATCGAGACTAGGACCCTCATGGAAAGGTCAAAAAAAAAAATTCATAGCTTTGACCTTGAATATAAGCATGAACCAATGGATCATAACTTTATCTTCTTGAATGCCAAGGAAGATAAGGAGGTCAAGGAAAGGGCCATAATTTCAAGACTAAGTAAGGAATTTATAAGAGTGATTCAAGTATAACCATATGTAACACTCAATGAAAAACTATTGAAAATTCCACCTCCTAGAAGATGGAGATCCTCATATTTTTGGAGTGGTAGAAAATCACAACCACCAGAAGGAGAGGGACCAAATCCCCAACAAGCTCAAAGCTAGCCTTAGGACCAAAAATAATTGGTAGTTGAGGCACCACTCATTGGAGAAGAATAAGAACAAGTTGAGGAAGAACAATTGCCTACCTCAACACAAGAAGAAGCATAAGTGATCCTATCTTAGACTTCAATAATTGAATTGATCCAGGTCAATTAAGATTTATCTAAGGATATAACTATAGTAGGAGGCAGTACATAAGTGGAAGTTGGGATTATATGCTTAGATTCCTCTAATGAAAATGAAATAGTGGATACCTTAGCCCCAATGCCAAGAACTATGTCGCCTTCTCTTCCATCACAAGCATCAAGCCCATAAGCAAGTATAAAAACAAATACATATCAAAGGAAGCATAAGGATAGACCACAAACCCCTCCAACCTAGGAGATAGATGAGGATCAGATGCAACATGCAAAGGTTTTAAGCCTACAGGAACTCTAGGCCGAAACAAATATCATAGGTGACTCATCTAGTAAAGGTCCCTTGCTCACAACTCCTTTGAGTTTTTCCCTTTTGATGTCTTGACCTATAGTTTCCATCACACCTAGGCCCGTGATTTCCTAATTCATTCCCCAGTAGATAGTCTCTTCAAGTTTAATTTTTATGAATCCATCCATGAGTCTGCCCACAACCACTACCCCTGTTCTACATTCCACTACTTTAGTTTCTATCCCTATGGTTTTCATCCCTTCAGTTCTATTCCATTGGCATCCACCCCATCAACATTAGCTCTATCCATTCCATCCATTACTCAGTCCATCACTCCAACTACATCTCCTTCTACCCACTTGGGTTTATCCTTGTTTTCTTCCACTCTCACCACTATAACCATAGTGGTAATAACTAAAAGGGCACCCAAGAGACAACCTATCTTTGTGGTCCATCCAATGACATAGTATGGAAACATAGATAGATCAAATATTATTTGGCCTACAATGCTCATTCCTTATACACAAATTGAGCAAGAACCCAAAGAACATGCTCAAGTGGAAGTACAACCCTCGTATCTCTCTAATCTCACTCTTCCATATTATGCTAAGGAATTAGGAGCTCGGCCTCTAAGAGGCCCAATATGAAGATAACAAAATTACCAATTGTGAGCTCGCTATTTGATAAAGCCACTATATTAGTATAGAGGGTGAGGAGGAGGAAAATTGAAGACATTTTAGGTAGAAGCTTAATTATGAAAGAGAAGGATGAAGTGTACTCCCTAGTAAAGGGGAAAATAGGTAAAAGGGTCAATCCCCTTATATTGAGGACTTGAAGTCATATATTTAAACCCATATAAAATCCATCCTTACTATATATCAAGGGATCAAAATGGCTAGACAGGAACTCGAGGAAGAGTTGGAGACACTTAGAGAGCAAAAATAAGTGATTTGGGTTCCCCATGGCATTAAGTAGGATGTGCAAGATGCAGCCCTCAGGTTATATGCACTTCTTGATTCCATACATTGTTTGAGAGTCAGCTTGGCTCCACATGTCAATAACATAACCAAATTATTTAGAAGCCACAAGGAAGATGATAGTAAGCTAAATTTCCTAGAGTTTTATACCCCCAATAAGGCATTCAACCATCTAGACTTTATGAACCCATTAGAGACATCTAATTCTATGAACATAACATTAATAAGAATAGAAGAGGCCCGGGACTAGGTACTATTCTTCAAGGCAATAGTCAATAAGTTGGATGAGCAAGAGAAAGAGGCCAATCATATTTTTTTAGGATTAGATTTGGTTACCATTTGAGATAACTGAGGTAGGCTAGTGACCAGAGTGGTATTTGACCAAATGATTAAATAAACATTTGACAACTTCAATCAGAGTCTACAAGGTTTAAGCCATAAGATATAGAGGCCAAATTAAGTGCATCTAGGAAGAAGGCCACAGAGGTGGAAGTATTGAAGGTTGGCTTCAAAGCAACCAAGGTAGAGCATAATGAGCTAATGGGTGAGACAAGTAGGGTAACTAGGATATCTCTCCTAGATATGAGTCTAATTAGAGAATAGGACACTAATGTGTACAAACATTACCAAGACTTAGATGCAAAGAATAAAGTTGCATAACAAATACCACTTGTTAGTTATACTATGCCAACTCCACCAATAACACTAGTAATGACAATAACAACCATGTTAGCTCCACTCCAGGCTACAATTCCCATGGTGACTATAGTTCACATATGTAATGCATCTTCAAGTGCAATTCTAGTTATAACAACATCAACTACCAGTGTTACTATAATTACCATGACAGTTTTGAGACAAGTCAAATAAGAGCCAATATAGATAAGGGCTAATTTTGTACATTTTGTATATAATTGACATAATTGAATAGTTAATATCTAGTTGTATATATATTTTAACTATCTAATTTTTAAGAAACATGCACACATTTCATGGTTGGGCTATTTCTAATGCATCGATATGTAACTTAGACTTATCTTATAGTCTATCAATATATAAATGATGCATTCTAATCTTGGAGGATGAGGCAACCCCTTCCCAAAGATCTATATATACAATTTGTAACCCTCTTTCAAAGGGTCAAAGTTTTGAATGAAATATAGGAAGAAATCAAGGATTTTGATTATCATGCAACTGCATTTGTTCTTTCTTCTTCCCTCTCTATGTCAATGAATTTGAAGTTTCTTTATTTGTAAAGTGATTCAATAATTCTGATGTGTGATAATGCTATAAATTAATCTGACTATTATATGTGAATGAATGTTAGTCTTAGATGTGCAATAGCTATTGAAGATTGATATGTTTCATTGATTTAGTAGTTAGTACAAGCTGAATCAGTAATATAAAGTGTGTAGAAGTGTCTCATTGGATAATTATTTTAGGAGTGAGCAATAGCTATCTTAGATCACTTCTTGGTCTGAGATGTAATCTCTTATATAAAGGTATGCAATAACAACCTTAAAAAAATCAACCTTTAGTTGAGACAAATAAGCACCTTATATCTCAATACCCAGACTCATAGTTATGTTTGTTAATGAGTGTGTAAAATCTATAAGCAGTAGACACTGGTCCTTGAGATATTTGTCTATCAAAGAGACAGACTGAGAAATTCCATATTAGAGACATAGGATAATTATTTTTTACCTTACCCTTCCCTCTTTTAGAAGTTTATTTAAGATCTACCCACCCATACAACTCACATAGTGATTTTAATTTTATTAGAATCCATGCATCTGCTCACAAACTTGGTTGAACAAACCATATGATCAACTTGCTATTTCACCACTTGGTTTTTCTAACCACATACCTGCAACTCATGCCCCAAAGTGGAACCTAGTTCCATAGAGATCCCAAAATGTTAAAGGTTACCTCATTTAAAACTCTCTAAGATGTGAATGAAACCCACATCAATAGAAGAGAAACAGATGGTGCTAGAAGGGGGGCACACTTGTGTGCTTTCCAACTAAATAGGGAACCCATCATTACAGAGACACCTAGGAGGTTAACAAGGTCTAATAAGGCCCAAGGTAGTCTTTTGGTTTCACCATTGTCATAATATAGGAGGCCTAGACCTATACCTTCCATCCCTGAGGTACATAGAGCCTAAACACCTTCCCTTGTAAGGAACATCCCACATGTTAATATTCCCATGGCTCAACCCTGGTTAATTGGATTTGCCATTATTATCCTTGGGGACCAACATGACCTACCAAGGAACCTATAAAAGTATCTACCTACTTTCTCCCCTTCAAGTGGTAGGAGGGTTGAATAGCATATCAAATATTTAAAGGCTACCTTGATATTAATTAATGTTATCCATGATGATGTTGCATGCAAAAAATTTCCATTTACTTTGCAAGATTCTTCTAATGATTGGTATCTTAATTTGCAAGAAAATTCCATCACCTCTTGGGATGAGTGTTAAGGTACTTTCCTTGCATTATTTGGATAGATGACTAATCCAAGTCTGGTATATCATCTCTTTACCAACATGAGAAGGAAGCCAATGAGTCCATCCAAGCCTTCAATGAAATATTTTAGAAGATGCACACCTGATTCAATGCTGCATATAAGTCTGATGAGAACCTAATGATCAAAATATACAAGAATGCCTTGGATCATATTACTATTGTGTTCTTTCAAAGATCTACTACTACCAATACGCTAGGTTTGGAATTTCAATAACCTATCAAAATCAATAAACAACTCAATCCATAATGTAGCCCATACAATCAAGGAGGTAAAGCATTCAACAATGGACTTCCATCCTTGAATACAATTCCACATGCAAACTAGAATGCTCCCATTTTTAATCAAAACCAAATGTATACTCTGTCACCCATGATGCAATAGACAATAAATTAGAACTATGATTTATTGAATAATCATCCACTAAGAAATAATCAATAGAAGAATCAACATTAGGGTCACACCAATGCAAAAGTCACTCACGATTCTGATTCCAAAAAAATTGAATTAGATTTTATACAAAAAATGGTTCAAAAGCTAAGCAACAATTTTATGAATATGCAGAAGAGGATGGGCGATACCAATACTCAAAATTACAATCAAAATTATACTTTTTTGAGATACAATAGGCCTTTCAATAGACCCACTACCAATGTAGGCTAGTAACAATCTAATAAGCTACCAAAGATCAATATTATGGAAACAGATTTGCTCAACTAGTGTAGGGTCCACAATACATCTCAACATGGAGAATTGGACTATATAGAATTATATGTAGTCTTCAAAATATTTTAAAGGGAGATGATTATACAATATTAAATGATGAATCCTCCAGATTTTCCTCATGACTTTGGCCCTTCCAGTTTAGCCATGGGCTTTGAGACATTTGAATCTCCCTTCCCTAGTGAAGATGAAAACATCCTAGAAGATAATTATGATGAAGTGTAGGCATTCTAAAATTTCAATAAGAATAATTATAATCTAAAGAACAAGCAGTTGTTCACTACTTCTAATCCTCCTAATAATATAGTTATCCCTCCAAATCCCAAGGCTAATAATAATCCCCCTCCCCCTAAAGGGAATGATCAACCTTAGCATAGAGAGGAATAGAATAAAGAAGGATACAATATTGTTGAGGATATGAATAACATCAAGGCCAACATTACTCTTCATGAATTGGTGCAAATCATAGAGTAGAAAGAGCTCTTATATAAATCCATCATAGGTAAGTCTATTGCAAAAAATTCTAAGACAACCAACACAAATGTTATGTACAAAATCAAACCAAAAGTTCCTCCTTTCTTGATGACTGTTTGAGCATTTGGCAAGAATATAAATAATTACTTGGTATATTCAGGAGCTTCAACAACAGTGATGCAAAATTCTATTTTTCATAAGCTTGGCTTAACACCAAAGCCATACAAAAGGACTGTGTCACAGCTTGATAAAATAGTGGTATCCATGTTGGGAGAGCTGAACAACATGATAATTTATTGCAGATCACTATTGACATCTTGGTAATGGACATTCTTGAAGGTTATGGGTTGTTTTTAAGCAAAGATTGGTCAAAATGCTAAATGAATATCTTTCCATGGACTTTTCACATATTTGGCTACCATGGAGAGGTGTATCCAACTAGATTAGAATTGATCAAGAGCCAAGAATAAATCATCCTATTATGGAATATAATATTTCCAATGAGGAGGTAAGTTATAAATTTCCTCGTCTTGGAATTTATATATTTTCCATGAAGCATTAAGCACTAGAAGAAATTCTAGGCCCGTCCTAATTATGGACCCTCCATTTTGATGGAGCCATATCTAAGTAAGGATCAAGTGTCGGTATTGAGTTGATTAATCCATAAGGAGAGAAACTATTGGCAACATATAAGATCCACTTCCTATGCACCAATAATAAAGTGGAATATGAAGCCTTGATATTGGGATTATAGTTTTCCCTAAAGAACAATGTCAAGGAATTGTTGGTATATAGAGATTCTGAACTCATTGTAAACTAGGTAAGAAATAAATATTAGTGTAAATTGTCATATCTCAAGAAGTATAATCATAGAGCTTAGGACTTAATAAAATAATTTGAAGATTTCAACATAGTATCTATTCCAAGAGAACATAATGGATCCATTGATTCACTGGATGCTTCAACAACAAGTTTAGCACCCTTACAGGAGTCAAAAATCTAAAAATTCTCTATTGAATTGGTACCATGTCCCTGAGTACTAGACAATGTTGAAAATTTTCAAGTGTTTGACGATGACCAATAAATTGTCTAATTTATAACAAATTTAGGGTAATTCAAATATCAAATAATTGATGATGAAGAAATAAAACACATAATACATAAAGAATTAGATGAAGAAGGCATTATCCAGCTAAAGGAGAATCACCTCCCATCATGAATGGTCACCTTGGAAAGGACCTCTGATACAGATCCTTAGGCCTAACCACAAAAGCAAATGAAGGTTAATGAATTTGAATTCAACTTAGAAAACATTGGTGATGATAAGAATGCACACTTCATAAATATTAGCTTAAGTTGCACACCTGAAGAAAGGCAAAGAGTCAAAGAACTGATTATCATGTACAAAGATGTAATTGCATGGACTGATGAGGACTTAAGTGTTTTCACTACTAGATTCATGACCCATACAATTCCACTCAAGCTTGATCATAAACCATTTAGGCAAAGGTAGAGGGCAGTTAACATTATTTTGGAACCATTGATTTAGAAGGAAGTATAAAAGCTATTGAGTACTAGGATTGTCTTCCTTATTAGACATTTGACTTGGGTGGCCAATTTAGTTCTAGTCAAGAAAAAGAGTGGCAAGATCAGATTGTGTGTCGACTTCAAAAATATGAATAAAGATTTCAAGAAGGACAATTACCCTTTGCCCTCCTTAAATGAGGTAATACAAATGGTAAGTGTCTCTAAGATGATATATTTCATGGATGGATTTTTAGGTTACATTCAAGTACTAGTCAAATTCAAAGATAGGATGAAAATAACATTTACTATGAAGTGGGGATCATATGTGTACAAGCAAATGTCATTAGGGTTTATCAATGTTGGAGTGATTTTTTAGAGGGTGATGGATCATGCATTCTAAGGACTGATAAGGAAGTGCATAATTATATATATGGATGATCTCACTATTTTTTCTAAAAATAGAGCTGATCACATCGACCATCTTAAGAATATTTTGGAGAAATGTAGAAAGTTTAGCGTATCACTTAACCCCAAGAAAAGTATATTTGGCATTACCAAAGGTAAATTACTTGACCACATCATTACCAATGATGGGATCACCATTGATTCAAACAAGATTTAGGGGATATCAAAGATAATGTTTCCCAACAGTAGAAAGGAACTCAAATCATTATTTGGAAAGATAAATTTCATAAGTAAATTTATCTTAGGGTTTGTAGAGATTGTTAGACCCCTGATCATAAGGAAATTTATCTTAGGGTTTGTAGAGATTGTTAGACCCCTGAACACAATGCTCAAATAGAATGCCAAAGTGGAATGGACACTTGAAGATAATAAATCCTTCCAAGACATAAATAAGTATATTTCACAAGCCCCAATACTGGTAATCCCCAATTTCACCAAATACTTTTACTTATATGCATTCACCTCAGAGCATATTATTGATGTAGTACTCACATAGAAAAGGGAAGAAAGTGAACATTCGATTGCATTTTTGAGTACTAACTTGAAATATGCAAATCTCAAGTATTCACTGATTGAAAATCAAATCTTTTTTCTCATCAAGATAGTACAAAAGTTTAGGTACTATATACTTTAGAATAAAACCATCACCATAGTACTCAATCTTGTTGTCAAGCTCATGCTTGGATAGAATGAATTGGGGGAGCATAGAGATAAATGGATGGTGAAGTTACAATAATTTGATATTGAAATCAAACCACCTAGGATCATTAGATGATAAGGAATAGTCCAATTAATGATTGAACTAGATCCATGTATTACTATTAAAGAGGTATATCAAACACAGGTCTCCCAAAAAGATTGGTATTCAAGTATTATTTAGTTCTTACTCACTTGAACATGCCCCTAGGAAATTAAAAGAGAGAAAAAGAGAGATTTACAGCTCAAAGATTCTCATTATATGATTAGAAAGGGAGTCCTCTATAGAAATAATTATGAAGGTATTTATTTAAGGCATTTTTCGTGTGAGGAAGCTCATGAAATCTTGGAAAATATCCATGAAAATATAGGTATCAACCATCTATCTATTAACACCATAGCACATAAAATACTTAGAATGGGCTATTAATGGCATACCATCTTTAAAGATGCTCATTTCCATGTGATGACATGCCATAAATGCCAGGTGTTGGCCAAGAAAGAAGAACACGTAACCATGTTGCTATAGCTTGTAATTGAAGGTAGGTTATTCACCCATTGGGGCCTAAACTTTATTAGTGTTATAAATATAAATTCCTTAATTAGACACAATTTTGTGCTCACTTCTATAGATTACTACACTAGATGGACAGAGGCAATAGCCACCAAGAACTCTAGAGCCCAAGATGTGATAAATTTTCTTGAAGAAAATATTACAACTAGGTTTAGCACTCCCATTTCTCTGATTTGTGACAATGAGACAATATTGCTGCCACCTACAAATCACCAAACCTTACTCACCATTGTAGATCTCCAAACGTGGTCCTGCACACCTGTTGACCAAGATCATACATACACGAAGAACCCTTCTGATTCTCCAAACCAGCACCCACACTTGGTACTGTGGCACTAGGAGGAACACACCATTGCTCTCTTCTCTCTGAAGGAGCTTATTTTGCTCTCTTACTCTCTAGCACAAGTTTACAATACAGCCCATGAGTCTATTATATAGATCTCATGCTTATAATAATTAGACTGTCTTAATTACAATAATTAGACTCGCAACTCCAAGACCAAAAATAGTCTTCACATGCAAACTGCCTGTCCAAAAATAGGCCTGTCCAGAATCCGCATGCACACTGCATGCTCACACAGGTTGCCGACGTCAGCTCCTCCCTGACCGATGTCGGCTGACTAATAACCGATGTTGGTTGCTTCTGCACTGTTCTATGACCGACGTCGGTTGATCAGACCGACATTGGTTTCCCTACAACTCGTTTTGCAACTCTCTGTAACCTCTGTAACCTCCATAACTCCTCCTGTTTGCATCTTGGTGAAGCTTTTAGCTCCATAACCTAACAATCTCCCACTTGGAGATAAACAGCTACACCTATACCTGTACCTGTACACCATCTAATTTATTCCCTGGCTTGTATCCCTCTTCAAGCTCAATCCTGAAGACCAACCACCACACATCCTGTGATGCTACACCTGTCATCCAAGTAACCTGCCACATCTGAACCTACAACTCCATGTAGTGAAGACCTTGACCCTGCATAACATGTTAACCTGCTGCTAGTCCCTCTTAGATACCTGTGAATCCACTGAACTGCCCTCCAGTACTCCTTCCCTGAATTGGCTCCAAACTTTCTGACAACTCCCACTACTTGGGAAAACTCAGGTCTACACTTGACCTCATGTGATTTTGAACACTGTTCTAAGCTCTACTTGAACTATCCAGCCCTCGGTGTGCTTACCTATTCTCCATCCTACGAATTGAACCCTGCCAACACCTTCTTCACATCAGCTCCTACTGGAGACAAAATCAACCTGTGATCTTCCATGTCTCTTATGCCAAAGAATTTCGCTGCTCCAAATTCTTCGTGACATACCTCTGAACTAACTTTACCTTTAGCTCAGAAACTCCCTGCATGTGTAACCTTGCAACAAGCAACCACACCACATACAGTAACATAATAATGTTGCAATCGTTATTCACCTCGTAAAGAAAACACAATGGTTACAATGACCTTGACGAGAGCCATGCTTTGTCATACCCTTATCAAAACCTGTACTACTATCCTGCAGCTTGCTCAAGACCATATACCTTGGCCTTCTGTCTCACGTGTCCATTCCTGCTCTTCTTCATCTTGAACATCCATTCGTCTCTCAGTGCTTTCTTCCCACTGGCAACTCCACCAAAAAACTCATGTTTGATTCTTCTCCAAAGAATCACAATCCTCATCCATGCCAAGCTCCCACTATTTCTTAGATCTACCCGCTCTGCTTCTTTAATGACTTCCTGATTCTTGACCATCAGTGAGCAACAAGTAGTGTAAAGAAGGGAAATGATGAATTTGAGGCTTACTTACCCTTTCAGTCCTCCATATGGGCATTTGAGACTCCTTGACAGCTTGTTGTCTGCCCAAAATCCATCTCAGTAACCGATGCCGGTCACATCTCAGTTTGCACCTGACCGTCATCGGTTCCCTGCGACTGCCTCATCACCGATGTCGATTATCCATGACCGATGCCAGTGTTTATCTGCCCCTGAGTTGCCGACATCGATCTGCACATAGCCGATGTCGGTCCCTGCATGGACGTCGATGTCAATTTTCTAACTGACATCGGTCTCTGTGTTCTCCTTGTGAGTGATAAGTTTTACCCGCGAGCTCCTTTTGGGTCAAAACCTTGTTCAAATCAACACAACCCTGCTCAGAATTCCTCAGCCCCTTGAACTGATCTCTGTCCATCATCTCCTCCATGAAAACCAAGGCTTTCTAGTTCTTAAGTTTGTCAAAGACATCTGACCTCCGCTTAAAAACATGCATTCCCCTCTTACATATGTGACCAAGCCTACAAAGCCACATCTCTGCAACAGAAGGTGAATCAGTAATATAAGTAGATAGATAAAGGATACCTACTTTCTTACCACCATTTAATTCAAGTGCATCCATTGTGAGAGTTACTGTGCATCTCTCATCACCCAACTTTTCTAAAAAAATTAGACTCATCTCCAAGACTGGTCCCTGCATGACCTCCTTCAACACCCGTGTGTTATCCGTCTGCAATTTCAGCTTCACTTCCCCTTCGTCAATAATTTGACAAGGCTCACCAACCCCTAAATAAATCTCTCCAAAGTCTCCCAAGACATACCCATGAAAAGATGCTCTATTTCAGGCTGCATGGAAAGAGGCAACAGAATCTGTGAACCAAGATTCTACTTTATCCAGAACATCCTGTGCAACATCACCTGCTCTGTTCCTTCCTTTTCTTCATACTGATCTTCTACCAACCAGCAATCTTTATTTACCTGCTCTTCCTTTCCATCAATCAGACCATTCATGCTATTTAGTTTCTCCATTCGTAGCTTACTTTCTTCTGCCATTGCTATACTCCCACTCAATCAAAAACCTCTGTGAGTACCCTGTAATCAACAAACACTAACCAGATCTGAACAACCTGTTAGTCAACCCAGCGAAAAGCTCTGATACCAACTGTCAAGTTGGTACCAACCAGGTCAACTTGGTCAACCTGCTCTGATACCAACTGTCAGGATCCTCTACTCTTCAATAAGAGTATATATGATTACCTTTTGTATTAGCAACTAAACACAGAATTTAACCAGAATGAATAAGTAACTAGAAATATGAAACAACACAGGATATGAGAGACAATACACAATCTTGTATTAAATACTTAGAAGAAAATACAATAAATAAGATGCCACTTCTTCTTCCACCTCTAAGGCTTGCCACACCTCAAGGACTTCTTCCCCCTCTCTCACGGTCCCAACAATCAACTCCAATATAGAATTGATGTTCACCTCCACCAGTCAGTAACACGCTGCCAGTACACCAAGCACACAACCATACTCCAAGTAGATCTTCCTGCTCTTTGTTGCCACCTACAAATCACCAGACCTTACTCACCATTGTAGATCTTCAAATGTGGTCCTGCACACCTGCTGACCAAGATCATACATACAAGAAGAACCCTTCTGATTCTCCAAACCAGCACCCACACTTGGTACTGTGGCACTAGGAGGAACACACCATTGCTTTCTTCTCTCTAAAGGAGCTTATTTTGCTCTCTTACTCTCTAGCACAAGTTTACAATATAGCCCATGAGTCTATTATATAGATCTCATGCTTACAATAATTAGACTATCTTAATTACAATAATTAGACTCGCAACTCCAAGACCGAAAATAGTCTTCACATGCAAACTGCCTGTCCAAAAATAGACCTGTCTAGAATCTGCATGCACACTGCATGCTCACACAGGTTGCCGATGTCGGCTCCTCCCTGACCGATGTCGGTCGACTAATAACCGATGTCAGTTGCTTCTGCACTATTCTATGACCGATGTCGGTTGATCAGATCAACATTGATTTCCCTGCAACTCATTCTGCAACTCTCTGCAACCTCCGTAACTCCTCTTGTTTACATCTTGGTGAAGCTTTTAGCTCCACAACCTAACAAGTTTGAGGTATTTTGAATCCAACCTGAATCAAGGGGTAATGCATACTATAGTTTTGATTGATTAATGAGAGATGTAGCCATGAATATGTCTTGAAACTAATTATTTCATTAGGTATGTGAAAGTTACTCCCATAGTTTTTTGTAAATCTAGAAAATTTTCCTTATTTCCTTGGGTCAAGTGCGCATAAAATATTCATACTTGTTCAAGGTGATAATCATAGACATAGGTAAAAGTTTATAGGGACATGTTGATTAAACCAAAATTTTAACTATGAATATTTCATGGTAGTCACATTTTCCCTCTTTTAGAAAACAAAGAGAAGAACAAAAATGAAAGGAAAAATCCAAAAGAAAATTAAAAAGGATTTAAAAGCCAACATGATGAAATAAGATCAATGCATCACACATCATGAAAAATATGAAGGAATAAGGAATATGTTATCTAAGGTATCTCTGTCAAGGCTATGGATGTATGGCTAGTAGCAAAGCAATGCTTGAGCTTTGCATCTATATACCTAATGCCCAATTAAAGTAAAACTTACAGCTCACCCTTATGTCTTTGCCTAAAAACCTGAAATAAGAGGTAAATATCAACACTTTTTACACACAGATTCAACGTGTAAATAGATCTAGTATGTTGTACATGATTATTAAGAGTCTCTTTCTATTTCAAATTTGTCATTTATTTTGGGACAAATTTTTGGTTGATATTTGGATTGTAAAGCCATGGATTCTAGGTTCTTGAAAACTCTGGAGTATTTATCCCTATGAGTCACCATTTATTGTATTCAACATGTTGATTCCCAGTTGTACACCTCTTGCACTCAACCTTACACACTTGGGTAGCATGGCAAATGTGGATGGTAAAATCAAAAATATTTTGTTATATATGGGGAAGGGTTTAACATCAAGATGGACTGAACACAGATAATGACTGGAAGACATAGACAAAATATATGGTTATCTCCCTACTACTTATGGCTCTGCCTGAACTAAGGTGAGAGGAATTATTAGGTAGCTTGCTCACATGGAGGGATTTAATAGTTTAATTTCCATGGGGATTATTAGCAAACACAAATAAATCTGACCAAATTTGCATAGTCACTCGAGAAGATTTGTCACACGAGCTAGGAAAATGATCTTAAGTCAGACACAAGCTACTAAAGACATATGGGAAAATAACTGCAACCTTCACTTCTAAATAAATTTTTGAACAACTAGGGGCCAAATGGAATATTGTAATGCTAAGATTCAAAGATCAATATATAGAAACATTTTATATATGTAACATTCAGGCACCTATGGACAAATAACACTCAGGATAGTCAACAACATGTGTTATTTGTAGGGTAGGGCACGTAGGATGAGTTAGGTAGATTCAAGAGAGGTGTGGTGGTTTTCAAAAAGTAGGAATTCCTTCAACATGCATGACATCATTTATTTTCAACAAATGTAGAAGAATGAAAGACAAGTTAAGGAAACTATCAGGAATGATTTGCATCTATTGGTGCCAATCCAATGCAAATATTTAGATGATCTTTGAAACCCTAAAGCATACACTGCAAGTAGAGATTCAAACACTTTCTCCCATAAAATCCATAAACCCAGGATGTCCTTAAAAGGTTATCCACAACACATTTCCAAATCACCATGCATAAAGGAATTTATAACCTAGACATATGGAGAATATTTACTTCAGCGCGGCTCTGTAAAACGTAATTTATTTTAGCACGGTTTTGTATTTTTACCTCAAATTTCTGTAGCGTGGACACCGTGATGACCAAAACCCTGTTCTATGCAGATCAGTGTTTTCTTTGGTAATATCTTGAATGCCATGGTGGTAATTCCTCTGAGCAGATGGGGTGATCTCACAGACATTTGGGTGGAGGGAATGGGCAGTGGTGGCGCTAGATCCAGGGTTTGTTTCTTTGTTGGTGGTGTTGTCTGTTATGGGCAGTACATTTTTTGGGTGTGAGGGCATGGAAGAGGGAAGAGGGAGCGCAACTGTGGATGTGGCCATGTTGAAACCCTAATTTTCATAGTCACCTCTCAGACTTTAGCGCGGCATGAACAAGAGTGATCTATTAGTGCATGGATCTTTATTTTGCTTCAGATTCTTATTTTGTGGATGGATACTGGGTTGGATTTCTAGCCCGAGGTGGACTGCATCAAGAACTGGTTTACGAAGAAAATAGTGTTTGGATGGGGGAAACTTTGTTTCCTTTGTCGTAAGTGAGTGAGCTGCTGCAACCTGTTCAGGGAAAAAATGGTGAAAACCCTAAGCTGCGGAGGAGCCCCACTCAAGGAAAAAATGATGGGTGTGGCAGATCTACCTACTCTGTGTAGGTGCTAAGGGAGAACGGTGTGCCAGTTGCCGTGGGATTCGATCGGCGGTCTTGTAAAGGTATATTTTCATGGCTACTGTTTATGAGCAATTCATTCGACGTTGTGGTCTTGGGGTTGTTGGTTCGTACTTGGTTGCCCACTCAGGTCTTAGAGTTGGGTTAAGGTGTCTCCATTTATAAGGTTTCAGGTCCTTGTAAAACTTGGGTGCTTTTATTGGTTTATATTGGTGGTTTCAGGTCCCTTTAAACTTGTTTTAGATACTATTTTTTAGTATGTTTTAAGATTGTCTTTCTTGCTGGTTGTTGACGCTTTATCTTTCTTGAATATGTTAAAGGGTTTCGGGGCCCCTTCAAAACTTGATTTTACCTTAATCTAAAATTATCTATCCATGCTCTCTTGTTAATCATTTGCAAAGCTATAAACTTGTGGATAGCTTCCCTTCTTCTTTTTCAAGCCAAAGAATGGCCCTTGATTTGTAATGATGGATTTGGATTACTCCAAGTGTTATGGAAGCAATACAAGATCCATGACCATTTGATAAATCTCCTTCTAATGGCCGCCCTTAGTTTCAAAACCCCTGTAACATAATTTTCTTCCATGGAGGTAAAATATTGAAAATCTAATACTTGGCTTTGTTTTATCTTTTTGCCTTTTGAGTTCAACGTGCCTTCTTTCCTTTTGATTTTGAATTTTTAGGGTTACCACCAAACTTTATAATGCTTAAATAAATTTTTACCTAATCTTGCCTTATGCGGGACTTTGGAACCCCTTTTGTAATTTTTCACCTTCTTAGTTTGGTGGGATTTTGGACCTCAACTACAAGTTTGCATGCTAGTGGGAATCTAGAGGTTCAGTGCACATTTACAATTTGCAAGTTAGCAACTTACAATCTAAAGTTGTAGTTACACTCAAAAATTCTACCATGAACTTGGGAACTTTAAATGCAATTTGCAAAAATGCAAAGTTGCATTTGTCATTAAATTTTTTACTTTGAATCTTTGACCTCATGTTGACTAGTGAGTGGCAGACATTTGAGTGTAATTTACAATTTGCACATTTACAAAATTTAAAATTGTATCTTCCTTTGAAATCTCCCATAGACCTCCCTTCGAGATTTGCTTGTATGGATAATATGAAACCCTTCATGCATCTATCCTTCCACTGCTTGGTTTCAACACCAGTTATAATAGTGACTAATATTTTGATCAAATAATTCCCTAATGCCACTATTACAAGTGAAATTTCATTGCATAAGCTTTGCATAACATCAACAACTTGGTCATAAAATGACTCTAGTTGTCCAACAAAGGTGAACACTTATGCAACACCTATTAAGAAGTAATGAGGAATTTGCCAAAAGATGTTCATGTTGACTTCCTCCTAGTTATAGAGGTTATGTTCCCCAACCAAGACAAGTCTCTTGATTTCAACCATGGTAGAAATAATCATTGAGAAAATGGAAATCATCAAGCCAACACCCATACATTGTATTTGGGTAAATCCCCTTTGATTGCCTATTTACAAAAGAATTAGATTATGCAAGAGATTTTAGGAGTTGTGCTCATCTTTATTAATTTAACCTTGTCTGATGTGTTATCATCTGCTAAAGCATGTCTCCTAGATACACCATGAGTCCTACGTGCTACCAGAAATAGTTGTTTATGATGGGATTTAGCTTTTCTAATAGTATATATATATATATATATATATATATATATATATATATATATATATATCTCCAAAGAGATTAACAAGTTTTGTGAATATGCTTGATATATCCTCTTGGTTTGATGATCTTAAGCTTTGGTAGCTATCAGACTTAGTTACATGATCTACAATAGAATCCAAATAATCAAATTATTTTGAGATACTGGATATTGACTCAAAATGAATCACCGCCATTATGAGAGACATTGAATTTGGAAATAACTCTAATGAATGAACCAAAACATGTCTTTCTTTATCTATGACTTCAAATCCTTCAGAGAATCAATCCCAACCACAATATTTTTGCCATGATGAAACTAGAAACATTGCTTCACATTTTCAAAACTTTGCTCAATGCCCATTCTAGCTATTGTCATTTGGAGTTTGGCATCATTCATACTAAACATCTAGAATGTTCATCTCCTTCAGGATGTCATTTAACCATTTGAAGGCACTATAAAAAGTTTTTTTTTAACATTTAATATATTTTTAAGTCTGTGGGATTTCCAATAATGCCTTTATGTTTTTCCACATCATCATCCTTTTTAGTGGGTTTGGAGGTTGATTTACAATTTGCAATTTGAAAAATTGTTTTTTGCAGCTAACATTTCCACTTGCCTTCCTACATTGATGCCTTACCTTTTTACAAGATTTGTTTTATTTTTTTGATCTTCCACATGGATTCATCCACTTATGGCATGGGCTTTGAAATTCTACAAACTTTACTCCCATGTGGACCCTCTAAACCTTTCATGTGAAAAATGGAGACCCCAATGTGGACACGGAGTAGTTGGCATGATCTTTATTTTTACTGGCATGGATTTTGTGGGTCAGGGAGATTGATTTGTAATTTGAAAGTTTACAAACTTGATCTTTCCTTGTTATTTTCCACTGACCCCTTTGAATATTCATGGAACTTATTTCACTATTTTTTTCTTTTTTTTCTTTTAGAAGAGAGTAAAAGTTAAAGAAGAAGGG
Source organism: Torreya grandis (assembly GCA_037957365.1). Classification (NCBI taxonomy): domain Eukaryota; kingdom Viridiplantae; phylum Streptophyta; class Pinopsida; order Cupressales; family Taxaceae; genus Torreya; species Torreya grandis. Next base: position 1,381,076 of record JARHVA010003686.1, read on the forward strand.
TGAGGTAGAAGAGCCTAGATGTGGTTTTCACTTTGTAATCTATTCGATTGTAGATACTCCTCTTCTTTTGGAGAGGATAGCCTAAAAATAAGAAAGACACTAAAAAATAGGTGATTATTAAATTAGATGGGTGGATTACCTAACATGAGCTAGATCCAAGAAGTACAAGACTTCCTTAGAGGCTGTATGTCAATCCACCTTTAGACAAATAAATGTTAAGAAAAGTGTTGCTAAGAGAGGTTGCATAAGTAATAAAAAATATTTAATCTAGATGAAATAAATAAATTTCAATAAATGATAGTTCTAAAAAAATAACATTAAATGAAATTCTAAATTGTTAAGGTGTTGTTTAGGTTGTTGGTGTTGAGTTTATGTAGTGACAAAGGTTAAGAAACAAGACTTTTGGTTGAGGTGAATAGGTGTTTTTAACTTTTTTTTTGGGTGAAATAAGTTACACAGTGAGCGTCTCTAGTCAAGGTATGATTGTCAGTGGTCAAGACTAACCATTGTCGATCAATAGGTGACCGTTGACAATTGAAGATGATCGTTGGTGGTCATTGTGGGTTTTGACAAGGAGTTGGTATTATGCAGAATGGACTTGGGTTAGGTTGGAGAAAGGTTTTATGGGTTGCTTGAGGTGGGTTAATGGTAATGGAGGCAAGAGGGAGCCTTAGATATGATAAGGTTATGGATTTGACATTCGAACGGTTGAGAGAAGTTAGTGGATGTTTGATGGAAGGGGTAGTGTCTAAAGTGTATATCTTTGACACAAGAAAGTTGTGGAGAGAGGTGAAAGTGGTTACAAGATTTAAACTATTGAAGCTAAATAATTGAACCTTTAAAATGAGAACCTGACACTTAGCTTGTTATTGGAATTTATTATCTTGAAGAAGTCCTGAAGTGCAGGTGGAGCTGCTTGGGAGCTTGGAGCTATGTGGGTAGAGTGACAATACTTGAATCCTTTGTGTTGGGATGATAAGGTGCTTACTAAGTCTCTAGACTGGTTCTGGTTTGGCTCTGGTTCACCAAGAGTTGTTTCATTTTTACCCTAAGTGATCGCATTCCATCCTCCATCCTTCCCCCTCCTGAGCATAGGGCTTAGGCTAGTGTTATGTAATTGTCATAGGTCCTTGTCAACTGATGTTGATTGAGGGGTGATCAATGATGGTTAGGGAGAAAAGGTCAAAATGGCTAAAATTATCCATTTACACTGATGTTGTGCAGTTAAGGCTTTTGGAAATGATCTGAGGTCATTTAAGGGGGCATGGGGATGCATGAGAAAGAAGTCTTAAGAAGTTAAGACATTAAATTCCAGGTTAGAAATGGTCTTTAGGCTAGGTGTTGATAGGTTAGCCATGGGTTTGGTAAGTGAGGTGGAAATAGGATTTAACTAATTTAATTAAATAATTAAATTAGTTAAAGGGGTAAATGGGTGTGTTAAAAGGGTAATATAATCAAAAAGGGGCCAAGGGGTGGTTTAAAGGGTAATGTGACACCTAGATCTGTAGCGTACAATTTTCTAGTGTCTACAAAACTTACAACTAAAACTTGGTATAAGGCATGGAAATGTTATATGTTAGCTTGAAACCAGGATTTCATAGGGTTTACACAAATGCAAGTGAAATATTTTTATAACTTGACTACGAAAGTAGAGTTTCATAACGTAGGTACGCATTTGTGATAGGAATAACGATTAAATATTTAGGCATTAATTATTGAAAATAGGGTACAAATTACTTAGTGCAAGTTTTGGCACTAACATTACTTCTTAGTTAGGGATGAACACCCCATGCAGATGTGCAATTAACCCCAAAAAACAAGACCAGGTGCTAATTCCTTGAGCCACTACGTCAAAACTTTAGCAATTTCTTACTAAACACCCATGAAAACTCAATTAGATACGGTCAAATCGACAAAAATATATCAAGAGAATTTGAGAATGAACACATGACAAAAAAACCAAAAAAACTATACAAATAAGGCCCAACATAGAGGGGTAACAAAACAAAAAAACTATAGACTATACATTACTTTACACAAACATGAACTCAGTTGAGAAAATGTTTTAGATGTTTGCCATTAAATGGCAACTCCAGTATCTCACCATCCAGGTCTCTTAAAAATAAAGTGTGTTCCCCAATCTTATAGTCTATGGAATAGGGTCCCATATATAAGGCATCATATTTTCCATGCTTTCCTTTCTCCTCGTGCCTGTTGTCCCAAAGTAAAACCAAATCATCTACATGAAAATTTCTTGGAGTAACCTTTTTATCGAATATTTTCTTGAGTCTTTCCTTGAACTTGAGGTGTCTTTCATGATCTTGTCTTCTAGTTTCATCAAACTCAACAATTTGGTTCATTCTGATTTCATAGTGGGTGATTTCATCATATTCTTCTAGATTTTGCATGAATTGATAGGTTGAAAACTATAAATTCATAATAAAAATAGATTTAGCTGCATACATAAAGTCAAAAGGAATTTTTATTGTAGCTCTCTTAGGCGTAATCCTATCAACCCATAAGGAAAACTTTAGTTGTTCACCCCACTTCTTCTTGTTAGATTAGATTCCAAAGTTCTTCTAATGATTTTGAGCAAGTTCTTGTTACTAGATTCTTCTTGCACATTCCCTTGAGGGTTGTAGTTAAAAGTAGAAGTCAATGTGATCTTGTACTCTTTACATAATTCCACCAAAGTTTTAGCTCTGAAACTTATGGCATTATCAACAATTACCTTGATAGGCACACCACATCTACAAATACTCTGATTCAACAAAACCTCCATATTCACCTAATGTGTGGCCTTCTTGGTAGGGATCGCTTCAACCCATTTCATGAATAATAATTCATTACCAATATCCACCTATGTCCATCGCTTGATGAATAAATGATTTTTCCAATGAAATCCATTCCCTATTATCTAAATGGGCCTTCAATCATTACAAGTTACAAGGGTTGAAAACCAGAAGCTTTCAACCTTCCAACAAAGTGTTAACATTTCTCACATTTTCTAACCTTCTATACAACATACTTGAATGATGATGGCCAACAATAACCAGCTCTTAGAATTTTATGAGCTGTGACCTTAGGTACAAAGTGACCACCACATACCCCACTATGTAAGTCTTCAATTAAATCGACAATTTCTTCCTTTACTAGGCATCTTAGGAAGAGCCCATCCAGATTCTTCTATGCCAGTCCACTTTCAGTCAAGAGGTATTTTTGGGAAACAAGATTAAGAGTTATCCTTTGATTCTTATCCAAGTCAGTGGGACAATTCAAAATTTATAAGTAATAAACAATTTCTTTATACCACAGAGACATGCTAATTCGACTTAAATAATCATCATCATTGAAAGCAACATTTTTTACCTCGATGACTTGCAAATTGGTCTTATCCATGAGCTTGGCTAGACCCATCCCTCTCACCAACTTGGTGGTCTGGATATCCATGTCATACTTTGGTAACTTGTTGACCCACCTACATCTCTTCATTGTTACTTCAATCTGAGTCAAGATGTCTTTGACCATTGTATGCAAGACATATGCAATAATCTTTGAACTTAGAATATAAGGTCTGAATGTTTTAATAGCTTTAAATAGAGTGAAAGCTTGTTTTTCCATAATAGTGTAATTTAGTTTAGATCCTTGCATAGCTTTACTAAAGAAATGTATGGGTTGTTTGTGACCATCATAATTCTTTTGTAGTATAACAAAAGTGACAGTACTATGTGATGCAAAAGAGAATATTTGGAAAGCTTTAGTGTATTCAAGGCTGGCCAAGATAGGGGTAGACTTCAAATATCCTTTGATGTCATTGAATGCTTGCATGACCTTCTCCTCCCACTTGATTTTTTGGTCCTTCTTTAGCATGGAAGTAATAAGCAGATTGATCTTTGCAAAATTAGACACAAACCTTCTGACAAAGCTAATTTGTCTAAAGAAAAACTTAATTCCTTTCTTAGATTATGGGATAGACACTTTGTCAATGGCTTCCACTCTTTCAGGATCAATAATGACATCGTCTTTAACACTATGTATCCCAACAACTTAGCCTTTTGCACTTCAAAGTGGCATTTCTTAGGATTAATTGAAATGTCAAAATCCTTGCATCTAATGAACACTTTCTCTAGATGCTCCAAATGTTTCTTTCTATTCTTAGAGTACACAGTATTGTCATCCTGATACACATCAATAAACTTATTAATTACCCTTGTGGATGCAATGTCCATAGATCTTTGAAATGTTTCACCGACATTCATTAATCTAAAAGACATCCTCATATAAACATAAGTGCCCCAAGTCATTGTGAATGCAGTCTTGGGTCTCTCAGATTCCTTTACCACAACCTGGTTATAACCTGAGAAACCATCTAACATGGCCAACATTTATGATCTTGTAATACTTTGCAAAAGGTTATCCATATTAGGTAGGGGGTAATTATCCTTTAGAGAATCTTTATTAAAATTTCAAAAATCCACACACAAGCAGATGTCACCATTTTTATTTCATACAGGGACTAAGTTTACCACCCACAATGAATGCTTGATGGGTTGAATAATTCCACCATCCCTTAGCTTCTTTAACTTATCCCATATCTTGGTGTCCAATATGGGGTTAATTTGTCTTTTCTTCTACCTAAAAGGCTTGTTATTAGGCTGCAATGGGATGACATGTTGAAACAAATCTTTCCTATATGCTTTTAATTTAGAATAAGACCAAATCAAGCAATCCTAGTACTTATTTTATAGTTGCATGTAGGCTTGATTTTCTTCTACACTTAGGTGAGTAACCAACCATACCTTTCTAGTATTTTCATTAGATCCCAAATTGTATTCAGTTACATCTTTTGAGATAAATGAGTCTTTAGTTTTTATTCTATCTACTCCATCAAAAGATGCTTCTAAACTCACCAATCCCCTAGGGATAGTATTCATCTTCAGTTCAATTATAGCTTTCCCAAACAAGGTTTCTTTCTTGTCACAGGTTTGAACCATGGATTCCAAGTCTATAAGCTAATCTTGAAATTTTGCTTCATAATTTAGAAACCTTATGATCTGATCATCAACATCAAAAACTTACCAATAATAAATATTGTATGAGATTGAAGGTATTATAAGTAGCTCCAATTGATATTGACAATAAGGGTTCATATTCTCAACTTAAAACTAAGCACTCAACCCTACAAGTCTATCATATTCTTCATTGAAACTTATATCATGATAATAGATATTGAAAGCATCAAAGAACTCAAACAAATCCCATACAACATTCCTATATTATTTTAACCTTTTATTTTTGGTGGCATAAGCATTGCAAACCTGCTTGACCACTAGCTCAAAATAACCCTTTACAATCAAACTTGTAACTCCATGTTCATAGGAAATCCTTAAACCAAGCAAGAGTGCCTCATACTAAACAATATTATGCATGCACTCAAATGATAACTTGAAAGAAAACTTAAAACATTTATTATTAGGGGCATGGAAGACAACCCTAGATCTATTTCCAAGATTGAAGCAAGCCCCATCAAAATACATTCACCAAACTTCACCTTCATTGTCAAATCCAACATCAAGAACAACAAATTGTTCAACAACATCCACATTTCCAACAAAGTTATACAACTCTACATCAGTGTACAACACCTCATTTAGAGCTCGTTTAAGATCTTCAAGTACATGTAGCATCTTAGGTTCTCTATGAAGCTTCACCATCTTACCCTCTAAAGGAAATGTGGTGTAAGAAAGATCCATCTTCACATTGCCACCCATGCTGGCAGCCCATTTTTATGACAACATTCCCCACCTAGGAGGACAATCTACAACTCCACATCCATATTCAATAACTTACCTAGATGAACTACCAACTACACTACCAATCCCTTAACTTTTCCAACAACTGGTAACTCACGAATCCATGGCATAACACTTGCCAAAATTAGATGTGGTTTTCACTCTAATCTCATTAAGGACACCCAAGGGCATCACATTGAAAGAGGATCTAGAATCAAACATGCAGTTGTGAACAATCAAGCCATTAATCAGTAGGGTGGTATAAAATGAGTCCACATCTAGTTGACTCTCTATCAATGCAGTCCCCAAATAAACCTTTGGGGATGGTTCAACAACCTCATATGATTCTTCATCATTTTTTGGGAGTGTTTGGGGTGAAGTAATGTCATTGGTAGATGTATTCTCACTAAACTCCAAGTATTTAGAATCCCTCTTCTTATGTTCAAGTATTCACAAAAATTTAATAAGTGGCATAATTATCTTTAATTGGCTCAATCCCTGAGCCATATCACACACACTATAATGAGGGAGGGGTGTATTAGGAGGAAGGGTAACAACACCTTTAGCTAGAATGTCATCATTTAAAGTCATAGGTGAAATAGGATGGGATGGAATAGAATTCCTAATAGTATTCTTCAAAGGTGAATTTCTTCTTACATCATTTGCACCCTTAGGAATACTAGACAATATGGGTTCTCTATTCTTGGCCGGAATACCTCTTTGTTTGACAATTTGGGAAATAGGTACTATCTTGGAGAAACTAGGGACTTATTTAGTTTTCTTAACTTCCTTACTTGTATCCCCTACCCTTGGATTTGTAGGGGTAGTCTCCTGAGGAGAAACACCTTGCTACCTACTTCTCAGTCTATATTCTTTCTCTTAGGCAATTACTACATTAACTAGTAGCTTCCTATCCTCAACTAAAGGAATTAACACATCATACTTCTTAATCATCACTGATATTAAAAATTCAAAGACATGATTGGGTAATTCATATGCTTGTGTCATATGAACATCACAAACAACTTCTTAAGTTGGGACACATACCCCTTTGACTGCACTCCAAAATTTATCAACACTAGTAGCACTCAACAATTCTGTGGAGGCAAACAACTTACTTCAGGAGATCTGGCAATCAAACATCAAAATCTCATCATCTTTAGACATAGACTCAGGTTCCTTTGCATCTTCATCAATCCGTTCAATAGTATCACAAGGAAGATGGGGGAGGAAGCACATATCACACCAATCAATGTCAATATCACAATCTACAACATTCACCTTGGTGTTTAATGGATCAATAACTTCCTTTACATCCCCTTTATTCTTATTTATATCATTTTGGGCAGGTCTCTTCCCTCTATCATTATCTCTATTATGGAAATAAGGCCTCCCTTGTGCTTGATTTTGATTCTGAGTTTTATCCTAGCTTGAAGATGCATTAGGGATCCCCTTCTCAGCTCTAGCCAGCTTGTGTGATATTTCCTTGACAATAGTTACCAAGTTTTTCATGGTTTCCTCAAGGTTGGTTGTCTTAGTGGATTGAGTCTTTTTAGGATTAACTAAAGTCACATCATCCCTCTTTTTCAAAGGTTTACCCACAACTTTTATGTTATTTTTAATTTGGATGGCCATATTAAATGCCAACTTCAGGTTTGAAGGAGCCTTATCCCTCAAGTAGTGCGCAACCTTCTTGTCAGGGGTATCACAATATTTAATCAGACAAGTTGTATCACTAGGTTTGATATTTTTAGGCAGCCTCATTATGGTCTTGTTAAATCTCATATTAAAATCTTGCACACACTCATCAAGGTTCTTCTTAATGTTTTCAAATTTTGCAAGAAGTAACCTAAGATCAATTCTATCACCATATTGAATTTTAAAAACATTCTTCATTTATTCTCATGAATATATGCATCCATGGGGAAGGGAATTGAACCATTCATGAGCATCTTCTTCTAGCATGTGCACAAATAGTTTAATTCAAACATCTTCATGTTCAACCTCATAATCTTTAATGATAATGTGAAAAGCCCTTAAATGCTACTCACTAGTCACTAAATTATACCATTCAAACTTAGGGAGGTAGTTCCTTACTTCATTTGGAACTTCATTGGGGTAACCTTCCATTTCATCAAAATTAGTAGGTCTAAATTTGGGAATCCTAAATGTAGGATATTTATTCTCATCCTGATCTCTATGTCTCATGATTGGGTCAATGGTGGGTTCAAGATCAGATGACAAAGCGTTGTGAGGGGGTGAGCAAGGTGTACTTGGGAGATCAAACCTAAGAGGAGATTTAATTGGTTGAGAAGGTGTTGGGTAATATATAGGACTATAAGGTTTTGAATGATCAGGAGAACTATGATAATCTTTAATTAAAGAAAGTTCAACAAATAAAAGCTTAGGTGTACCATAATATTAATAGTCTAAACACTCCTTTACTGTTAAACTTTGTCCTTCAATTGGCCTCCAAACTAGTCTCCTTCTTTGATGAATAGTTAAGGGTGAGACATGTTGCTTTGATGAGTCACCTTTGAAGGATGATCTCAGTTCTTCCAACTTTACAAACAAGAGAACACTCAAAGTTGAAGGGAATAAAAATGGGCATTGATCTTCCAAAAATCAAATGATATGTTGGAGTCGACACTAGAAGAAAACTTCTATAATATAATAGTTTACAAATATGCAATGATACATACTGAAATTACACTTTGTTAAAGTTAGTGATGACATATAACAACAAAGACATTAGAAAAATTTAGACTCGTGTCTAAAAGGGCAAATCACTTTAAAACATGAATAAATCAATAGGTCTTTTCAAGAGCTTTCGTCAACACAAATGCCAAGGATCTTATCAGTCCCCCTGACAATAGTGCCATCAAAGTGTTTTGCAGTTGATGACCCAAAGTAGCAAACCATGCTCAAATAACCTCAAATTTCAAATAGATGAGAGAATATGAATAAACACTGTATGAAACTATTCGTCATAGGTTATTGCATCAAATATTTCAATACAGGCAACTTCAGAACATGATATTAACAACTCTCTACAAGAGTCCTTGGCAACACAAGTGCCAAGGTATGTCCTCGGCAATGGTACCAGTATAGTGTGCATAGTTGATGGCCCAAAGTAGCAAACCTTGCTCAAGTAACCTCAAATTTCAAACACATGAGATAATATGAATAAACTTTGTATGAAACTACTTATCTGAAATTATTGCATCAAATATTTCTTGACAGAGAACTTTAGAACATAAACTTATACAGATATCTACAAGAGTCCCTGATAACACAAGTGCCAAGGATCATATTCCCTAGTAATGATGCCAACAGAGTGTTGGTTTTGAGTTGTATACCTTTTGCACTCAACCTTGCACACTTGGGTAGTATGGAAAATATGGATGATAAACCTAGAAATTTGTCATTATAACCGAGGAAGGGTTTTGAATTAAGATGGACTGAATGTAAATAATGATTGAAAGACACCAATAGAGGGTATGGTTAGCTCCCTTCTACTTTTGGCTTTGCCTAAACCAAGGTGAGAGGACATATTGGGTAGCTTGCTCACATGGAGGGATACAAAAATTCAATCTCCATGGGGATTATTGGCACACATAAAAAAATTTGACTAGGACATAACCAAACTTACACAGTCCACTCAAGAAGAGTTCTCATACAAGCTAGGAAAATGCTCTTAAGTCAGACACAACTACTAAATACAAATGGGAAAGTGATTCAAACCTTCATTTCTAAATAAATTTTTGAACAACTAGGGGACAAATGGAGGATTGAAATGCTAAGCTTCAAAGAGCAATATACAAACACATTTTAGATATTCAACATTCATGTATTTGTGGGAAAATAACACTCAGGATAGTCAACAACATGTATTATTTATAGGGTAAGGTAGGTAGGATGAGTTAGGTAGATTAAAGAGTGGTGTGGTGGTTTTTAAACAACAATAATTCCTTCAACAGGCATGACATCATTCATTTGTAACAAATGTAGAAGACTGAAAGACAAGCTAAAGAAACTATCAAGAATGATTTTCATCCATTGGTGCCAATCCAATGAAAATATTCAGATGATCTTTGAAACCCTAAAGCATACGCTGCAAGTAGAGATTCAAACACTTTCTCCCATCAAGTCCATAAACCCAAAATGTCCTTAAAAGGTTATTAACAACACACTTGTAAATCATAGTACAGAAAGGAATTTATAACCTAGATCTATACCCAAAATGACCACCATTGAGTGACATAAAATTAGACAACCAATCAGTAGAGCATGTAAAATATATTATTGCATTTCAATGATAAGATACAATAGAAATCATAGCTATTTTCCATTAACTTGAAAGTAGATCTTACATACATCATTGCTCAAAATGTTAACAAGGGGAGAAGCATGGTGAGTTTAATCTTGAACAGGGGAGACATATACATTCTCTCAGAGTTTGCTAATGGTTGTACAACTACAACCACCTTAGCAAGAGAGAAAAAATACACACAAGGATCCCAAAAATTTGAAAGAGCCTAAGACCTAGGAAAACCAACAACACCCTTATAAAAGAAGACAAACTATATTTGCTTATACAACTCTCTCACCCAGAATATTCCTCTGAGATGATCCAACTGAAAGATGCCCTTGATCACACCTGGAAGATTATGCCTTGCAAAGAAATCATTCTGGTAATTGCCTATCCATGTGATGATGAGATTTGATAACAAATCCTTGATCTCTTTGGCTGGAAATGTGTTTTAATCGAGCTTGAGGGAGATTATTCCCTTAGGAGCAAAATAAACTCCTTGTCTTCTTGTGTAACCACCTAGCCATGCTCTCTCATTAATCATTTGCAAAGCTAAAAACTTGTGGATAGTTGCCCTTCTTCTTGTGCAACCAAAGAATGGCCCTTGCTTTGTAATGATGGAGCATTGGATTGCTCCAACTATGATGAAAGCAATGTAGGATCCATGACCATTTGATAAATCTCCTTCCAATGGCCCACCTTGGTTTCAAAACCCTTGAAACACATTTTTCTTCCATGGAGGTAAAATATTGAAAATCCAACACTTGACTTTGTTTTACCTTTTTGCCTTTTGAGTTCAATGTGCCTTCTTTCCTTTTGATTTTGACTTTTTAGGGTTGCAGCCAAACTTTATAATGCTTAAATGCATTTTTTACCTAATCTTGCCTTATGCAGGACTTTAAAACCCCTTTTGCAATTTTTCACCTTCTTAGTCTTGTAAGATTTTGGACCTCAATTGTAACTTTGCACGTTGGTGAGAAACTAGAGGTTTGGTGCACATTTTCAATTTGCAAGTTAGCAACTTGAAATCTGAAGTTGCAGTTCCGCTCAAAAGTTCCACTGTGGATGTGGGAACTTTAAATGCAATTTGTAATTTGCAAAAATGCAAAGTTGCATTTGGTATTGAAAGTTCCGCTTTAAATCTTTGACCTCATGTTGACTGGAAGGTGGCAGACATTTGAGTGCAATTTTTAAATTAGACATTTTCAAAAGGCAAAATTGCATCTTCCTTTGAAATCTCCCAATAACCTCCCTTTGAGACTTTTTGGCTCTATTCCACCCTGGGTTAATTCAAATGATAATACCTATATGGCTAATATGAAACCCTTCATGCATCTCTCCTTCCACTGCTTGGTTGTAATGACAGTTACAATAGTGACTAACAGATTTCTCAAATAATTCTCTAATGCCACTTTTGTAAGTGAAAGTGCACTGCATAAGCTTCACATAGCATCAACAACTTGGTCCTAAAAGAACTCTGGTTATCCAACAAAGGTGAACACTTATGCATCACCTATTAAGAAGTACTGAGGAATTTACCAAAAGATGCTCATGTTGACTTCTTCCTAGTTGTAAAGGCTATGTTCCCCAACCGAGTTAAGTCTCTTGATTTCAACCATGGCAGCAATAATCATTGAAAAAATGGAAATCATCAAGCCAATACCCATACGTTGTAATTGGGTAAGGCCCCTTTGACTGCCTATTTGCAAAAGCATTAGATTGTGCAGGAGATTGTAGGAGTTGTGCTCGTCTTTATTACTTTAACCCTGTCTGATGTGCTACCGTCTGCTAAAGCGCATCTCCTATATAAACCACGAGCCCTGCGTGCTGCCAGAAATAGTTTTTTGTTATGGGCTTTAGCTTTTATGATCGTATGTATATATCCAAAGAGGTCAACGAGCTCTGTGAGTATGCTTGATATCTCTTCCCGGTCTGATGAGTTTAAGCTTTCGTAGCCATCAGACTTAGTTGCATGATCTACAATAGAATCCAATTAATCAAATTCTTTTGAGCTCCTGGATATTAACTCGAAGTGAATCGCCGCCATTATGAGAGACATTGAATTTGGCAACAGCTCCAATGAATGAACCAAAACCTGTCTTGCTTTATCTACATCTTCAAATACTTCAGGCAATCGATCCCAACCAGAATATTTCTACCATGATGAAACTGGAAACCTTGCTTCACATTTTCAAAACTCTACTCAATCTCTGATCCACCTGTTGTTATTTAGAGTTTGGCATCATTCATACTCAACACCGAGAATGTTCATCTCCTTCAGGCTACGGTTAACCAGGTGAAGGCACGTGGCAAAAGTTTTTATTTTGAACGTTGAATATATTTTCAAGTCCGTGGGCCTGCGATGTTGTACTGTAAAATGTAACTTGAAAATTGACAAGTTGCTTTTCTGCCAAACACTTCCATCGGGATTCGAAAACTAGCATGCAATTTACACATTACAAATTTCAAACTAGCATGTATTTTCCAATTGGATTTCCACCAATCCCTTTATGATTTTCCACACATGAATATCTTGGAGGGGTACTTATGAGTTCTAAGGGTTATAATACTTGTGATACTTGTACAAACCCAGCGTTTTTAATGTCAAATTATGTTGCATAATTTTTGAAAGCACTTCATCATAATAACTTATTAATGAAAAGGACATAAATAGTGGTTTTACATGATAAGTGTGAAGATTGTTTTATTATGGAGTATTTTTTGGCAAAATTTCAGTTCAGAATCTTTCAATCAGATATTTGTCTTCAAAAAGATTTTTTGCGAAGGTTTTTTCTTCGGAAACATTCACATTAGAAATATTCGCTTCGAAAAGATTCTCTATGGTAGGTTTCTCATTGGCGACTTTATTTTGGGAACTTTCCTTTCGACAAGTTTGTTTCAGGGAGTTTCAAGTCAGTAACTTTCATTTTGAAGGGATTTCAGCAAAAAGATTCCTATTGGCAAATCTTGGTTTGCAGAAGCTTTACTTTAGAAAATTCATTTCTAGAAGTTTCACTTCGACAACAATTCATTTGGCAGCGTTGTTCGTAGTCTTAGTCTTCAGGGGCTTATTCATTAGTAACTTTATATTGGAGACTTTACTTTGGATATTTAGTCTTTGGGAACTTTCATTTCGTAAGGATTATGTCAGAAAGATTTTCACCAGAGACTTTTTGTGTCGACAACCTTTATGTCAGAGACTTTATATCGGAGACTTTTGTTTCAAAGACTTTTCAATGGAAGGATTCCTTAGACAAGTTTGGTCACCGACAACTTTGTTTCAGAAACTTTGAGAACAAATCTTTCTAAAAGACATTCTACGCTTTGGAGTCTTTTGGACCGAAAGCAAAGTGTGACTTATATTGATTAGGCTATACAATGACACATGGCAAAATAAGAAACGTTGCATGGAGGCACCCCAAATGACAAGGCATCCTACGTGGCATGCACACTAGATAGGGTGATCGAATTTGAATTGAATGAAGGTGACGAGCTCAGAGATGTTAATGGGTAATGGTGCACGAACTAGAAATCAATGAAAGGAGATCTATTTACATTGATCCCCCAATCGAGTTTATGTCATTCAATATTTGAACTTGAGTAGACTTCAATGTCAAGTGATCCCAAAATCCCTAACTACTATCACAATGATTTGTGATTTGTGAAATTTAACTAAGTGAAGAGATGCCATTATCAAAATCTTGGAACACACCAATACTCAACATAATTACCATGGTATCATCATCTAGGTCTTACAAGGGAGCCTTGACACCATCCAGGTTCTTGATTAAAGATTATACAGAATACCTGGATACTATGTTTGATGTTGTGTTTGATGGACGTTACTCAAAATTTTCAGCATTGTGGGAAGTAGTGGAGAACGTGCATTCATTTGAAATCGAGGAAGACATAATAGCTAAAGATAAGTAGCTAATAAAAGACCTGTTCCCTTTCAAAAGACACGCCATTCACTATGTAGTCGTAGGTGATGTCATGCATCGATTTACTACGAATCTTATTCTCCAAAGGGAAAATCATGGATGGAGGATATCTTCATTATGTAGATAATGACACTATTGTCTGATGTATAGTGGGTGAGGCATTCAACAGGTATTTAAGCTTGCCTATTGTAGATATTACCTTTGATTTACACAGTGTCATCACATTAAAAAAGGCCAACCATCCAAAACGAGCTATTTCAAAATCGCTGCTAGCTAGGGAAATTTTCACTTTGAAGGAGCATTCCAAGAGCTCCATGCCCATCACACAATTTAGAATGGGAACCCATGTAGGGATGGCACTGCTGAATAGGCTCTTTGGCCATGCTAGTATCTACTTCATTCACCTAGAATGGGTTCCCCTTCTGAACCTTATGACTACCTCGGATCACACTTATGCTTTGGGGGAAATCATCAATGCATGCCTCCAAGAGAAAATATTGCATAAGGATAAGTGGCCATTAGGAGGTAACTTCTACATGATGTCCTAGTTATTGGGCGTAGTCATGGGCACGATGTATAGACATAATGGAATCATGTGCGATTTCAATATCAAAGTCATCAAGAATAGGATATGTTACTATTACAACTTTGTGCACATATATTCATATGCAAGAAACATAGCCAAAATTGCTAGGGATATTTACCCTCAAGTACGGATGGCTATCCATGATGAACCATTACAAAGAATTTTTCCAAGCATAGCCTGGACACTGGCCACAATGTAGGATACTACTAGCTATATCTAGCTCACACAGTGATCATGGTGGTGGGGCACAATGTAGATCCTCTCCATCTCCCAAACTTTATTCCAGAAAAGGTAGCTAAGCAAGAAATCACCTATCAAATTTGGAACAACATTGATGAGGAGCTGACAAAAAATAAGGTCACCTTCCATGGATCTCAAGCCACCATTGGGTGAATGTAGTACATAATTTGCAGACAGTTTGGAGAGGCTAGCAATGCTATGAAGGCTTATGCATTGCCCACCCTACCTCATCGAGACTAGACTCTTATGGCAAGGTCCAAAAGAAAATTCATACACTTGGCCTTGACTATAAACATGAGCCAATGGATCATGACTTTGTCTTCCTGAATGCCAAAGATGACAAGAAGGTCAAGGAAAGGGCCATAACTATAGGACTAAGTGAGAACTTGCTAAGAGTAATTTAAGCAGAATCATCTCTAACACTCAATGAATCAATGTTTAAAATTCCACCTCCTAGAGGATGGAGAATATTTTTGGAGTCATAGGCAATCACAACAACTAGAAAGAGAAGGGATAGATCCCCAATAAGCTCAAATCCAACCTCAGGACCAATAATAGTTGGTAGCTAAGGAACCACTCATTGGAAAAGAACAAGAACATGTTGAGGAAGAATAACTACCTTTCATAACATAAGAAGAAGCACAAGTGCTCCCAGCCTAGACTTCAACAATTGAATTGATCAAGGTTAAGCAAGAGTTAGCTGATGAGCTAACTACAACATGAGGTAGTACACAAGTGGAAGTTGGGATTATATGCTTGAATTCCTCTGATGATGAGGAAATAGTGGCTACCTCAGCCTCAATGCCAAGCAATCTGTCCACTTCTATTCCATCATAGGCATCAGGCCCATAGGTAGGTAGAAAAACAAAGACATATCAAAGGAATCCTAAGGATAGACCACAAACCCCTCTAACCTAGGATATAGACAAGGAGGATCTACAACAGGAAAATGTTTTAAGCCTAAAGGCACTCAAGACCAAATCACCTATCACAGGTGTCTCATCTAGTAAGGATCCCTTGCTCATAACTCCTTTGATTTTTTCCTCGTTGATGTCTTTACCTATAGTTTCCATCACCCCTGGGCTAGTGATTTCCATATTCATTCCCCAATGGATAATCTCTTCAGGTTACTTTTTTTGCATCTATCCATGAGTCTACCCACAACCACTACTCTTGTTCCACCTTCCACTAATGTAGTTTATATCCCTATGGTTTCCATTCCATTGATATCCACCCCATCAACACTATTTCTTTCCATTCCATCCATTTCTCAATCCATCACTCCAATTACATCTCATTTTACCCAATTGGGTTCATCCTTGCCTTCTTTTGCTCCCACCACCATAACCACAGTGGTAACAACTAAAAGGGCACCCAAGAGGTAGCTTCTCTTTGTGGTCCATCCAATGCCATAATATGGAAACATAGACTGGTCAAAGATTATTTGGCCTACAATGCCCAATCCTTATACACAAACCAAGCAAGAAACTGAAGAACATGCTCAAATGGAAGCGTAATCCTCAGATCTCTCTAATATCACTCTTCCAAATTGGGCTAAGGAATTAGGATCCTTAGCCTCTAAGAAGACCAATATGAAGATAACAAAATTTCCAAGGGTGACCTCCCTATTTAACAAAGCCAATACATCAGTATAGAGGGTGAAGAAGAGGAAAATTGAAGATAATTCAAGTAGAAGCTTAATCATGGAAGAAAGGGAAGAAGTGTATTCCCTAAGAAAAATGAAAAATAGGCAAAAGGGTCAATCCCATTATATTGAGGACTTGAAGTCATATATGGATACCCATACAAAATCCATCCTTGCTATACATCAAGAGAATGAAATGGCTAGGCAAGATCTCGAGGAAGAGTTGGAGACACTCAGAGAGCAACAACAAGTGATTTGGGTTCCCCTTGGAATTGGGTAGGATGTGTAGGATGTATCCCTCAGGTTATATGAAATTCTTGATTCTATTCTTTCTTTGAGAGTCAGCTTGGCTCCACATGTCAATAACATAACCAAATTATCTAGAAGCAACAAGGAATATGATAGTAAGCTAAATTTACTAGTGATTTATACCCCCAATAGGGCATTCAACTAACTAGACTTGATGACCCAATTAGAGGCATCTAATGCTTAGAACTTAGCATTAATAAGAACACAAGAGGCTCGAGACTGGGTACTATCCTTTGAGGCACTAGTCAATAAGTTGGTCAAGCAAGAGAAAGAGGCCAAGCAGATTTTGGCAGGATTGGATACCATTCGAGATAACTGAGGTAGGCTTGTGACCCTCTCCAAATTATTAAAGTTCAAGCAGAGACTGCAAGCTCTAAGCCTGGAAGATATAGAGGCCAAATTAAGCACAACTAGGAAGATGGCCACATAGGTGGAAGTATTTAGGGTTGGATTCAAAGCAACCATGGTGAAGATAATAAGCTAATGGGTGAGACAAGTAGGGTAATTAGGCCATCTCTCTTGGATATGAGTTTAATCAAAGCACAACACACTAAGGTGTACAAACATTACAAGGACCTGGATGTAAAGAAGAAATTTTCTCAACAAAAGACACCTATTAGTTCCACTATGCCAACTCCACTAACAACACTAACAATGACAACAACAACAATATCAACTCCACTTTAGGCTATGGTTCCCATGGTGACTACAGTTCACACAGTCAATGCATCTTCAAGTGAAATTCCAATTAAAGCGGCATCAACTACCAGTGTTACTACAATTCCCACAACAGTTTTGTGACAAGTCAAATAAGAACCAATATAGATAAAGGCTAATTTTGTACATTTTACATATAATTGACATAATCGAATAGTTAAGCTTTAGTTACATATATATGTATGTATGCATGCATGTATATGTATATTGTAATTAATTGATTTTTGAGTAGCATGTACATGTTGCATGGCTAGGCTATTTGTAATTCATTGATATGTAACTCAGACTTATCTTATAGTCTATCAATATGTAAATGACATGTTCTAATCTTGGAGGATGAGGCAAACCTTTTCCCAAGATCTATATATAAGTTGTAACCCTCTTTCAAAGGGTCAAAGTTTTAAATGAAACACAGGAAGAAATCAAGGATTTTGATTGTCATGCAATTGTATTTGTTCTTTCTTCTTCCCTCTCTATGTCAGTGAATTTGAAGTTTCTTTATTTGTAAAGTGATTCAATAATTATGATGTGTGCTAATGTTATGGATGAATCTAACTGTTATATGTGAATGAATGTTAGTCTTAGATGTGCAAAAACTATTGAAGATTAATATGTTTCATTGATTGAGCGGTTAGTACATGTTAAATCAGTAATTTAAAGTGTGTAAAAGTGTCTCATTTGATATAGTATTCTAGGAGTGAGAAATAGATGTCTTAGATCACTTCTTGGTCCGATCTATAATCTCTTGTATAAAGGTATGCAACAACAACCTTAAAAAGAGAAACCTTCAGTTGAGACCAATAAACACCCTATATCTGAATACCCAAACTCCTAACCATGTTTGTTCGCGAGTTTCCAAAATCTACAAACAACAGACATTGGTCCTTGAGATATTTATCCACCGAAGAGATAGACTGATAAATTCCATTTTAGAGCACATAATCTTTCTTTTTTGTCTTATCCTTCCCTATTTTTGAAGTTTCTTTAAGATCTACCCACCATAGATTAGTCTTCCACCCAGCCAACTCAGATAGTGATTTTCCTTTTTATTACAATTCATGCATCTACTCATAGACTTGGTTGAACAAACCATAGGGTCAACCTACTATTCCACCACTCAATTTTTCTAACCACATACCTACAACTCATGTCCCAGAATGGAACCTAGTTCCACAGAGATCCCAAAATGTTAGAGGTTACCTCATTTAAAACTCTCCGAGGTGTGTATAAAACCCACATCAATACATTCTAGTGAACTTGATGTGAATTCTATCCAACCATTGGTTGGATTATCTTCATGTTTCCATATTTCACTTCTTACATCATTTGATTTGACAAGTATCTCTCATCAAATCATTTTCATCTCCTGAGATTTATAATTTTTCTATCATTTTTCAATGATGTCTCCTCTTATGATTTTTATAGCGAACCTCAACCCATTTTGATTTTGCACAGGTTGTTCCTTTCTACCTTATATGACCACCATTGAAGGCAACTCCTAATGGTGCGAATATTCTACACTATTTTCCATCATTGAAGATCCCCACAATGATCTTTCCACTTGTGAAAATCCCTATGAGGATCCTAATGATGAAACTTATACCTATACCAAATATCACCATTATGGTTTTTGCATTTATAACAATCCTTAAAAGTATCCTATGATGACACTTATAGCTAGATTGAAGCTCTTCATGATGACCTTATCACTTATGACGATCCTAGCATGAAAGAGGATCCCTTTTCTTATGATCCTAACATGGTAAAAAATCAATATAATTATTTTCCCATTTATGATAATGACTCTTATGATGGAAGTGAAGACACCCCTGATATTTTTCATTTTATCACTTTACTAAAAATTTATTTTATAGGGGATTATTGGTGCATCAATAGACTTGAGTGCACATTCTAAGGAGTGCACCACAAGTAGGATGGGATCGGCTTGTGGTACTTTATGAGATGTTTGCATATTATTTTGTCACACCTTCATTAATATCATGTTGATCTCCTCTAAGTCTCTTTCTATCTTACCTCTTCATCTACTTTATGTTCCATCTTGCTAATCGCCCTATATTTCTATTGTATCGGCTAGGTCGAAATAATTTATTTCATGTTTGTCTTTTTCTATACTATATTATCCTGGCTAATACAGTTCTAAATTTTATCCCTATCATTTTTATTGTATTGATTTGGCCAATACCATTGGCTTAGAGTTAAAGATTAATTTTGGGTTTGGAGCCATATATATGGGGGTCATATTATTGTTCTAAACATATCACAACACTCATCTAATATGCTTGTACTTGAATTTCTACTCTTAAATGGTAAAAGGAAGAGTTAGAGGTTAAGGTCTTACTCTTGGAGGTCTAGTATAACTTAAAGGTATTTGAAGATCAATAGGAGTTGTGCCAAGGAGGTGTCTTAGTATTTTGAGTCCCCAACTAAGGATATATAGGTCTTCTTCTTTCCATTTGAGGTCTTCATCCTAAAACATCTCTTGAAAAGTACCACTTGTGATGAGGGGGAGACTGATGCACAGACAAGTCACCTTAAAGGTAAGAATATCTATCCCTATTCTATTTCATTTATTTACTTAGTAGATAGACTTTATTTTTTTTATTACTATAGTTGATGTATATTTTGTATCTTTTCTTATGCTCCTTATACCAAATAAGTTGGTATAACTATAAGGTTTCTTAAGTTTGAAATTATCAAATTAGGCTACATAGACCACCTATTGGTTGACCATTGCACCACTTAATTTATTATTAATTTAGTATGTTTTATCTATCTTGGATCTAAGTACCCTTTCTCAATAGTTCCTTGCATGCGATATCCTTGATACACCTCTTTTTCACTATTGTTACAACCATTGATCAATCTTGAGGCCTAGTGAGATTCATACTTTGCGCATGCATGCAATGTTATCTCAATATAGAAATTTAACACAAAATCAAACTTATAAACTAAACAAGGCACAAATATCCCTGATTGAGCAAAAAAGAGCTTATAAATGCACATTCACTTACCCAAATGAAGAAGCCTCTCTTGATGTCAATTTTCTTGGATAGATGATGGAGGTAATTAATCAATGTAGTGTGCATAAGTACTCAGACAACATGTCCCCTTGTTGATTGACGATTTAACTTGATGAACAGATTTGACTTGATTAGAAGATTAACTCTCTCAATTGATATCACTTTGTTAGGCCTATAAACCTATTTTGAATGAAGGGGGTTAGGGTTCGATTTCTATTATTTTGATTCAATATGGATGGTCAAATTTCAATCAAAAAAGGGGAGTTTGCTGAAAATTAGATGGGTTGAAAAGTGTATGAGATTGCATTGATGAAGAGTGGGTGTGTCATGACTTCTCCCCTTACCTTGGATTTTGGTGGTTTTATGAAATGATGTGATGATGTCATTGATATGAGATGGAGGGTTGATGTGATGATATTTGATTTTATTTATTTACAAATATTGTGGAGTTTAGATTGTGCATGTATTTTATTATTAGAATAATTAACTAACTAACATGATAAATTAGTTGATTGATCCATGGGTGATTTATGTGTGATTGGGCAAGGTTATGATAGAATGTGATTAATGGATTGGGGATGATGCATGATACATTTAGTCTAGATATGTTAGTTGGTGGTTGGATTAGAATGCGATGGTGGGTAGGATTAGGGTTACTGGTGAAATGTTAGGATTAGGGATGACATGATGGTCAAATTAGGGTTTTATTAGTGTGATTGATGAAAATGTTAAAATTGACACTAGGGTGTCCAATTTTAAGTGTCTACATTTTTTACCTCTTTGAAAGGGCATTGCAACATGATGCTAGATGGAGTAATAAATTTTTAAAGAATGAAGAAGCCAAAAAAGGAGCACCCAAAAATGCCCTTAGTGTTGTGATGAAGGTTAAGGATATGGACATAATCAGGTGATGATTTGGTTATGGATGATGCCCCCTCAAGAGGGCATGCAAGAATGAAAACTACATATGGGCTCTAGAAAGGAGAAGTAAGGGTTAAATGGAATAATTTACGGTTAAAATGGAGGGGTGGGTGATGAAGAAAGAGAGGTTGGGTTACAACATGATGCAATGGTGATATAATAATATGGTGATAGATATGGATATGATTATAGATGTTATGGATGGGTGAGATTAACTAACTTGAGCTAATAAGGCTTGCATGCTCTAATTTGTGGTGATGATGGATTTTACCTAATCAATGATATATACGAGGGAGTTGATTGGGAAAAATATACCCTGATGATAAGCTAGATGCTTTGATTTTCCCCAAGCAATAGTTTATGTGAGGTAGATTTTGGGAATGATATATCCCTTTGAAAAATTGTGAGCTTGGATTGGATGGATGGTTGATTGATTGATGCAAAAGCATAACTCAAGAAGTTAACCGATTGCATAGATTAATTATAAGTGATCAAATTGATGTATAGAATGAATTTAATAGGTTGTTGTAGATGTACATGATGATGGTACGACTGATTTTTGAAGAATGAAGAAGCTAAAAAAATAGGCACACGAGGATGCCCCAAGAGTGAATGATGATGGACCAATCTGGAATGGGTGGATTAGATTGGGTAGATTATAGATGAGTAGGGGATTACATTGGATTAGATAAGAGACGTGGAAAAGTGACATATACACACTTAAGCTATGAAGATGTTTGTTAGATTTGGATAGTTAGCTAGAAGAAATGGATGTTAGGAGATTGATGGATGTTATTGATGAGGGAACATGCTAATAGGCTTGGACACAATTCTAATAGGATTAGACATGACAATATACACCATGATATGTAAAACCATGATGACATTATTGTCATACGCTAAAGGACTGACACGACAAGAAAAGTAAACAAACAATCATAAAATAAAAACAAAACATACATAGTTAAAAAAGCAAATGTGTTGTCCTAAATAAAGTTAAAAATCTCTATTGTTCAGTGATTAATGGTGATTGGTGCATTTTGCTACATTATTTTTGCCTTTTTATGGATTTTATAATGATTTTGGATTTTTGGATTTTCAATGTTTTCTTTTAGGATGTTATGATTTTATAGATTTTATAGATTTTATGATTTTTTAGGAGTTTTGGATTTTCTAATTTACTTTTGGATTTTATGATTTTTAGGGATTTTATGGATTTTTGATGGGGCTAAGAACAAAGGGGGTAACCCGTTCTATAACTAGGGATGGAAGTGATAGTGAATGGTGCAATGGAAGGATTCAAAGTCAGGTCTCCAAGGAACACATCTCATGAGAACCATGTGCCATTTTGATTTTATTAGGTGTGCTCAAAAGAAGATAGACCAAGATGTTTCTAGAGTGTGTCTCAGGACGTCCTCCACTTCCTTACCAAGGGTCAAAGATAGGAAGAAGGATGAGCATGATGGGATGTCATGAGGATGTAAGGAATGTATGAGATATGGGTCAATGGATGGATGGAATGGATCTACCACCAAGTGCATGGTACTTGAAGATAATGATTTTACACATGATGCCAAAAATTAGTTTTCATTATGGTACTTGCCTAAGGCACCATATAAATAATTTTCACCTATGGATGAATTTTATATCTCTTTACTTTTTTGATTTTTTTCTCTTTTTCTTTTTTGATTTGTAGTAGCATTGGATTCTTCAAGTATGCATTGTCGAAATATTTTCATGAAATTTATTAATTTCTAAGTTAGCTTCCTCCAAATTTATTAGGATATCATCATAACTCCTACAATAGAGAGTGTTTCCAAGGAGGGTGAAGCAAAAGGTGTAGTGGATGAAGGATGTGTGTTGATTGTGTGAAGGATTTAGAGGGGGCATATGATCATGATGTGAATTGGGAATGAGACCAACAATCTCATGTTCCATGAGATTGAGCGTTGCCACAAATTGGATGATTTGAGGATTTTCTACTCCAACAGTGTCTTCAACATGTGATGTGGATCCATCCTACAATTTTGCCAGTGCAAGGGGATGATTGATTTATTCATCCATTGGTGCCTTAGAAAGGTTTTCACTAGGATAGTCTTCTTGATTTTCAGGATTTTGATTTTGATTTTGATTGTGCAGTAATCCCTCAAAGAGGTTTTTACTAGGGGACGTTGATTTTTGATTTTGATTTTGATTTTGAGATTGATTTTGATTGAGGAGCTCTTCTTGCTCCTCAAAATGGACTTACATGTCGAGATTGATTTCAAAACCTTGTTTGTGATCCCGTGGTGGGATGTCAGCTTGTAGTCCATAAATTAACATTCTAATAGTCAATTCCCAAGTAGTAGAGTAATAAAATCATTAGGAATGTTTGAATAACAAAATATGCCTCTCATATAACAATAATATGCTCAATGTTAGATGTTTAATAAATGTGTTTGTATGTGGACTGAATTAAAACACTTATTTATTTATAGATGACTTTGAATTCAAATCTTGAAATATTTGCATGTGTACCTACTTACAACAATTAGAAAATGTGAAAAGTAGAAATGCATAGATTGGCCATCCATTTAAAGGAGAGGCGACAAAGAAGTTGCCAAGATTGTACATTACGATTTTGATAAAAAATCTAAAAGCAAAAAAGATTAAATAAATTTTTTTCTAAAGAACTAAGAAGATGCTTTCAACATTTAAAGGTTGACCAAAATACTAATAATGCTTAATTTAAACCAAAATAACTATATAAATAAATAAATATACAAATCTAACATAAATCATCATATAATAAAAATTATTAAACCATTTTAAAATGTTAAAATTTAAAAATAAATATAAAATAAAAATTACTATATTTTTTAATTCTATCATAAATTATATTTTTGAATTCATTCTTACACATTATTATTTTTTTATTTTAGTTTTTTTATTAAACCAAGCCACTAACTCAATCTGAATAAGATTATGTTTTTATCTTGAGAAATAATTCGCACCGTATCATATTCTGAGTCTGATCAATTATATAAGAATACCTAACCACGTTTCCAATTTCTATACAAAACCCATCATCAAATTAAAAAGAATGAAAGTTGATGAAGCGTGTATACTTAAATTACTTCATATATATATATATATATATTATGGGAAGAAATGCTAAAAAAAAAATTAGAAAGATTTAGTTTTAATTACCAAGTTAGTTTGAAATTAAAAGTCAATTTAAATTAAAAGGGTTGTAGTATGATTGGTGAGGATGATGGTTATTCATATCTATTTATTAAGGTATAATTTTTTTAGGTATCTGATGCAGGGAGTCAAGTATTTAAGGATAGGATCGTGCCCTGAGTGATTTTGACTATGTGGATGTCCTTTACTCATAATTATTTACTTGAAAGAGCTTACTGATTTAGGTGTATGCTTACTCATTATTGTAATTTGTTACATGTTTATTTTTGAAATATACACTAAGATACCGACATTCTATATAATTCAATGATTTCATATGAATGTTGCGTGTTGTCGTAAAAAAAAAAATCAATCTTTATCTTTGTGATTGAACATTTTAAAGAGATTCCAAATCTAAAATAAATCTAGCTAGAAATTGCAGAATATAATAATAATTGGAAGCTACAATGGAGATTCCATACATGAATAAACAATTACAAATGATTTCTATATAAAACTCATAAATTTTAGTCTCCTTACATTTTTCTAAAAATATTATAATAATTATTACTATTTTGATTTGTGAATGAGATGTGGGTGAGTTGATTAAAGGTGTAGTTGTTTTAAGCCCCACCCAAGTTCGAATCTCTAAAAAGGTATGTAAGATTGGTTATAGTCATTGGATGTATTCTCAATGTCAATAATGACTGTTGATTATCTTCGAAATCAATGATAACCACCGACCTCGATTATATCCCAAATTAATTTTATTTTTAAAAAGTTAGAATAAAAATTTCTCAAATTATAATATTAAATAGAAAAAATTAGATTATTCTTACTTTCAACATCCACTGAATTTTTACTATTAAAATACTTTAATAAAATTATTATTAATTAAAATAATAACATACCCAAAAAAAATTATATAATACAACAATATTAAAAAATTCCATACATATATATATATATATATATATAAATATTATGTTGTCATTGCTGACAATCTTGTAAGACCGACTTCTAATATTTTCCTAAGTCGTATAACTTAGTATGTTAGGTTTGAAGGCCCTGATCCCATTCCACCAGCTGTTATTTTTTTGGTTTTGGTTGATGAAAATTACCCAATAATATCTTTTCAAATAATATTACACTATATTATTTAAAAAAAAATTAAACCATTAATATTTCATTAAAAAAAAATTAAACCATTAGTATATGCCCTGAATTAATTAGCTGCATGAACCTGGATGATTTAGAGGAGACCTCTAAACATGACTAAATTTTCAAATACCATTGCTTTTCTTGTAGTTTTAGTTTCAGAATGGATTGACACCTCAACTTGGGCTGAAACATTCCAACCCGCTGTTCTTAATTGTGATTCTTACATTTATCTCCATAATGTTTCTGAACCAGTCAACTCTGGTTCAACATACTGAATTATACAGTGCAAGTTTCTGATGTGGTTTTAGTGGAAAGACAGATCTCTGATAAGTACTTTGGTAGTACAACATGGACAGAAATGCCACCCAGTACATACAAAACAGGTGATCAATTAGAGTTTCTTATGCAATTTCCCCAAATGATACTCTCTTTGGGATAACTCCAACATGGACAACATAATAAGCCTCAACAAAATCTCAAATCCCGATAATGTAAGGTTCAATAGAGTATGCTTTGTCGTTATCAAACATAAAATAGAGTTAGGTATTTAGATCAAAAAGCGTATAGGAATTTTTTTTTTTTGAAAAGTGCATTTTTATTGATAAATAAAATAATAGTATAATGTTAGTTATACAAAAAAATGGATAGAAAAGTCATATTTCAAAAATCACATAAAAAAATAAAAGGTTGACTAGAAAAACCATATACGATCAAATTCCGTATCCACCATAAGGTCTTTTTTGCCCTTTTTTTTTTGAACTTCAATCCAACACTTTGGGTGACAAATATCCATCGGACTAACAATAACCATCGGTAACCCAAGTTTAAAGTAAGGTTCCAACAATGGTTAATCCTTATCAGAGTCATAAATTTTAGATTCATATGTTCTTTTGATACATTCACCTGGAGAAATATCTGCAGATATCATTTGCCAAGAAGAACATGTCGCATGTATTTCTGCAATAAACTTCGAACCTTCTTTCTTCTCTATATAATATTTGGAATTTTCCTTGTACTTGGAATTATCCGTGTCCTTGCTTGTAGAAGGGTGATCATATGATTGCCAACCTTCAGGATGAGAAGACCGATCATTTCTCTTTTTTGGCTTCCCTGCCTAAGGGCAAACTCCCTAGAAATAACCAGTTTGATGGTAAAAATGACATCGAGAGGCAGTGTTTTCATAATCCAAGGTTTGGATCCAAAGGAGGTTTTCATACTTCAGTTGAATTCTATCAGGGATACCTTTACTAAGGTCCACCTCCACACAAATATGAGCATAACACTTGCTTAACTTGCTCAAAATCTATATTGATGGATCTTCCAAGCATGTTACCAATAGCTTCACATATTGTGTGGTGCCAAAAGGGAAGAGGGAGGTTTGAGAGCTGAACCCAAACTGACATTTTGGATACAATCATTTTTTATGGATCAAAATCAAATAACTAGGGGGTAACAAAGAGCCCATGGGACTCTTCTCCAAAATCAATGACTCTCTTGAAAAACTCTTTGATAATCCTTAAGCTCAAAAAATTGAACCATGAAAAATTCTTTAGATCATAAAAGGTCGCACAATTGTTGGTCCAAGTAGCACAAATCCATTTATGCAAATATTTTGACTTAGGCCAAAACCCATTAAATCTACAAGTAACTGCATAATATTCAAATGAAGAGATTAACCCATTTATCTCAGAAAGAGAGATCTCCACTACAAAGATTTTTTCTGATTTTTTCACAATGTACGAACTAGAAGATGTTGAAGGTGGAGCTAAATGAGCCTTGGGGTAAACATCTTTGTAGGAGAAACCAGGGTTATGTTTCATTGAACCCTAATTCAACGAACCACCAACTGCAAAACCCAACTCTATGCAATCGTACAAGAAGAGAGGAGTGACTGCAGTTGTAGACCATTGCAGACCCCAACCATTGCAAGACCAAGCCACCAATAGCTTCACCTTAGGGTTTCATCTGCCTCAAAACTTCCAAGTTTTTTTTTCTCATTCATTACACTTCCTAATCTAGTATATGTTATGGTGTATGAGATAGTTGGGATTCAACACAATATGTAAACTTAAAGCATTGCAAGAGAATGCAGGGTCACCATAATGTAATGCAAATAAATGAATTGCATTTAATTAAGCATCCACAATGTGTGTACAATACAATAATAATGATAATTAATAGATGAAACAAAAATATATAAAAGATATAGGGATAGAAATGGTATTTATTAAACTCGACAATGAAAGCCTAGTAATGAGTGAGTTGAGTGTTAGAAGTGGGAGGTCTCGAGGTCCATTCTTCAAGATGATAATTCTCTAACATTGATCCCACACTAAGCTATGATGGGTTATTTCATGAAAAGTATCCACAATATAATGGGTTACTGGCTTAGTATTCAATGTGATGGGGGTTGGCATGTGACTTGAAACTTATCTTCAATACGATGAAGCAAGTCCATAGTTCATGGCTAGGAATACTATTCACCACTGGTTTGGGCATTTGGGTTACAAAAATGTCAATACCCAAAACTTACTCTAAAGTGGTCATGGCGACACCTTAAGGTAGGGGTTGAACTTCTCCATGTGTTTCACATGGATCACAATAGGGAAATTTAGTTGTGGATTATTTGGTGGACATTATGGACTCATGCCCACCCCCATTAAGCTTTAGATGTATTTTTACTTTTTTATCGAAGAGATGTGGGTGAGTTGGTAAAGTGACTTAGTTGTTTCAAGCACCACCCAGATTCAAATCTCAGTATGGTATCAAAGGCCAATCATTAAGTATTCATGGGTCGGTTATGGCTGATCGTTGGTATTCTTGGGCTGGTTGTGGTAGATTGTTGGAATTTTTACCAAGTTTTTTCATCTACCTCAAAACTTCCAAGTTTTTTTCTCATTCATTACACTTCCTAATCTATTATATGCTATGGTGTATGAGATAGTTGGGATTCAACACAATATGTAAACTTAAAGGAGTACAATAGAATGCAGGTTCACCATAATGTAATGCAAATAAATGAATTGCATTTAATTAAGCATCCATAATGTGTGTACGATACAATAATAATGATAATGAATATATGAAACAAAAATATATAAAAGATATAGGGATATAAATGGTATTTATTAAATCCGACAATGATAGCCTAGTGGTGAGTGAATTGAGTGTTAAAAGTGAGAGGTCTCAGAATCCATTCTTTGGGATGACAATTCTCTAACATCATTCCCACACTAAGATCAATGGGTTATTTCATGAAAAGTATCCACAATGCAATGGGCTACCGGCTTGGTCTTCAATGCTATGGGGGTCAGCATGTGACTCGAACCTGTGTTCAATACAATGAGGCAAGTCCACAGTTTATGGCTAGGAATACTATTCACCTCTGGTTTGATAATTTTGGTTACAAAAATGTCAGTACCCAAAATTTATTCTAAAGTGGCCATAGGGACACCTTAAGGTAGGGGTCAAACTTCTCCATGTGTTCCACGTGGATCAAAGTAGAGTGATTTAGTTGTGGGTCATTTGGTGGACATTACGGACCCAGGCCCACCCCCATTAAGATTCAAATGTATTTTTACTTTTTTATCGAAGAGATGTGGGTGAGTTGGTAAAGTGACTTGGTTGTTTCAAGCACCATTCAGGTTCAAATCTCAGTATGGTATTAGAGGCCAGATATGGTCGATCATTAAGTATTCATGGGTTGGTTGTGGTTGATCATTGGTATTCTTGGGCTAGTTGTGGCAGATTGTTGGTATCCTTAATCCGATTATGGCCGATCATTGGTATTTTTGGGTTAGTTGTGGTTGTTGATGGTATTCTTAGGCTAGTTATGGCCATTTATTAGTATTCTCTTTGGGATCTAAGCCATCGATTGTGTCCCATACCGGTTGGATCTCCAGTTAAGAGCGATTGGGATAGGGACTCCTCAACCCTAACATTGAGATAAAAAAATGAAATGGTATTTATTGTGTAGAACATTATAGCATTTTTTTGTAAAAAATGAAACTAGAAATGAGTAATAGGAGTTTGACAACTTTTTGTGAAATTTGGATCTAATCAAAGAAGCCAAGAGCACATAAAATGCCCATAATAGGCATCTTGAGCAGAAAGTTTGATTTTGGTAAAGTATTTACAACTAGGATCAAAATCTTTGGTTTGGTCCCCTAGTTCTATTATTCACTTCATTGTCCTCAGTTTGTGTGTTGTGATTCAAAGACATCAGAGGCATGCATTAGGTTTTGGGTGGCTAGTGTCCACAAATTAACATTTTAAATGTTAGACCCCATGTAGTAGAATAATAAAATTGTTATAAATGTTGGTATAACGAAATATGTCTCTCCTGTAACAATAGTATGCTCAAGGTTGGATGTCTAATGGATGTGCCTGTGTGTGAAATTCAAATTAAAACACTTATCTATTTGTAGGTGAATTTGTCTCAAAATATAGAAATATTTATGCATGTGCCTACTTGCAACAACTAGAAATGTGAAAAGTGGAAAAGAATAGATGGGTCCATCCATTTAAATGAGAGGAGAGAGAAAGGTTGTTATGATTGTACATAATGGTCTTGATAGAAGGATTGAAGGCACAACAAGATTAGATGGAGGTTTTCCTAAAGAACTAAGAAGGGCATTTAAAGTTTTGAAGGATAACCAAAGTACCAATACTGGTTGATTTTAGACAAAATACAAATATACATAAATAAATGTACAAACCCAACATAAATTGACATATAATAAAAATTATAGAACCGTTTTAAGATACTAAAATTTCAAAATAAATATTAAAGTAGATATCAATATATTTCAAATAATTCTTTGCTATAAATTATATTTTTCAATTTGTTATTACAATTTTTTTTTTTTTTTTTGTTTTAATTAATTTAGCCAAACTATTAATTAAATTTTAATAAGATTATATTTTTATCTTAAATAAAAAATCACACTAGTTACCAATTTATCTACAAAACCTATCATCAAGGTGAAACAACCAATTTTTTTTGGAAATTGCTAACAAAGTATGCAACCAAACAACATGTAGAGCCCACTACACAAACTTACCAAACACAATGCATCAACATAGTTCTGCACAAGATAAATATACAACCCATAAATAGATTGGGGCAATTAGAAACTTATGCAAGGGTGACCATCGCTAGAGGATTTCATAGAGAAAGGGGTTGCGTAAAGGATGCTACATTGTTTGAGGTGTATTAGTGTGTGGGTCCACACTAATAACCTTTGAACCTTTATAAGGCACCCAGTTTCCCCATTGGACCATCTAGGGATCCTCAGTCCAATACAAGTATCCAACAACCCTATATGGTTGACTTGGTAACTCATGAGGCAAGAAGGTTTCACCCAGACCCTCATATATCCTTAACGACATAGTCAATGACTAGCTTAGACAAGGTTAAGACTAAAGGATAGATTAGCAAAGTAGAGAATTATCTTACATGCCATTTTCTAACCACACAAATATGATGATGAGGGAGTACCATAATAAGTATGATAGGCCATACACCAAGATACCATCATACCCAATTTTTTGAGAGAGAGAGAGAGAGAGAGAGAGAGAGAGAGAGAGAGAGAGAGAGAGAGAGAGAGAGAGAGAGAGAGAGAGAGAGAGAGAGAGAGAGAGAGAGAGAGAGAGAGAGAGTAGCAATGGGAAGGCACCAATATTCTCTTATAAAGATGCTACAAATTCATCCAAACCAAAGGGACCTTTCAAGAATGCTCCAAACAAAAAGGTAGTAAAACCACGTTAGAAACCCAATCCACAAACCAATTCCTATATAGTGGAATACATAGAGATGGTTCCAACTACGGATATAGCAGAGGAAGACGTGATAGTATATAGATAAAACTTAGAACAAGAGGCAATCATTTGTAGATTCAATGGATTTTGGTCTACTATAGAGGCATTATTATATTGGGTGGATTCAATTTGGTCAAAAAATTCTAAAATCTCCCTCTGGTCTAAGGGTTTTATCATTATACACTTTTTTGATGAGGATGCTTACGAGAGAGTTTTTTAGATGGACCTTGGTTTTAGGAGAGAACTAGTCTATACATGATTCCATGGATCCCATAATTTCATCCAAACTCACACTAAGTCACCGTTATTCCAATCTGGGTACAACTTCCTAACATCCCAATATATCTTATGAGTGCTTTTAAATGAATAGGGAATAGTTTGGGCAAGTTTGTCAAAGTGGATATCAATATAATGCAAGAAGGTTTATGTACATATACTCACATATATGTAAAAATAGACCACAGTAAAGGTCTACCTGACAAAACAATTATTAGATGTGGAAAAATCCAGCATACCCAGTCCCTGGATTTTGAGAATATAACATTTCACTACCATATCTATAAGCTGACTAAGCATCTCCAAGATACTTGTCCACAAGCATGAAACTTACCAACACATAAAAAAGGGTTGAAACCTTCTTATAAATGGTGGTCCTTTCTTGTACAAGAGGAAGTGGGGGATGTAGAGGAAAATCATGAAGTGTAATCTCAGAATAGAACAAAGACAGAGGAGAAAAAAATTAGTGAAAAACACATACACATTGAGGAAATTGCACCCACAGTTGGGGAAAATCAAGAGAATAAGAATTGAACCATGAAAATTTAATAGGTTAGGTCAATATCAGGAGGAATGAAGAGAGCTCATGAATCAGAGAAATCTAATTTGGATAAATAATTAGTTCCCTACACAAATCCAAATCAAATGACACATCTTTCTTTTTCATGACCAAAATATAGAATTATAGATAATAAGTATGGAGCTATCACTCGAGGTGTGGCAAGAAGTTAACAAAAAGGCATAAAAGATAAGACTAATTATTTCTTCAGATCTCTTTCACATATGCGTATTGGAATTTGAAGGCCAATACACATACCTTTCCTTTCTATGATGCTTGTTTACTCCTACCTTCTTTGTTTCTCCCTTATCCATTTGGGGATATATTACCATCATCAGGTGGAAGCTATGTCTCCTTGGTCTTTGTGTTGAGGTTGTTTGACTTAAATTTCTCGTTGTCATCTACTTTTGGCTTTTTGGATGTATCTTTTCACCACTATTTAGAATAAAAGGTATTGACACTTTTCCTTTTGAATACACACACACACACACACACACACACACACACACACACACACACACACACACACACACACACACACACACACACACACACACACACACACACACACACTTGCTTAAGTAATAAGTGTTCACAATATTAAGAATGTTTATATATATATTCAAAAGGAAAAGTGTCGGTACCTTTTATTCTAAATGATGGTGAAAAGATACATCCAAAAATCCAAAAGTAGATGACAATGAGAAAGTTAAGTCACTCAAGCACCTCACAACTAATCAATAGGAAAGATAACATAAAAATATCGCACAACATAATTTAATAGTTGGAGAATAACTGAATATCATTAACACATCTATATAATTCCAATCATGGTTAATATAGCCTTTGATTTTCCAACCCACCTAGGTATCCCTCCTCAAAACAGGGAGATTTATAATAAAATTGAAACCTAGCCATGCTCAAAAGTGAAATCAATCAAATGTACAATTGTAATGTAACATAATAATCCTTAATATAAGGATGTCATTTATAGGTGCAAAACGTGATACTGCAAAATACACAATGTTGTTGTATACAATACACCATCGGGTCTTAATATTCTGATACAATAGCTCAAATAACCCTTAAAAGTTGATAGTTCTATCACGTATATACAATTCTAAGGCCATATGCACAAGGAAACCATTGTGCTAACATATAGGTAAAATTTTAGGATAAGACACCTATAAGAATTTTATCAACTGCACTAATTAATGCATTACAATAAAATCACAATAAGCTTTATCATCTTAGATTTTTGTCTTAGTTATCAATGGCGAACACAGTCTTCAACAGGGGACAAGTTAATTAGAAAACCAATTAAACAAGGGAAGAGCCCACTGAATTATAATTCCTACACTGAAAGGGGTGAAAATAATGTGTCAGCATAAAGCTGACGATGTGTCATTCCTTCTTGGTGAATATTCTAAGAATTAAATTCTATTTTAATAAAACAAGTTCAACAAGGGAAAATAATGAAACTAACTTAATTCCACACAAATCAATTTGGACAACCTATTATTACTTATTTTTGTAACTATCACTTTTCCAAAAGAGTAATCATTAATGGATTATTATATAAAACCTCAAGACAAATAGGATAATGTACACAGAAGCAACTTCTATAAAACCATATCAACAATGCACTTAACTATTATATAATAAATATGATCTTAAACTGATTTTCCAATCATTTAAATATGGGAGGCCTCATAATTAATTGTTGCAGTAACATTTTCCTTTTCCAAAAGAAAAATCATCAATGAAATTTGCATATAAACCCCAAACAAATAAAGTATTGTAAAATCAATATAGATTCCATAAAATAACACTAACAATGTACTTAGCAAACTTGAGGTGGTCTACAATAGTCAAGAGTAAACCAACTCTCATCTAATCACAACTATGTTATTATTTTCAATCAATTTAGTTTATTTCTAATGAACACAAACATCCAAAGAAAAATAAACATATTTAAGTCATATAGCAACTGAATAACTTGTACAATAAATGCATTGTAAGGCATATAATAGTTTAGTCTACTCATGCTAATACTTCACAACATCAAGTTTCCACTATAAAAAAATTAGTTTACTCACCTTCTCTGCAGTTTAGGTGTATGAATAACAAGGAAATGAAATTCCTTTCAAAAACAATGATCCAATCGTGTAATATCAATTTAATATTTTATACAAACCTTTATTAGCTAATAAACAATCAATGACATAGGCAAAGGTCAACCAACCAATAAAAAATCATCTTCACAATAGGACAATCACCATTATTTGTTTTAGATCTTGTTTTCAAAACAATTTTGGAAATGCATCTATATCTCAAACACTAATATAAAAATCAAACTCTATTCCCAAAAGTGAGCATAGTTTTTAATCTGATTTTGAAATCTAAATAATCATATGAACAACAATTAATTGATAACCTTTTTTTTCTTTCCCTTTTAAAATCGAATTACCATCATGATTTTGAAATCAATTGGCTAAACTCTGCAAGTACATTATCAATATTTTATTAACCCAACAACCATGTAAAAAAACAATAAAAAGTTTCTTTTATCACTCTAGAAGGACAATCACATCAACATACTGGTTCTAAAATTATAAATTGTAGTGTTACCACAAAATGAATCGTTATATTTCCTTGTGAATGGTTATAACACAAAGTATAGTCTATCAAGTCAACAATCCCGACTTGTTTCACAATTAGGGGTATATAATTACCAACTAACAATAGAAAAATTCCAAACTTAGTGGCCATGTAAAAAATTGGAAAAAATTTGCCCCATCTTCAGTGTAATAAAATACATACAATTTTTTTCATATTATAACCTTCAATAAGAAAAAGAAATAATTAAGCGATTCTCAAAATCATGCAAATCCAATTCCATCGAAGACAAATACTGTACCTTCTATCATGGCTTATCATATTCAAAGTAGGCAACCATAAAATTGGGGAAATACAAGACATTATCATAGTCATACCCTATTTTTACTTAAAACACAATAACCAGAATTTTCCATGCAAAAAATTCATATTCAATCCTTATTACTACCTTGGCTATGGCATAGACTCATGGGGAAATAACAAAATATTCTCACAAGAGAATATACCCAACAAGTTTCCAAATAAACTTGCAGATATTAATACATGATTTAAAATTTAGAATTTAAACTTAGAAGGAGAAAAACACATGCCCCATCATGGTAGTGGCCCAAGATGCAGGTTAAAACCCTACTCCATATTCTCCTCATCTCCTTTCTCTCTCTCTCCAACAAAGTCAATGACCCAAAATGATGGTCGATGCAATGCCAAGTGCTATATGAAAAAACCTATATCAAAAGACTTGGTTTCAATACTAAGTTCAATGCTATGCCAAGTTCGTGACCACATCATAGTCCAAAACATTTTACCACATAAAGTCCACAGCCCTAGTAAATATCCCCCTTATACCAATATGCATTAAAATTAAATAAACAAACAAAATGCTTTTAATACAAATACCAATGCATATAATAGTTTATACACTCTTACGACGACCAAAGCATTAAGATTAAACTAATCAAAAGTCATTAGTTAATACACTTTTACAATTAGCCAAAGTAAGTTTTTAAGGACTTAGTGATAATTATAATATTAATTTCTTAAGCTAACAACTCAATGGCCCACCTATAGTATATACATATATACATGTATAAATATATACAAACTATCATACATCCCAAAATAACAATGTATGCTCTGTTTGAACATTTTTGTGTGTGTGTGTGTGTGTGTGTGTGTGTGTGTGTAGACTGCTAGATCCACTTTTGCAAGGTTAGACAAATTCTGATCGATGACTATTAAAACATGTAACTAGACCTTAACAAATTGGTTATATAGATGGTGCTAAGTAGCGGGGTCATGACATCCTCCCCTCTTTAAAAAGAATTCATCTCAATGATTAAATAATAGTCAAGAGCCATGCTACATCGAAAAGAGGATTTATCATTCTTTTCACAAAACATTTACACATTACAAGAATCAACAAATAATTCAAAGATTGAAGTGACCAAATTGATAACTTTATCAATTATTATGTAAATAGATGTCACGCCTACTACATACTTGTGTAGTCCATTATTCAAACAAGGATATTGTCTTATACACTTTACCTTTTGTTATAACAAGTAGATTTATCTACTCACATCGTGAATATATATATATATATATATATATATATATATATATATATATTCAACCTCACCTAGATGATATTCAATATAGTGCCTTTAAGACAACTATGTCTTTTGCCTAATCAAGCTAGAAAATTGTCCTTTCGATTTGGTTTTTTTTTGTAAGGTCAAGGTGGGCAAAATGAGGTGTTGCACGCACCTTTACCAGTCATGAAATTCTCAAATATTGGAACTTGAACGAATATAAAAAATTATAATTTATGCCTCACAAGGCCATGGTTTGACTCAGAAAAACTTTAACAGTTTTTACAAAAAGTCCTTGCAACTTAATCTTGCCCTTACCTAACAAGTTTATCAATTAACCATCACTTTTAACATAGTACCACTAAATTTACTCTGATTTCCAACCATCTATGGAGCTATAAAATCAATCAATTCATGCTAAAGTATGTATTATAAGCTACAATTATCAAGTATACTTCAATATCTATCAACAAAAGAGTTTTCAATACTCTTTAAACCATAAATTTATAGCTATTAGCTCATACCAAACAAAAATGTTCAATAATTTTTCATCTTAATCACGAACTCAAGATCAGAGTTTTCAATAAGAAAATGGTTTTCAGTGAAACCTTTCCTTTCATTATGAGAAAATATTAACACATAAATTTGCAACTTCATAACAACAGCTGCCCAAAAAGCAATCCAAACAATTTTTCATAAGTTTTTAGATATAAGAGGATGTCTTCCACAATATTTTCAAGTTGTGTGTGTGTACTCATTTAACTTTATATCATTTTTATAGAATATTAAATAATAAAGCATTCATACATGTACGTGGTATTATCATAACATAAAATATGCTTCGTGCATGACTTATTTCATTCATTCTAGAATGAAAATCAACAACATCAACCATACTCATATGGTCCCCACAACACGTGTTGTGCATGAATATTTTCTTGGTAATATTCATCATAGAATATCAACAAGAATATAGATCTATCAATCTATGGTTACTTTCCTTTCACCATTCATCATTTGTAGGTTAGTGCAGTGTCTCACCTCAATGATATCGAATTGAAGAAGCCATACTAGATATTCACATGCAATCCTAAGGTTCTCAGTATGTTCTTCATAATTTGTGAGCTCACATGATGGTTACAAGGATTACAATCCTACCATATTACTGCACTTACCTCTTGGTAGCATTATAAAGTACATAATATTAAAATCCTCCCTGATCAAGACTTTACATTTCTCCTTCCGAGCATAAAATTAACATACATTCCAACCATGCTTAAATAAAACAAAAATATTTATTTCAGAATAATAATAATAATCTCAAGTATACATAAACAATACCTTATACACAACATGGTTGCACTTACTAGTCAACACATGCCATTAAAATCAAAACATTCATTCTAAAACATTCATTTCATTTAATTCAGTCATTACCTCATTCATAGCATGCTTGACTTTACAAGCCAATATGTACTTGTATTTTAGCAAGTTCAGTCTTGATATTTTTACATAAAAGTCTAATTTTCAGGATCAAATAGTGCTTTATAATGCTACATTAATAAATTTCACAAGGTTGTTTTTAAAATAATCTTAAAGAGGTGGTTAAAGGAACACTCGATCCAAGAGGTGACCATTATACATGAAGGTCCCACGACCATCTTGTGGCACTCATGGTGCACAACCTGAATGAATATGGTGGCTACTTCATGCTAAGGGGAGAAGTGAATTTTTAATCTATGTGAGATTCCACTCCCTAGCCTATACCTGATCTAATCATCATGGATATAGTTTTTTCTTCACCCTAAACCTCATACTTACATCAAATTTCAATGCTAAAGTAGTGATGTAGAATCACACTAAACAATACATTCACTATACCTTGACAGATTTTCAATTAATAGACTGATTCTGAAAGAAAAAAAATACATCACAACGTGGGTCATGATCACATTACATCATCAAATCATATATGTATATAATAATACATATATGAAGGGAAAATATGGAGGTTCACAATTTAACTAAATTCACATAAAACATAGAAGTTACAAGTGTACATGATTAATATAATCAATAAAATGTAGAATGTTTACACACATACAACAGTTTACATGCACTAAAGGAACACAATAATATGACACATATGTGGATCCATAGGTTTGGTAAATTATGCCAATGCATTTTCACATCACACCACTTAAACACACTGGTAAGTGAATCACAAGGGTCTATGGTCCTCATCTATCTACTCGATGTCCAAATGTCATCCAATATGACATAAAATATCCAACATATAACATTATGTTCAGATTTAGGGATCTCAAGTTAACCAACACCTTCTTTCAAGGAAGGGTGTGCTCCAACATAGGTCGTAAATCTATATCCATGAGTCTTAAAAAATTATCAACAATGTTCATGCCTCATGGATTAGATGGCTCATGCTACTCGCTAATAATAAGAGATCCCCAAAAAAATTTCACTTTTCCAAGAAAGTAAGACATATTCACCTACTAAGCCCTCTAGGCTTAAGTTACATCCTTAGACCTCCCAAGAGTATTATACCTCATTATTATAAGATGACTCACCTATACATGCTATTAATGATCACCAAGCATGGTTTCATGATTCCAACAAGTTCTATCATTATCCTTTCAATTGACTTGTTTAAACAGTCAAAGGTTGACTAGTAATGCTTGCTTCAACACAACATAATCTTGAGAAATGATGAACTTGGCCAAGGTTTCAGGTGCATAGCATATTCTCATCATGAAATTATAGTTTTTCACACCCTTAAATATAGTTGCAATTACAAAAGACATCCTCATGGATGCAAAACATATCCATGATCATCATAACATCCTCATGGATACCAAAACTCAACCCGAAATCAATTAAACATTCTTATGCACATAAAATATATCCAAGGACAATATAGCCTCCTTTTGGGATTAAATATATCTATGATCAAAATAAAAAACATCATGGAATCAAAACATAACCACACATTTAATACCTTCTAGCCTTTATAGTGACATAGTCACAGGGTTCTTTGTTCAACTCGAAGGAAGCCAATCACTCATAAAAAATAGTCTTAATTCAATAGAAATACATATATTTTCAGCACCTTAGTATTACGATGCATAATACTTATTCACTTACAAGTTACAATAGCTACAATCAACCAATCATATTAGAGTTTTCAACACGAAACCTTGCCCAAACTTAGCTTATAAGTCCATTACTTAGAACAAAACAATGTCTCCAAGCATTATACACAATACTTAACAATTACTTTGCTCTGTTACAACCAATCATGTGTAGTAACACACAAGCCAAGCAAGAACTTACTCTTGCTTGCCCTAGCTATTCATAAATTTTTAGTTATGTAAAACTCACAGCTTGTCTACAATAAATTATATTAAAATTGGAAAGGATAAAGGAGCAACCCCTTAATATCTCTGTCTAATTATAGAGGATCTAAAAAAATGTTACAAGGATATTTATGTTTCAGATTTAATTATGGCACAAATCAATCATTCGAACTGATATATACATAGATGCGAACAAATGAGTTTTATACATGCAATAGTTCAACCTTCCTTCACCAAGGTTTACTATCATGGCTCCCGAAAGAAAAACTTACCTTGGAACAACCTTGCCCAACTAGGAACAACTTAAACTTGTTGAGACATTCTTACTCCACTTATAACCATTTATCTAAAAATAGTATGCTAGTTCCTTAATTTTGGTATTTGAGATCTTCTCAACAATATAAACTAGATATTTAGTTTACCGAATAATGATTATAGCAATTTTATCTATAATACCATAAACATTTAACACCACCATTCAAGCTTCGCAACTCCTCAATGGCTCAAGACATTCCCTCAATAAGTGGAGAGCACAAGCTCAACTGATTTACTCGAGTAGACCAGGTATTCGTACCCAATCTAGCCCTCCAGGTTTGAGTTAAACTTTTAGTCTTTCCTAGGTCATAGTGTTCCAAGCACCTAGTGATGGTTTGCCCATACAACCCATCAATAGATACTAGACACTATTTCCCTTTATTCTAAGAGTGAATTCTTTACCACTTATCTTCCATTGACCCGGTCATACAATTCAATGGTCAATAAGTGAGGCTTGTTTAGATGCAATCATAATGAAGAAGGGTTAACTCAACCAAGAAA
Organism: Torreya grandis; assembly: GCA_037957365.1. NCBI lineage: Eukaryota > Viridiplantae > Streptophyta > Pinopsida > Cupressales > Taxaceae > Torreya > Torreya grandis. Next base: position 1,421,959 of record JARHVA010003686.1, read on the forward strand.
AAGGTAGAGAGAAATGACCACTCAAAAAATCAAAGTTTCATTATCTTTGTGCTATACAACAACACTGTCTCATTCACATTAGCTATAATACCTTGTAGATTGATATACATATGTGTACACACATTCATGCATCAGCTACATGATTAGCTTTTTCACCCATATATGTAGGTGATGGAACCTTTTAGGTTCCTTGACGCTTGGTCATCCACAATCAACACCCTTTTGTAGTCCAAGTCTATTTGCATAACCAATTCTATATTGGGGCAATGTCTAGGAACATTCTCGAGATTACACATCTCATGTTCTTATTTTCAATCATGCATTGAATGGCTTCTCAAGTTGTTACAAACCTAATGAGGAATTATTCCATTCTTTTTAGGTCACTCATGCCTTGGATTTGCTTAACAAGAACACCATCAGATCCGGCTCTATCCTTGACTTGAAAGTCATAGGATAACATTTCAGGTGTAATGCCATTTTTAAACCTCACTTAGAGTAGCAATTGACATGAACTAAATAACAAGTACAACTTAATTCAGTTGTAAGGTGAATTAACATTGATATTAACTTTTAGGGATGGAGATAATTAAACATTATTCTCAATAATATTCATGGCACATGCTCTGATACCAGATGAAATAACTCCAAAAAAAATTTGAGAATTGTTAACAGAGTACGCAACTGAACAACATGTAGAGCCCACTACATGAACTTACCAAACACAACACATCAACATATTTCTACACAAGATGAATAGACAACCCATAAACTGATTGGGTCAATTATAAACTTATTTAAGGATGACCATCACTAGAGGATTTCATAGAGAAAAGAATTACCTAAGGATGATACACTGTTCGATTGGTATTAGTGTGCGGGTCCACACTAATAACCTTTGAATATTTAGAAGGCACTCGGTTTACCCATCGGGCCACCTAAGGATCCTCAACCCAATATAAGTATCCAAAAACCCTATACAGTTATGACCTGATAACTCATTAGGCAAGAAGGTTTCATTTAGGCTCTCGGATATCCTTAACGATGTAGTCAATGTCCAGGTTAGACAAGGTTAATACCAAAGGATAGATTAGCAAAGTAGAGAATTATCTTATATGTCATTTACTACTAATTTACAAATCTGATAATGAGAGAGTACCATAATAAGTATGACATGCCATGCAATAGGACCAAGATACCATCATACCCAGCTTTTTGTTTATGCAACATTACAATATTTTAAGACCAATAAGTAGCTAACATTAAACCGCTACTACGGTAATTCATCACAAAACTTATAAAACATACAATCTTTATGATCATCCAAGTGAAGACCCATTTTAGTTCTACCCCCATTGGATCATTAAACCATGATCCATAGTGTTAGGGGTCAGTGCACCCATGTTCTTTCACTTGACGAATACCACCATACCACTTATGGCTCCAACATATAAAAGACGATTATCAAGGGGATTAGATAACCATATTCCTCTTGCTAACATGAACTATTTAATGTTCACCAAACAATAATGCACATGCTAAAAATGAACATAACCTCCTTAACAATCCCATTATACAAACAAGGACTCATCCATACAGGATTGTTACCCTGATATGAAATAATCACTAGTTGTTATAATAAACCATCATTAATAATGATATCAAATTAGGATTATATAAATAAATCCCCGACCATAGGGTCCTCGCACTAGTGGTTCATTTCAACTCCTTAAATTAAGAACAAATGAATGATTTAACTAGTAAAAATGACTTATTAGAATAATAAATTCATTCATTAGGTCAATTGCAATATCATGAAACTAGACCAACTATGGGTTGTATTTATAAAGATCCAGCTACCACATCACATATTGTTTGTACATGACCAACCATGCATTCCAAGGAGTAATGTGCCAAAATTAGAAACACATTGAGCTTTGTAGCTTCAACTCACAAGTCAAACCAACAACTACTTGATCATGATTAATCTCATATAATCATAAGTCAAGAATAATTATTCTATTAACTTGCCAATTTAATTAAAAATCTCCTATGCTTGTACTATCACAAATAATATGTTTGGATTAACATCCAATATTAACTGAGGTAGTAATGTGTAACAAGACATCCATTAAGCTTGATCCTTAATCAATATGGAAAAGTGAAGTGCTGGAATATTATCTTAATTAACAAGTTTTTCACAATATCAAAATGCAATGCAACAAATATATTTCCAACACTTACTAGAATGGCATGGCCTAGCCATATATATGCCATTCTAGTAAGTGTTGGAAATGTATTTGTTGCATTGCATTTTGATATCGTGAAAAACTTGTTAATTAAGATAATATTCCAGCACTTCACTTTTCCATATTGATTAAGGATCAAGCTTAATGGATGTCTTGTTACACATATATATATATATATATATATATATATATATATATATATATGAAAATAATATCTACACTTAATTACTTAAGCAATAATGAACATGCTAAAAATGAAAAAGAACAACATAAACATCTCACATAACATGATTTAATAGATGGAGGCTAGCTGAATATCATTAACACATCTATATAATTTCATCCATGGATAATATAGCCTTTGATTTTCCAACCCCCCTGGGTATCCCTCCTCAAAACAATGAGATTTCCAATAAAATTGAAACTTAATCATGCTCAAAGGTGAAATCATGTACAATTATAATGTAACATAATAATCCTTAATATAAGGATGTCATTTATAGGCACAAAACGTGATACTACAGAATACAAAAGATTGATGGATATAATAAACTATACCACCAGGTCTTAATATCACATGAATAAGGTTGATATAATAGCTTGAACAACCCTCAAAAGTTGATAGTTTTAACATATCTATACAAGCCTGAGGTCGTATGCACAAGGAAACCATTGTTCTAACATATAAGTAAAATTTTAGGATAAGATCACCTCTAAGAAGTGTATCAACTGCACTAATTAATGCATTACAATAAAATCACAATCAATGTTATCATCTCAGATTTTTGCCTTGGTTATCAATGGCAAACACAGTGTTCACTAGGTGACAAGTTAATTAGAAAACTAATTAAACAAGGGAAGAACCCATTGAATTATAATCCCTGCACTAAAAGGGGTGTAAATAATATGTCAGCGCAAAGTTGGCAATGTGTCCTTCCTTCCTAGTGAATATTTTAAGAATTAAATTCTATTTTAATAAAATAAGTTCAATAAGGGAAAAGAGTCAAACTAACTTAATTCCACACAAATCAATTTGGGCAGCCTATTATAACTTACTGATGTAATTATCCCTTCTCCAAAAGAGTAATCATCAATGAATTATTATATAAAACCTCAAGACAAAACAAGATAATATACACCCAAGAAGTTTCTATAAAACCAGATCAACAATGCACCTAATAGACATATAATGAATATAATCTCAAGTTGATTTTCCAATCATTTAAACATGGGAGGCTTCATAATTAATTGTTGCAGTAACATTTTTCTTTTCCAAAAGATAAATCATCAATGAAACTTGCATATAAATCCCAAACAATCAAAGTATTGTAAAATCAATATAGCTTCCGTAAAATAACACTATTAATGCATTTACCAAGCCTGAGGTGATCTACAATAGCCAAGAGTAATCCAACTCTCATTTAATCACAACTATGTTATTATTTTCAATCAATTTAGTTTCTTTATAATGAATGCAAACATCCAAGGTAAAATAAACATAGTTAAATGCATATAGCAACTGAATAACTCGTACAATAAATGCATTGTAAGGCATATAAAAGTTTGGTCTGTTCATGTTAATGCTTCACAGCAACAAGTTTCCACTATAATAAAATTAGTTTATTCTCACTTTCTCAGCAATTTAAGTGTATGAATAACAAGGAAATGAAAATCCTTTCAAAAATAATGATCCAATCGTGTAATATCAATTTTTTCTTTTATACAAACCTTTTTAGTTGACAACCAATCAATGACACAGGCAAAAGATAACCATCAAGCAAAATGCGTCTTCACAACAAGACACACAATTATTTGTTTTAGATCTTGTTTTCAAAATAGTTTTGAAAATGCATCTATAGCACAAACACTAATATAACAATCAAACGCTCTTCCCAAAAGTGAACATGGTTTTTAATTTGAGTTTGAAATCCAATAATCATACGAACAACAATAATTTGATAACAATTTTTTCCTTTCCCTTTTAAGATAAATTACCTTCATGATTTCAAAATCAGTTGGCTAAGTTATGCAGATACATTCTCAATATTTTAGTAACCCATCAAACATGCAAACAAACAATAAAAGGTTTCATTTATCACTCCGGAAGGACTATCACATCAACATACTGGTTCTAAAATTATACGTTGTAGCGTTACCACAAAATGAATCGTTATATTTCCTTGTGAATGGTTATAACATAAAGTATAGTCTATCAAGTCAGCAATCCAAACTTATTTCACAATCAGGAGTATATAATTACCAACTAACAACATAAAAATTCCAAACCGAGTGGGTGTGTAAAAAATTAGGAAAAATTCACTCCATCTTCAATGTAATAAAATACATACAATTTTTTCATATCATAACTTTCAACAAGAAAAAACAATAATTAAGCAATTCCCAAAATCATGCAAATCCAATTCCATCGTAGACAAATACTATACCTTCTATCATGGCTTATCATATTCAGTAGGTAGCCATTCAATCAGAGAAAAACAAGACATCATGTAGGATCATACCCTATTTTTCCTTAAAACACAATAACCAAAATTTTCCATGCAAAAACTTCACATTCAATCCTTATTGCTACCCTGGCCGTGGCATAGGCTTGTGTGGGAATAACAAAATATTCTCACAAGAGAATATATACGGCATGGTTCTAAATAAACTTGCAGATATTAATACAAAATTTAAAATTCATAATTTAAACTTAGAAGGAGAAAAACACATACCTGTAGAATATATAAGCAGGGTTTTATTTTTGTTAATGATAAGCCTCTTCAAAATGGTGCCATATCCAAGCCACAACAGCAGTAGCACCTCTGTCTCCAATGCTCTACAAACAGCGCCTTGTTGTTCGTCATATTCTCCATTCCTCCCTTCTTTCTCAGTCATTCATTCTACCTAACTCGCCCCATCATGGCGGCAACCCAAAACAAAGGTTGAAACCCTACTCCATACTCTCCTCATCTTCTTTCTCTCTCTCCCCAACGAAGTCAACGATCCAAAATGATGGTCGATTCAATGCCGAGCGCTATGTGAAAAACCCTAAATCAAAAGACTTGGTTTCGATACTAAGTCTAATGCCACGCCATGTTCGTTCGTAACCACATCGTGGTCCAAAACATTTTACTGCATGAAGTCCGCGGCCCTAGTGGGAGTTTCCCAACAAATTTTAGCATGGAAACTTTTCAGATCTTGACTTTAAATTCGAAGGAGTTCGATTATCCAAACCATGGTGATTCTTTTCTCCAAATTTTTTTGGTTTGTTATTGAAAAATACTCTAGAATATCTTTTAAAATAATATAACACTATTCATTTTTTCAAAAATTAAACCATCCAATACAAAGCCTGAATTAGCTGAATGAACCTGAGTGATTTAGAGGAGACTCACAAACATGAATAAAATTTCAAATACCATTCCTTTTCTAGCTGTTTTAGTTTCAGTTTGGATGTACCCCTCAACTTGGGCTGAAACAATCCCACCTCTCATTTGCTCTACTTCATCGGTTCTTAATTGTGATTCTTACATTTATCTCCAAAATGTTACTGAACCTGTCAACTCTGTTACATCCAGGTTCAACATTTCTGTCAATGAAATTCACCGCTTTACTGAGCCTGGCTATTTGGCCCAAATTCAGTGCTCTTGCTCCGATTTCTTGGGAGTTAAGGGATTTTTTTACAGACTGAATTATACAGTGCAAGCTTCTGATGTGGGTTTAGTGGAAAGAGAAATCTGATAAGTATTTTAGTTATACGGCATGGACAGAATGGCAATTCAGTACGTACAAAACAGGGGATCAAGTAGAGCTAGCTCTTGGTTGTGGCTGCCCTATTCCTGGATGGCACTCAGTCGTTTCTTATGCAGTTCGCACAAATGATACACTCTATAATATAACTCAAAAATTTAAATCCAGCGGTGACAAGATAATAAGCCTCAACAAACTCTGGAAGCCCAATATTATATGGACCAGTAAAGTAGTCTTTGTCCCTTTTCAAAAGGGTATGTAGGTGATCATTCTTTGTATATCAATATTATAAGGACCAATAGAGTATTCTTTGTCCCTTTTAACTTCACCTTGTCTCTGAATTCTATGAAAGTAACACTAATGGCAGTTAATGCTGTTGATTATCTTGCACTTCAGAGGAGACACCGCCATTTCAACCTTAAGTATGGTTGTAACAGAACCTCCTCAAAATATTTCAGATAAATAGCAATTGCAAATACAGTCCAGATATCATGCAAATAAAAATAATACAAATATGGTTTCAAAAACCTGATTATTCTAGCACACTGGAAATAAACCCTGGATCTGTGCGGCTCGGTCTGCTGTGTCAAAAACACAGTCGTCGACGTCGGTTACGCTGCCGTCGTCTGTCAATGTCGGTATGAAGTCGGCCGATGTCAGTCACTGAGCTGCCGATGTCGGTCTCTGAGTCCCTGCGGTGCTGTCCGGCCTGTGACAGAACGGTATGGGTTTGTACGGATTTGTACGGAATCCGTACATGAGCAAATAGAATCTTGTGCGCCTTGAATGCTGAACCCTTGATCTGAAGATCTATATTTTTCTAAATCAAAACTAATGACATAAATACCTGGAAACCTCTGTACTTGTCTTTTTCAGCCACTGATTTATTGAAGTGAATCACTGTTGAAACCCTAGATCTGATCGATAAGCTCGATGTGAATTCCGTCACGAATCCACCCCTGAAAAGAGCTAGGTTTTCGTCCAACTCTTCTCCAATCTACTGAAGGTTTTCGTCCTAAGAGATTTAGCCGAATCAAAGATTCAAGCTTCACAATAATGCATCAGAGTTTTTAAGCAATAAAAGATGAAAATTGCTTTGCCCTCAACTTCTTTTAAAGGCTCCCAGGAATCTTCTAGAAGAAACCAACTTATTTAATATTTTATTTCCATATTAATTAAAATTAATTAATTAAAGTCATCTTTTGAAGTAATATTAATTTTTGGACAACTTAAATTAATTAAATTAATTAAATCACTTTATCATAAATTTGGGGACATTACAAAAAACCTCTCTGAAACCAAGTGCAAATAAATAGAAACATATTAGCCAAATATTTATCTAAAATTCACAAAGGTCAAATATTCCCTAAATCTTATGTTTTCCCTAGAATTAGCTTACTTATAAAATATTTTAAATTCGTCAAAAATTTCCCTGCCCCAAGTGATTTATGTGCTACAATCAAATCCTAATGCAATTTTCTCTTGATTCATGCTTCTTGCAGCCAATTTATTTTGACAATATTTGATGTTTGAGGTACACATGAGAAGCAGCACAGATCCAAAAACAGACAACTAGAATTGAAGATTTCTGTTTCCCTTGGTAAGAATCTAAATCTCAATTTCGTTATCATTTGACTATTTGAGGGTAGATTATGCCTGTACAATTTTGTAACTGAGAGTGGAACTACTTTCATCTTAATACACAATGTTCTTGATCAACTAATGTTTTGTTTATTCTCTATTAAGCTGGTGCAATCCTGCTACTGCTGTTGTCAATAATTCTTTTGTACTATGGCTGCTGCAAAAGAGCTTCCTCTCCAACTCAGCCTTCAACAGATATAGCAAATGGACATACTGTATATTGGGTACCTCGTACATCTGAAATTATAACGCCAAATGGAATAGAGCAGAAGCAGGAACAACAAGAAACAGTGCATGAAGGTCTTCCCCTGCTTGCCATAACAAACCTTACAGATGATGAGATAATTCAAATGAAAAGCTATTGTGACCAGTGTTACGAAATTGGGGAAGGAAGCTTTGGAAGAGTGTTTAGGGGTAATTTGAAAGATAAAGATGTGGCTATAAAGAAAATAAAGCATAAAAGCAAAGAGAGAAAAAAATTAGTGGAGAATTAAGTCAGACTTCTGCAAGGAAAGGAACAGAAAAATCTAGTGGGCCTAATTGCATGGTTTATTGAAGAAAACACATTTTATTTGGTGTATATGTTAATGGATGCACTCTAGAAAAAACTTGAGAGAAAATTGTCCAGCCCCTTCTCTAAGTTGGAAGCAGTGTCTGAGGATAATAGCAGGTATAGCTGAGGGATTAGAATTCTTACATCTTAATGAAATCATACATGTTGATATCAAACCTCAAAACCTGATGGTGGACAGTAAAGATAACGAGGTAAAAATTATAGACTTTGGGTTTTCAAGGCATGTGGACTGGGAAGGCACCTACAAATCCACTGATAGAATAACAGGTACGAGAGGTCATCGGGCTCCAGAGTATTGCTTCAACCACAATCTCTCCTACAAGCACGATATTTACAGTTTTGGTATTGTGGCGTTGGAGGTGATAACAGGGCAGAGGCATGTTGATAATGCACGAGGCTCTAGCCAGTTCCATATTCCAGACTATGTACGCTACATGATGGCCAACAATCGTTTTCAAGAAGCTTTAGATGAAAGGCTCAAAGACGAAGGCTGGGGTGAGTGCGATCTCATGAATTCTTTGACTGTAGCAAATTTAGCCATCGACTGTGCTGAGAAGGACAAGCAAAAGAGACCTGATATGAGTTATGTGATGAATGTACTTAACACTATGAGCATAGAAAATACTGAAAGAAAGTCTTCTGAGATAGTTGAATGTTTAAACTAGATCAATATCGCTTAGAATCCCGCTGGCCAAATTCTGCCCTACTACTGAGTATATATGATCTCATTTAATTCCACTTTATATTTTCTTTTAAACATTAATATTTTCTTTGATCCTTTGCACCTATGCAACTTACGCAGAGTAGACTTCTGGTTCTTGCTGTGTTAATATATATAAGTGTAAGAAGAGATGGAACATAAACTGACTCTGAGGCTTGTAATGTAAACTGTAGCAAAAATAAAGAGATCAAATTCTAGTAAAGCAGCTGCTTGCTTTCTCATAAGAAAATTTCACCATTGCTTCATTTTCTTCTTTTTAATCGGAACCTCTTGATTGCGAATTACAATGTTCAGTAAATGTACATCTAAATCAGAGTCTTCCTTTTGCTACACTACCATGATTAGAGGGAATCTATCTCTCAAAGTCACTCAGTTATTGACCCTGAGCCTATCCATCCAACAATTTCCATGTGCCAAGTATTTAGAGAGACTTGTAAACTGGTGAATGATATAACAAACTATCATCCTCACGAGTTGAACTGCAACCCTTTCAATGCATTTTACTTCATTTTGAATGTGGAAACTTTAGGGTTATGGATACTGCATATATGGAAGAAACAAAGAAGAAACACAAACAAAAACAAATTTCTTGAGTAATGTTGTGATGATCACTCTTGACTATAGAAATTGACATAATGAGTCATTTACTTGATGATATATGATGCAATCATAGTAGGGGGTCCTGGTAAAGGGATGCCCTTGGCCATGTAGCTATAGTTATGTAGTGGAGAATAAAATTAGTTCTTTATTATTAATTGAAACAAGCCTTAACGACATCTACACAATGAATCTCCACACACTCTCTCTAACCCGTTCTGGGCTTTTACAATCACACACGAGTTGTAGACTTTGCAATATTTTCTTCTTCTGTCCCTCTTATTCTCTTTGGCCTCCTCTATTATGCTATGTGGTGGTTCTTTTCTTCATGATATTGACCATCTCTTTGGAACCCTTCTTCTTACCATTCAAGGACCTTGCCTTATTTTGATTCACATATCGCCTTTATTCCCCTTCAGATTCTATGACTTCCATATTGGGCTCTATGTTTTCTTTGTATCCATTTATGATCATGACTTAAAATGGTTTCTTGGGTCCTTTAGACTTGAACACTTTCTCACATGTGTGATCAACTATCCCATGGTCACCGTAAATCAAAAGCACTCATCAAAAGCTTTCCAATTAGACCTATAACATCTCAATTGGTGATTCCCCATGAAAGAGATGGTCACTTGAAATTCCCAATATTGTGTTGCTTGCAAAATAAGTTGTGTTCAAGTTGTGGCCTTTGTGTATTTATGTGGCCCTGTATATTTATCAAATCCACCTAAGTTGATCATGCATCTACATTAGAGCTATGGCCCTTGTGTTGATTTTGATTGAGATCTATGTGAACAAGCCATGACTGTGTCACCTGTCACCTCCACAAATTGATGGATTACGTGGACTTTGTAGTCAATGTGAATTTTGTGGGGCTTTATTGATGCCATGACTCTATGAATCTTGTTCCATTGGTTTCATACACTTTGAGGATTCTGTACATGAACTTAAATTTTTTTGTGGAGCTTTCTAAGGCCATGGATTTGTGGGCTTATCAGTTCCAACTTATAATCACAATAGGTCTGCTGGGGTATCCATGAACCATAGAATCTGTGAACTCTGTGTTCCATGGAATTATAGACCCGTGGATTTATGCAATCCACTTAATAAACTAATTGGGTATGTAATTGTTTTAAGTTTTTAGGACTGAGTGAATTTAAATCTTATGTTGTGAACGAGTTGAGTATATTAAATGAGGGTAGAAATATGCAATAAATACAACCACTATTTTTTTATAGAATTAATTAATTTTGACCTTTTTAAAAATAGTAATAAATAATGCAAATAACAACTTAGCTGAAAACTAACTGAGACGAATAATCTAGAGGCTAAAAATTGAGGCACAGGTTAATCTGAGTGTCACAAATAGGATCCAAGTGTAAAAAATCCTCCTGGATAGTAGCACCCTAATTGGACAATAGTGCCATGTGGCACTAGTGTCCCTATTTTGGTGGTAGTGTCCTCTATGCAAGATTGTTTCGAGCTTTTGGGTGTACTTGTGTTTGCATCTATAAGCCCTATTTATGCATGTATGAGTTCTAAAACCTTATAGATGGCATGTTTCGATTGATTTTATGAGCAAACCCTAATCCTCCATATTACTAGGGCATCCAATTGATACAAGTAGAAAAGAGTGTTCATTAGTGGGGTAAGCTAGACATTTGTATACACCCTAAATTAGTCAAGCAACCACACATATCATGTCTTTTCATAGTCCTTTCGCAGGGGACTCTGACTAGAGAACATGATTTTTGTTCACATTTGACCATGTCCTTCGTTTTAGTCATCTCGACCTTGTTACATGCTCTAGACACCTTTTTGACTATTTCTAATCATCTGAAGCCTTTCAAACAGTCATTCCACTGCAACCAGGTCAGGTTTTTTGTCATCTTTCCATCCCTTTAGGTCCTAAGACTATAGGATAGGAACATTAGGGTTGGACAATAGCATTGGTGCCACTAGTGTCCATTTCCAACGCTCTTGTCCAAAGCCATTTTCACCTCCAATGATTAGTTTCTTTCGCTAGTTGGGTCTTACCCATTTTCTTAGCTTCATCCTTAATTTTTTCCATGTCAACCAAATATAAATAAAGCTTCCAAATTCAAAATAAAGAGTCTCTTATATAAAATACTTTACAAGGCATTTTGTATCTAGCACTTACTACTTTGGCACATTAGACTTAATAAAAATCAGTCAATAGTGTAGCTCAGCATTCTGCATCACACATAAACTTGCATGCTTGATCAAGAAAGGACCTAGGAAAAAGTCATTCTTGCATTTATCGTGTGTGTTGATTATGCACGTTCCCTAAGGGAAAACTAAATTTGATTTGAGACCCTAGCTTAAGGGTTAATGTAGACAATGATCAAGATAGTAGGGGTTTTAGATTATGCAATCATTCTTCCCCTAACCCAATTTTTACCCCTTTTGCTTCTAATGCATTTGTTGTTTGCATGATTGTAGATGAATACAAGGTTTTGGAGATTAAAATAGACCTACAGTGAACTCTATTAACCTTCAAAATTTGGTATAAAGGTTCACACTGACCTAGCAAACAAAACCCAAAAATATTAGATCCTCAGGATAACAGTGGCAGAGGTGGACTACAATGTTGGTGCCACTCTTATCCACTTTCAACGCTCTTGTTCAATCCAAGAACGAAGGCTAGATCCAGATTTCAAACAGTGTTTAAGCCCTACATCTCAATTTCTAGCTCCTAAATCATTCATCTCAGCCTGTTTTCAGATAAGTTTATTTCTCTTCCTCATGTAATTTACTTGATAAAAATCTACATTTTACCATATTAAACTAGATTTTTTCCTTACTCCAGACCCTTTATTATTTAGAAACTACACACCAGTTTTCAAAAAATAATAAAACATTTGGTGAACCCGACTTACTTCGAACAAATCTAAAACTCTAGGCACCCTTAGGATTTTTTATTCATATTTTGTGCAAAAAAATTGATTTCAAAATTCTAATTTTTGTATAAATTTTGTGCATTTATCCTATTCAAAATTATTTTTAGAATTTAAGATTATTGCATAATTTTCAAAAATTCTAAAACCCTAGCTCCAAACCCTAGATTTCTAAACTAGGTCCTCAAACCCTAAGCCTCCTTGCAAATTTTAGAAAAACATTTTGAAATTTTTACAAATTGTTTACTTTGTCAAAAATAATTTTAAAATTTCAATATTAGTAGTTTTCTTGTTCAAAAATTTAAATTTCTAATTTCTAATTTTTGTATAAATTTTTGTGCATTTATTCTATTCAAAATTATTTTTAGAATTTAAAATTATTGCATAATTTTCAAAAATTCTAAAAACCTAGCTCAAAAGCCTAGATTTCCAAACCAGGTCCTCAAACCCCAAGTTTTCCTCCCTTACAATTAAAAAAAAAATACTTTAGAATTTTTGCAAATTGTTTGGATAGTCAAAAGTATTTTCCAAATCTCTATGTTCATAATTGCTTTTGCATTTATTTGCTTAATAATACTATTCAATACTCTCTTTGGTGAAAAAAAAAAAATGGCCACTAAGGTACTTCTTCCCTCTCATCCCATAGATCAATTTATAAAATTTTTCTCATAATTATGACAATGAATGGAAAAATTTGTAAATTTGCATATTAGATAAAAATGTGAAAAATGATTTCATTTACAATGAAGATAATTGCTATTATTTTAATGAGGAATATGATGATATACATGATAGTCATAGTGAATTACAAATAGATGCATCTTTTTCTCTCAAACCTATCTCTTTTATTCCCTCTTCTAAAGAAAATAATTTTGATACATGGGAAAGGTATTTTTCACCTCATTCTCCTATGTACAATGCACCAAATGAATAAATTAGTCATGCACTTCCAAGTGAACCTCTAGTTGGTGATAATTTGTTTCCATGTGAGCCTACTCTCTCTCTCTCTCTCTCTCTCTCTCTCTCTCTCTCTCTCTATGTTTAGATTATAACAATATAAATGAAATAGAATCAAATTACCACTACATAGTTCAAATAATACATCTAATGTTCCTAACTCTACTGTGTCCAAAGAAGATCTAAATGATAAATATCTTTATCTTCTCATGAAAATAATGCATGTACTCCATCCATGGATAACATTGATGCACATGATATTCTAATTTCAAATAATAATTTATTGCATACTAGAAAAGAATTAAGTTCCTCTCTTACACCTCTCCCTAGTTGCACTGAAAGTGATAATGAGTATGATAGTGAACATGCAAATGAATATGAAAATGAGAGCGATTATGAACAATATTCCGATGATGACAATGTATGGAACAATGATGATTATTATGCACATAGTGAAGAAGAATATGCATCTCATGTTTCTAACTTTTCTCTCACTCCTCTCAAACATAATTCACTTCCAAATGTTGTTTCTAATTCTATGCATGATTCTAATTCAAGCACATGTTCATGCAAATAACACATCTTATACTCAATTAGAATGTGATACAATAAAACATAAAGATACCAATGAATCTCCCAAGCCACTCCTCACTATAGTAGAACCCAGTTCTCACTCTTCACCTAAAGAGAATGGTAGCCCACATCCCTCTAGTAAGGTCCAAGTTACCATTACTCCCGAGGTTCAAGTGAGCACACCTCCTCTTTATGATCCAATTGCATAATGTAGCATTCCCATGGTTAAAATTAACAATCAAATTCAATGATTAGATGAACCACTTCAAGATGCTAATGTACCATCCCAGGAGATTCTCTCTTTGATGCATCCAGTTAGTGAATTATAACACCAAGTGTTGGTAATACGAAACACTGAAAGCACACAGTTGATTACCAAACCAAGCAACTTAATATGCGGAAATTAACCAGATTCAACAAGTAACTAGAATTCAGAATAACACAGAATATGAGAGACAATACACAACTTATATTAATAACTCTTACAGAAAAGAATACAATAAAGAAGATGCCACTTCTTCTCCACCACCTCTTCAGAGGCTTCCCACACCTCAAGTGAACAGTACTTCTTTCCTCAAAGCTCTCTCTCTTAGGTCCCAACACCCAACTCAAACACTGAGTTGGTGTTCACCTTATACCTGTGCTCCATGCACTCCACAAGTGCTCCATGCACTCCACAAGTACTCAAACGTACTTCAAGTAGATCTCCCCTAAACTTGCATCAACCTACACCTCAATAGACCTTACTTATGGAAGGATCTTCCTTGCTTTCCTCTATGCTCTGAGTACACACTTGTACTCCAAGCAGATCTCTCCTGATACTACTCCCTGTTGTGTTGCTGTCTTATCTGATCTTCAACCTACAGATCAAGCTGGTTCTGCACATCTGTGAACCTTGACCTTGCACACACACACCTACATATCAATGATCTTACTTACCATGTAGATCTCCTATCGTAGCCATGCTCACCTGAAGACCAAAATCATACACTCCTAAAGAACCCTGGTGATTCTCCAAACCAGTACCCACCTTGGTACTGTGGCACTAAGAGGAACGCACCATTGCTCTACCTCACACACCGAAGGAGATTATAATTATGCTCTCTTACTCCCTAGCACTACTTTACAATACAACCATGAGTCTATTATATAGATCTCATCCAAACAATAATTAGACACCTAGTACAATAATTAGATCCGCAGCTCTCAGTCTATAATTAGCACTAAGCATGCAAACACTTGGTTCATCAACTAACTGCCCGTAATAAACTCGCAGTCAAACCACACAGGTGACTGACGCCGGTCCCTGTCCACCTGGGGGTCGCCGACGCTGGCCGATCTCTGACCAACGTCGGTTGCTCTCTTGTCTTGTCCTGCCGACGTCGGTTGGCCTGACCGATGCCGGTGTCTGTGACACTCAGCAACCCTTCTGCACCCTCCTCCATGTCTGCATCAGTGAAGATTTTAGCTCCACAACTTAACAATCTCCCACTTGGAGATAAATAGCTACACTGTACCTGTACCTATATCCCGTCTAATCTATTTCTTGGTTTGTATCCCTCTTCAACCACAACCCTGAAGACCACCCACCACACAACCTATGGTGTGCCTCCTGTCATCCGAGTACCCTGCCGCATCCGCTCTTACAAACACATGTATTGAAGTCCTGACCCTAAATAGCATGAATCCCTGCTGCTGGTCTCTCTCAAATTCCTGAGAATCCACTCCTCCGAATTGGCTCCTAACTCTCTGACAGCTCCCACTGCTTGGGAAAACTTAGGTCTATACTAGACCTCATGTGATTTCAGATACTGAACTGTCCAGCCCTTGGTGCGCTCTGATTCTGCATCCTGCATCTCGCCAACACCTAATTCACATCAGCTCCCACTAGAGACAAAATCACCCTGTGATCTCCCATGTCTCCCATGCTGAAGAATTTCGCTGCTCTAAATTCTTCATAGCAAACCACTGAACTAATCTTACCCTTAGCTCAGCAAAACCCTGTATGTCTGAACCTGTACTAAGCTCATCCTCCACATACATCAATAGAATGATGTTTTGACCATCATCCACCTAGTAAGTCAAACACAATAGTTATACTGACATTGACTAAAGCCCTGCTTTGTCATCCTCCTGGTACCACCTGTCAGTCCTATCCCACTGTCCTGCAGCTCTCTCAAGACCACATGCCTGGCCTTCTGTCTCACGTGTCCATTCTCTCTATTCTTCAACTAAGGAATCCATTCATCTTGCAGTGCTAACATACCAGCTAGCAACCCTACCGAATCTCTCGTCTGGTTCTGCAATCTCTCCATGCCACGCTCCCACTGTTTCCTGGATCCTTCCTACTCTGCAATCAGCAACTAGTATAAAGAAGAGGAACAATGAATTTGAGGCTTACTTACATCTTCAGTCCTCCGTATGGGTGTTTGAGACTCCTTGACAGCTTGCTGTCCACCCAAAATTCGTTACAGTGACCGACCTCGGCCACCCCACAGTCTGCATTCGATTGACATCGGTTCTTGCGCTTGTCCTAACTACCAACCTGCTGTTGTCAGTGTCCTTTTGCTGCCGATGTCGGTCCTTCTGATCGACGTCGGTCTTACATACTGCCGACGTCAGTTTTCCTGCCGACGCCGGTACCTGTGTTTCTTGTGAGTGATGACTTTTTACCCGCGAGCTCTTTTGAATCAATCTCCATGTCCAAACTGCCCTGCTCAGAAGTATCCAGCCCATCCACTGGTCTCTGTCTGCCATCTCCTCCAAGAACACCAAGGCTTTCCAGTTCTTAAGCCTGTCAAATATATCTGTCTTTCGCTTAAGAACATGCATCTCCTTCCTACTCATGTGACCAAGCCTACGAAGCCACGTCTCCGTAAAAAAAGAAGAATCAGTAATATAAACAAGTAGATAAAGAATACCTATTTTCTTACCACCAGCTAATTCAAGTGCATCCACTGTGAGAGTTCTCTTACATCTCCCATCACCCAACTCTTCTGAAGAAATTAGCCATATCTCCAAACCTGGGACCTACATGACCCCTTCAACACCCATGTGTTGGCCGCCTGTAATTTCAGCTTCACTTCCCCTTTGCCTATTCTTTGGCAAGGCTCACCAGCTCTTCTATCTAGGGCTGCATGGAAAGAGGCAACTGAATTTGTAAGACAAGATTCAACTTTATCCAAGAAACCTCCTAGAGCATTCTATGCCACATCACCTGCAACATCTACTTCTTCAGTTTCTCCATGCTGATCTTCCACAAACCAACAATTTCCTTTTACCTGCTCTTTCTTTCCATCGGACCATAAGTGACCATCTGTGCTTTTCAACTCCTCCGTCCTTAGCTTACTTTGATCTGCCATTGCTCTACTCCCACTCAATCAAAAAACCCCTGAGAGTGACCTGTAACCAAACACAAAACCTGCTTCCTGCAACCTTAGCTCTGATACCACTTGTTGGTAATATGAAACACCAAAAACACACAGTTGATTACCAAACCAAGCAACTTAATATGCAGAAATTAACTAGATTCAACAAGTAACTAGAATTCAGAATAACATAGAATATGAGAGACAATACACAACTTGTATTAATAACTCTTATAGAAAAGAATACAATAAAGAAGATGCCACTTCTTCTCCACCACCTCTTCAGAGGCTTCCCACACCTCAAGTGAACAGGACTTCTTTCCTCAAAGCTCTCTCTCTTAGGTCCCAACACCCAACTCAAACACTGAGTTGGTGTTCACCTTATACCTGTGCTCCATGCTCTCCACAAGTGCTCCATGCACTCCACAAGTACTCAAACGTACTTCAAGTAGATCTCCCCTGAACCTGCATCAACCTGCACCTCAATAGACCTTACTTATGGAAGGATCTTCCTTGCCTTCCTCTATGCTCTGAGTACACACCTGTACTCCAAGTAGATCTCTCTTGATACTGCTCCCTGTTGTGTTGCTGTCCTATCTGATCTTCAACCTACAGATCAAGCTGGTTCTGCACATCTGTGAACCTTGACCTTGCACACACACACACACCTGCATATCAATGATCTTACTTACCATGTAGATCTCCTATCGTAGCCATGCTCACCTGAAGACCAAGATCATACACTCTTAAAGAACCCTGCTGATTCTCCAAACCAGTACCCACCTTGGTACTGTGGCACTAAGAGGAACGCACCATTGCTCTACCTCACACACCGAAGGAGCTTATAATTATGCTCTCTTACTCCCTAGCACTACTTTACAATACAACCATGAGTCTATTATATAGATCTCATCCAAACAATAATTAGACACCTAGTACAATAATTAGATCCGCAGCTCTCAGTCTATAATTAGCACTAAGCATGAAAACACTTGGTTCATCAACCAACTGCCCGTAATAAACTCGCAGTTGAACCACATAGGTGACCGACGCCAGTCCCTGTCCACCTGGGGGTCGCCGATGCCGGCCGATCTCTGACCGATGTCGGTTGCTCTCCTGTCTTGTCCTGCCGACGTCAGTTGGCCTGACTGACGCCGGTGTCTGTGACACTCAGCAACCCTTCTGCACCCTCCTCCATGTCTGCATCAGTGAAGCTTTTAGCTCCACAACTTAACACCAAGTACATCTCCTTACCTTGGAAAATAAGGCTTATAAGTCTTGTGTTGTCCCCCAAAAATGTTAGCTATTTTTGGGACAACATTTGAATTATTTTGGTCCTACAGACCAAAATAATCTCTTCCCTTTCCTAATTTTGTCTTGAGCCTTCAAAATCCTCATTTTTCCAAGCTTTTTAGAAAATCTACGGACTCTGCAGGCTTGAATCTACGGACTCAGCAGGAAGCAAAAACTACGGACTCTACAGGAAAAGGAAAATCTACATACTCTTGCAGGTGGTTTTCAGTCAAAAGAATTGATTTTCAACATTTGTTCATTTTTTGGGATTGGTTCAAAGTTCAGTCGCTTCAACAGGTTCAATGGGTTTAATGGTTCAACGTCTAAGTTCAACAAGCTTCATGACTTCTACGGAGATTTTCATTAGCAAACAATCAGAAGCAGGTTTAACTTTTGGTTCATCTTCAAACAGTTTAAATGTGGGTTCAATCAAGTGGTTCAACGCTTTCATCAGTTGGTTCAAAGGCTTGGCGCGCTTCATCGAACCTTTGAATCGGTTCAACAAAGGTTCATCAACTAGGTTCAAAGGGATGGTTCAATGCAAAAGAAAACTTTTTTGTAGGACAAGTGTCCTTGCGGAAGACACTTCACCGACCAAAGCATCCTTTGACTTGTTCAAAGGCTTGATCCAATTAAAAGCCTGAGAGAAATTTGCAAAAGGCCAATAAAGGACACCGAAGGGCCGACAAACAAAAGACTCCGAAGGATCATTTCTCAGGGCCTAAAAGGGTAAAGTGCAGTCTTGAAAAGTGCCAAGTGGAAGATAAAAGAAGACCAAGGGATGACGTGCCCGAGCACGTCAAATTTAACACAGTCAAATAGCTGTTGATCTTTTGAACACACAACACAGAATACATTCACAATTTTCAAGGCCAAGACCAGCAGAATGCGGGGAAGAAACAGAACAGCAAGTTAAATCCAAGACCCAATTCAATTAGCTGGACAAGGAGGAACGATAAGATTAGATTTCCAGGTGGGACATTAGAAGTTACAAACTTTCAATAAGCGCAACTTATTTTCAGGTGATTGATAAAATCAAATGGGTAAAGCGCCCCTAAGTTCTGGCGCGTCTCCTTAACAGTTTCCAATGCGAATTGATGTATTGATTGTTCCCAAATCCTTCTTAAGAGGCTATATAAGGTACTTTCTTGGATTGTAATAGGGATCATCTTCTTTTTGATAATTTGAACGAAACTTTGCCGAAATTGAGAGGCATCATTGAGACTTTGTGCTCAGTCTGTTTATCATATTTTGTTAATGAAAACAAGGGACTTTTTCAGACTTTGTGCTGTGATATCTTATTTGTTTCATTGATTTAATAAGCAAAATTAGTTAACTTGTCAAGAAGGTGTCCTGGAGAATCAACTGTGGAGAGACTTTGTGCCCCCATAGCTGCCTTCAATGTGTTTGTATTTTCATTGCTGTGTAAAGAATTTTGGAAAGACTTTGAGCTTTCATTATTATTTGTATATTACTCTTGAGTATTTCTTGCATAGACTTTGTGCTGCGTCTTGATTTGCAGGCTACCATACTTTAGTCATACTCTACTTTTATTTCCAGGAGTATTCTTGTGGCTAGTTGAATAGTTCTTCTGAAAGAAGAGGAGTGTTGTCTGTCATTCCCTTGAATTCTTTCTTTGTTTTGTATACATCATCTCTGAAAAAAGAGAGATGGATGCCAGGTCCTACCCTTGAGTACTATTTTCTGTTCATATATATATATATATCATATCCATAGGGAACCTCCCCTTGATGAGAGGAGAGAGAAGTCTCCTTCTGATGTGATAAACTTACACATTAGGATGACTAATCTTCTTGCTTTGGCTGATAAGACCTATTTTGTTTACTAGTACACTGAAAGACAAAATAATCAACCAACAGTTTTTGGTGACTCTGTTGGGGAAAGAACGAGCAGTTTCAGTTCTTTCCCATTGTTATTTTTCCCCTAGCTTCGCGCAACAGTTTTTGGCGACTCCGTTAGGGATCTTGAACAAACAGTCCCTACCCTTATCCATTATAGAGTCTAGTGACTCCGATCTGGGCCTTACCCACTATCATTATAGCTTTATTATCTTTCTCCATCCTCCATATCCATTACATCATCTGGTCTGCAAACCAGATCCGCTGGGAAAGACAAGCAATTTGAAGCCTCAAGCTCTAGGCTGAAGTAGGACCAATCCTTTTTCTTTCTTTTATTTTAAATCTGGCAACTCCACGCTACACAAGAAGCCAGAGATCTAAGGGTTTTTTTGACCCTATGTTTGAATTGGCACAACAGAGCAATTTTGATCTGATTCCTCCACCACCTTTTCTCCAACGATCTAGGAGTCTTCCTCTTGACCTTATCTGGTCACCAACACAAGACAGAGCTTCTTTTCCTACTTTTAATAGAGTCCCTATAATGGCAGTTCAAGGCCCCTTACGTAATGCTTTTGGCCCTCTCAATCTTACTCCTCCTCTACATGAACTTCCATGCAGTTTTAGGAAGAATTTCCCAAAATTCCATGGTGATGGGAAGGTTCATCCTGATGAACATATTGCAGCATTCAGTATAGCTTGTGGAGTAATTGGGGTACAGTTTGAAGATGTAGTAGTCAGGGTTTTTGTTGAAACACTACAATGTCCTGTTACAGATTGGTTTTATCATTTACAGGCTTGATCTGTGACTGATTGAAATACTTTGAAAGATAAGTTTGAAGCCAGATTCAAACTTGCAAAAGATGCACATACACTTCTGGCTCAACTTACACAAATGAAAAAAGAGCCACATGAGTCTATGAGAGACTTCATAGCTAAATTTGACAAGTTGAGAAATATAATTCCTATGATTGCCAGACCTACAACTGAGAATCTCAAATGCTTTTTTATTAATTCTTAGCTACCAAAAGTCAGTTTCCTCTTGAGACGTGCTGGCCAAATAGATCTCGAGGCAGCTCAACTTTTGGCCACCGAAGTAGAAGATGATCTCATATTAGTATGGAAAATAAGAAGAGATCCCAATAGAAATAGAGCTTCATCAACATCAAAATTTGCATCTACAAGCACCACAGATCCAATGGTGTAGAAATTAGCGAATGAGCTCCTTGCCCTCAAAAAGCAAATGGCTCAAGGAATGTCTTCTACTCCTACATATAGAAGAACATTCCCAAATCAGTCATATCAAGGCAATGTTGCTAGAAACCAAGGACAACAAAATCATCTTCCTCCTCCACAAGGAAAACTTGCCTTGGAATCTCCTCCAACTAATTCAGCAATGGGATATCTTGAGACAGAATCAGATTTTTCTTATCAGCCTGAATTATATCAAGAAAATGATGCCGATATCATTGAAGACAGTCAAGAAGAATCAGCTGGCAACTCCCACATTGGTTTCCTAAATTATCAGAATGAACCCGAAAGAAAAGGAGAAATTTCAGATGGATCATATGCAGTGTTTACTAGATCTAAGAACCAATCAGTTTAGCAGGATGATAAAGGAAGGACAGAAGAGCAATCACAACCAACAACCACAATTGCCAAGCGTGGATCAGTTCTGCCCTTTCAACCAAAAGATCCAGTAATTCAAAAGGTAAATACATCTGTTGCGCCTTCTCCTTCTACTTCTAATTCACAAACTAGTATACCTCCCGCTCCTTCTAAAACTTAGAAAGCTGAAATACCTATCTCTGTGCCTAGTTTGTATCAACCATTTGATATAATTGACCATGTAAAAAAGACAAAAATACAAATGTCTAAATTTGAGTACTTGCAATCCAATCCAGATCAACTGGATAAGTTGGTCCAATATGTTAAAAATAAGACTGTCCCTGCAGTGCAAAAGGCCAAAAAAGTGACTTCTGATTCCCAAATAAATACGTCTAGTCCAAATAATTTGATTATTACTCCTCCAGCTACTTCTGGAAAAATAGAACCCTTCTATGTTTCCTTGTTAATCAATGGCCACAAGCTGAGTAATTGTATAATAGATTCAAGTGCCTCTGATAATGTAATGCCTACCAAAGTTGCTAAGTCTCTTGGTCTCACATTGACTAAGATGTTTGGCACATGTTTCTCCATGGAGAACAAACAAGTGCCACTGTTAGGGCAGATCAAAGATGCTCAATTTGCTTTTGCAGCCTTTTCGGACAAGAGGATTAAAATGACTGTATTAGTGGCTGAAGTCCCAGTGTCTTATGGTATTTTACTTGGACAAAATTTCTGTAAGGATATGGGAGGAGAGCTGAACATGGATCTATCTGAGGCAAGGATTCCTGTACAAGGCGTGATGAAGAGATTACTCTCTGAAAAGGAAGCAAAGTATATAGTCACTAAGACGTCAGCTCCGGAAGCTCAAATCCTCTTTGAATCTATAGGTATGGGTAATTACTTTTTGTATACAGATCATGAAGAAAGACCCTCCATCTTTGATGAGGGAAAGTCTAAAGTAAAGTCAGCATCTGATGAGATTTGGACTTTAGAATTTGATGGTAGTTGTTCTTCTTCTAGTTCTGGAGCCAAAATTGTTTTGATATCTCCTCAAGGAGATATGTTTCCATCATCCTATAAGTTACAGTTTAGCAACACAAATAATATAGCTAAATATGAATCGCTGTTGCTGGGCATGAAAGCTGCTCAAGGAAGAGGCATCAAGTGTCTTCATGCTAAAGGGGACACCGAATTAGTGGTTTGCCAAGTGAGAAATTCATATCAGGCTAAGAATGAAAGGCTGCGCCATTACCGAAATCTTGTTTGGGATGAAATTGAAAGTTTTGATGCTTTCAATATTTCATCCATTCCAAGAGAATCTAATGATAGAGCTGATGCACTTGCTGTTTCAGGAACTCTTTTAGTTCCACATTCTAATTTTAAAGAAGCTAAATACACCATTGAGTTGATCTATAGGCCAAGTGTTCCTGATAATATTAATCATTGGCAAATTTTCAATGATGATAATCAGATCATTGCCTTTTTGGAAAGAAAAAACAATTTTGAACAGCTATATTTTGAAGACAACGAATCTCAGAAGTCTGAATTAATTCCTAAATCAAATTCAGATATAAATGAAGAAGTTATACAGCTGAAAGGAAATAAAATTTCTAAAGGCCTGGTTTCTCCTGAAAAGCTGTTTGACAAGCATGATAGATTCGTCAAAGAACAACAGTCAGATTCAAATTTATCTCAGGGATTTGACCAAGTGAATCTAACCAATGAAGAAAATCCAAGAATGGTTAACATTGGTAAGTGCTGTACACCTGAAGAAAAATCCAAATTTACTTCTTTGCTTCATCAATACATTGATGTCTTGGCATATTCATATGAAGATCTAAAGTCTCTTAGTCCTGATGAGATCAGTCATCATATTCCTCTCAAGGTTGATTCAACGCCTTACAAGCAGAAATCCAGACAATACAATCCAAGATTTCAGGTACAATTATGTCTGAGATTCAGAAAATGTTAAATGCTAGAATTATTTTTTCAATCCATCATTCTACATGGATTGCAAATATAGTACCTGTAAGGAAGAAAAATGGAAAAATCTGCATTTGTGTTGATTTCTAGAATCTAAATCAGTCTTCTTTGAAAGACAATTATCCTTTGCCAATCATGGACCAAGTGCTCCAAACAGTAACAGGATCAGAAATGTTATCAATGCTGGATGGCTTTTTAGGCTATAATCAAGTTGAGGTTGCTAAAGCTGATCAATACAAGATTGCATTCACCACACCTTGAGGTACTTTTGCATACAAAAGAATGCCATTTGGATTAATAAATGCTAGTGCTACATTCCAGAGAGCTATGGACATGGCTTTCAAAGATGAAATTGGCAAATTCATAGTTGTATATCTTGATGATTTAACTGTCTTTTCAAAGCGCATATCTGATCATGTGCGCCATTTGCAGCAAGTGTTGGAGCGCTATTGGAAAAATGGTATTTTTTTGAATCCTAAAAAGTCTATTTTTGGAGTGATAGAAGGGAAAATCCTTGGACACATTGTGTCCAAAGAAGGCATAAAGATTGACTCAGATAGAGTCAAGTCTATTCAAGAGCTGAATTTGCCTACAAGTAAGAAAGCTGGCCACTCTTTCTTCGAAAAAGTGAATTTCTTACAAAGATTTATCCCTGAATTTGCTGAAAAGACAAGACACATTGTAGATATGATGAAAGAAAAGGATACTTTCAGCTGGACTAAAGAAGGTAAAGAAACATTTCAAGATATCAAAGTCGCTATTGCTCATGCCCCCACTTTGGTCTGTCCAGATTACCACAGATATTTCATTATATATAGCTATGCATCTGAGCATACTCTTTCAGCGATTCTTGTCCAACAAGACAAAGAAGGTTTGGAATCCCCTATCTCTTTCATGAGCTGTCCTCTAAAAACTCATGAAATGAAGTATTCGAATATAGAGAAGCATGCCCATGCCTTGGTAAAAGCAATCAAACACTTTCGCTTCTATATTCTGAATTCACATATTACTGCCTTAGTTCCTGACAGTACAATCAAGGCTATATTAACTCAACAGGAGTTTGGTATAAAGAGAGGTAATTAGATTTCAAAAATCCAAGAATTTGATCTGGATATCAAGCCAACAAAGTTGGTCAGAGGTAAAGGTCTTTGTCAATTGATGGCTGATAATAAGCCAGAAGATACACAACTTGAAGAAGCTGAAGTAGATAATATGCCAACAGTTCTTTTTGTTTCTACTACTAATAAATGGTATTTAGATAATGCCTATTTTTTGACTTATGGAGAATGTTTTGCTTATTTGTCATACAAAAAAAGGAGAACTATCAGATTGAAAGCTGCCAATTTTGTTCTTTGGGATAACGGCCTGTACAAAAAAAACATAGATGGAGTTTTTCTTCGCTGTGTAAACAAAGAACAACAAACCCAGCTCTTGAAATCTTTCCATGATCTAGCTTGTGGAGGACTTTTTTTGCTCCAGTGACTGCTCATAAAATTTTGAGAGCCAGATATTATTGGCCGACTCTTTTTCAAGATGCACATAAATGGGTAAGGAAATGTGAACTTTGCCAGCAATTTGTTGGAAGACCCAAGTTGGTTGCTCTGCCTCTTAAGCCAGTAATCATAGAAGAATCTTTCCAATAGTGGAGACTCGATTTTATTGGGACAATAAATCCATCATCAAGTGCTAGACATGATTATGTCCTTACAACAACTAATTATTTCACTAAGTGGGTAGAAGCAATCCCAACAAAGCATGCTACATCATAAGTTGTATGCAATTTCTTAAAAGAGAACATCATTTCTAGATTTGGAGTCCCACTTAAAATTGTTACTGATAATGCAGCTTGTTTTACCTCTCAAGATATCACACAATTTTGTTTTGATTATGGAATTACGCTTTCTCATTCTTCTAATTATTTTCTGCAAGGGAATGGACAAGTTGAGTCCAGTAATAAAAATTTGGTAACTATTATCAAGAAATTTGTAGATGATAATCAAAGGAGGTGGCACAAAGCATTGGTAGACGCTCTGTGGGCTAACAAGATCATGCCAAAAAGGGCAATTGGTATGTCTCCTTTTCAACTTCTCTATGGTATTAATGCAGAGATACCAATCACTTTAGAGTTACCAGCCTTGAGATTGGCAAAGGCTATTGAAGACCAAACATATGAGACTTCTCTGGACAATAGAATCATGTACCTAACTCAGCTGGAAGAACAAAGAACCATGGTGGCAGACATAATTGCTGTTCATCAAAATCTGATAAAGAAACTTTTTGATCAGAAAGCTAGAAATCATGATTTTCAGATTGGGATAAAGTCTTGCTATGGAACAAAAGAAGAGAGCCAAAAGGGATGCATGGAAAGTTTGAATCTCTTTGGAGAGGTCCATTCACAATTCATCAGCACATGGGGGAAAATAGTTTTTTGTTGAAATACCAAGACAGTACGCTCTTTTCTCTGCCCCATAATGGGTAGCATCTGAAACACTTCAATTCTTGAAGTATCAGATCATTGCCTCTGTATATATGTATATTTGTATAGTTTTAATTTCTATTTTGTTTTGTTTGTTTTCATCCTAGTTGCCTTTCATTTCTGGAAAGCATGACTTTGAAGCCCAATGGTACACTTGAAGACACTGGAGATTATACATTCAACTCCTTCCAATTCATTTTGTAATTGACAGAAGTTTCCCAACTGGAGCCAGTTGTTGGTATGTCTCCTTTTCAACTTCTCTATGGTATTAATGTAGAGATACCAATCACTTTAGAGTTACCAGCCTTGAAATTGGCAAAGGCTATTGAAGACCAAACATATGAGAGTTCTCTGGACAAAAGAATCATGTACCTGACTCAGATGGAAGAACAAAGAACCATGGTGGCAGACATAATTGCTGTTCATCAAAATCTGATAAAGAAACTTTTTGATCAGAAAGCTAGAAATCGTGATTTTCAGATTGGGGATAAAGTCCTGCTGTGGAACAAAAGAAGAGAGCCAAAAGGGATGCATGGAAAGTTTGAATCTCTTTGGAGAGGTCCATTCACAATTCATCATCACATGGGGGAAAATAGTTTTTTGTTGAAATACCAAGATAGTACGCTCTTTTCTCTGCCCCATAATGGGCAGCATCTGAAACACTTCAATTCTTGAAGTATCAGATCATTGCCTCTATATATATGTATATTTCTATAGTTTTAATTTCTATTTTGTTTTGTTTGTTTTCATCCTTGTTGCCTTTCATTTCTGGAAAGGATGACTCTGAAGCCCAATGGTACACTTGAAGACACTGGAGATTATAAATTCTACTCCTTCCAATTCATTTTGCAATTGATAGAAGTTTCCCAACTGGAGCCAGCTGTTGTCCCCCAAAAATGTCAGCTATTTTTGAGACAACATTTGTATTATTTTGGTCCTACAGACCAAAATAATCTCTTCCCTTTCCTAATTTTGTCTTGAGCCTTCAAAATCCTCATTTTTCCAAGCTTTTAGAAAATCTACGGACTCTGCAGGCTTGAATCTACAGACTCAGCAGGAAGAAGAATCTACGGACTGTACAGGAAAAGGAAAAACTACAGACTCTTGCAGGCAATTTTCAGTCAAAAGAATTGATTTTCAACATTTGTTCATTTTTTGGGATTGGTTCAAAGTTCAGTCGCTTCAACAGGTTCAACGGGTTCAATGGTTCAACGTCCAAGTTCAACAAGCTTCATGACTTCTGCAGGGATTTTCATCAGCAAACAATCAGCAACAGGTTCAAATTTTGGTTCATCTTCAAACAGTTCAAATGCGGGTTCAATCAAGTGGTTTAACGCTTTCATCAGTTGGTTCAAAGGCTTGGCGTGCTTCATTGAACCTTTGAACCGGTTCAACAAAGGTTCATCGATTAGGTTCAAAGGGATGGTTCAATGCAAAAGAAAACTTTTTTGTAGGACAAGTGTCCTTGCAGAAGACACTTCACCGACCAAAGCATCCTTTGACTTGTTCAAAGGCTTGATTCGATTAAAAGCTCGAGAGAAATTTGCAAAAGGCCAATAAAGGACACCGAAGGGCAGACAAATAAAAGACTCCGAAGGATCATTTCTCAGGGCCCAAAAGGGTAAAGTGCAATCTTGAAAAGTGCCAAGTGGAAGATAAAAGAAGACCAAGGGATGACGTGCCCAAGCACATCAAATTCAACACAGTCAAATAGCCGTTGATCTTTCGAACACACAACATAGAATACATTCACAATTTTTAAGGCCAAGACCAGCAGAATGCGGGGAAGAAACAAAACAACAAGTTAAATCCAAGACCCGATTCAATTAGCCAGACAAGGAGGAACAATAAGATCAGATTGCCAGGTGGAACATTGGAAGTTACAAACTTTCAATAAGCGCGACTTATTTCTGGGTGATTGATAAAATTAAATGGGTAAAGTGCCCCTAAGTTTCGACGTGTCTCCTTAATAGTTTCTAATGCGAATTGATGTATTGATTGTTCCCAAATCCTTCTTAAGAGGCTATATAAGGGACTTTCTTGGATTGTAATAGGGATCATCTTCTTTTTGATAATCTGAATGAAACTCTGTCGAAATTGAGAGGCATCATTGAGACTTTGTGCTCAGTCTTTTTATCATATTTTGTTAATGAAAACAAGGGACTTTTTCAGACTTTGTGCTGTGATATCTTATTTGTTTCATTGATTTAATAAGCAAAATTAGTTAACTTGTCAAGAAGGTGTCCTGGAGAATCAACTATGGAGAGACTTTACACCCCCATAGCTGCCTTCAGTGTGATTGTATTTTCATTGCTGTGTAAAGAATTTTGGAAAGACTTTGAGCTTTCATTATTCTTCGTATATTACTCTTGAGTATTTCTTGCGCAGACTTTGTGCTGCATCTTGATTTGCTGGTTACCATACTTCAATCATACTCTACTTTTATTTTCAGGAGTATTCTTGTGGCTGGTTGAACAGTTCTTCTAAAAGAAGAGGAGTGTTGTCTATCATTCCCTTGAATTCTTCCTTTGTTTTGTATACATCATCTCTGAAAAAAGAGAGATGGATGCCTGGTCCTACCCTTGAGTACTATTTTCTGTTCATATATATATATATATAGCATATCCATAGGGAACCTCCCCTTGATGAGAGGAGAGAGAAGTCTCCTTCTGATGTGATAAACTTACACATTAGGATGACTAATCTTCTTGCTTTGGCTGATAAGACCTATTTTGTTTACTAGTACGCTGATAGACAAAATAATCAACCAACATCTTGGATGGATGCCAATGCTCTACATGGTAACCCAATTCTGAAGACATTCATAAAAACTTCATTGACTAAACATATACAAATACCATCATTACCTCACTTTGATGGAACTGGAGATCCATTTGTACACCTTCAAGCCTTTCGAAAGGCTTTGCCATCTCATGCGAGTCCTTTGATTCTACTCAAGTTATTCTAGTAGACATTAGTGGGGGAAACACATAATTAGTTCTTTCATCTACTCCCTATTGGCTCCTTGCACACATATGATGACTTAGAGGAGGTTAGACATTACATATCAAACATGGGCCCTCATGTCACATATGAAAAACTCATAACTTTACATCAAAATACTTCAGATCTAGTTAGTGATTATATCTTACGATTCAAGAATCACATGTTAAGATTGATATACAAACCAACAAATTTATAAATTCATCATATCTTTATTAAAGGGCTTCACCAACCTATTCTTGAGCATCTACTATATTAGATAGAGTCTTCTTTTAGGCACTTATGTTATATAGTTCTAGCTTTAGAAAAACAATTTGGATTGATTAAAGCAAATTTAGTTGATTGGATTACTCTAGATTTCATAGTAGTATCTATGTATACAAATCCTAACACATAGTATCCACCATGTCCTAAACAAGATCAGAGACCACAACAAAAAAAATAACTGGTTAAGAACAGAGAGTCAGTGTCCAGAGTACAACCTACAATATGCACTATAGAAAACAACATCAAGGCACCATTAGAGTTTGATTTAGATTAGGATAGGCCATTTGTCATATTATCAACAATATTAGATAGGAGGTTAATCACATTGCCTTCTACTCATCAACGAGATCTGCATCTCTTATAAAAACAACCACATCAGCCCTTTTGCAACTATCATCATATCTATGGATATAGAAATAATGATTTTTATGGACTTAGAGATTGCATTAATCAATGTGTTGATAATGGCATCATAAAATTTATACAGGGGACATCGAGATCTCCTCCATTATGGAACCATAGATCTCATTCATCCATGACTGAGTCATCCCAAGACATTCCTTCATAGGAATCATCGGTCACTCATCGTGAGAGAAATACAAGTTCTAAGATAGAACCTCACAGGAGATCTCATAATCCACCTATTCAAAAAGTTTGGAAACTAGTATGGCAAGAGCAATCTATATATAACACTATAGTTTGAGAAGTATATAGTGTAGTTCCATACACATATCTAGCAGAGTCACATGCACCATAACAGAGTACTAATCACAAAAAAATCACTACAACCAATTTTTTGGGTCCTATCTCACGTATAAATCTACAACGACTGAGATTAAATGAGCCCACATCACAGACTACTACTCATGAGAAATATGCACTACGACTAGATTTTATAGGTCCTATCTCATGTAGCAATCTACTATGGTTGAGATTAAATGAGCCTTCATCATAAGTTTCAGCTCTAGCTCAATCTATGGATCAGTCATATACATCTCAATAGAGGCCACAAAGTATACAATTACAGATAGATTATCCTTCTTTATAGCACACAGTTCTTATTACGCATCCAATAAAGTTACATTTTGTAGAATATCCACGTCTACCTATATTTAGTACATAAAAAATGGTAGCAGATGCATAACATATTTCTACACAACATGATCAGTATGGACACTTGTTCAGTTGACCAATAGGGTTCAGATAGTGATACAACATAGAGTGATACGATGCACAATCACACTGGTTTTAGTTCATAAGCTTCACTTAGTAGGGCAACAATGGAGCCAAAGGTCTAACTAGCCTTTATATTTTTGAGCCACTATCAGGGAAGTAATATGCACAACATGCTATCTTACATCCCCACCTACTAACAACTAACATTCCTAATTCTCAATAACTATCCATAGCCAAAACTAGATTATCAAAAATTCAGATCTTACCAAATTCAATTTACCAATCTCAAACCAACACAACCCATCCAAATACAATTTACCAATCTCAAACCAGCTCAATTTATCCCAATAATTTCCCAATTTCAAAACCAACAAATTTTTTATTTACATATAATCACAAACCAAATAAAATTCTTTACTTACATACAATTCAAAATCAAAAGTTAGCATCACACTTATCAACAAAAAAATCAAATCACATATCCCAAGTACCATTTTAACAAAACATATACAACTTTGAACATCAATACTAGATCAACTAATTTTAAAACAACCATATGCAATGAATATAAAAATATATTTCAAATCCCATAACATTGTACACATGAGCCAAAATCAAACCAATGTCCATATATATATATATATATAACCAAGTTTTTAAATACAAATACATTGCATCAAGTATAATCAATCATGAATGGATGTCATGCCATCACTCTCCATCTCACTCTCTCCTCCAATACTAGTCCCATAGCCTAGCCTAACACTTGATGACCCTGCACCGCCTCAAGCTCCCAAACGGATCTTATGCCAACTATCTCACTCTAGTAACTGACCATGCTCCTCACACAAGTCTACATAACACCTCTACAAATACATGTACTCATCCATGATCTACATACTCACTGATCCATAATGTGGAGGCATCCTATGCCTATCCAGCTCATCCCTTTATCCTACTGCCCTAACATATGCAATTTAGCTATAGAAACTCTATCAAACAAATGAGCATAAATGCCACCTATAACTATCACTCGCTCAATCAAACCCTCCTCTACAACATCATTAGGAACATGTTGTGTGAGTTCATGAAGTGTAGACTCAATGATGGTCTCCCAGAACTCTTCATCTCCACCTCCTTCCCTAACCTGTGCTTCATCCTAAGCACCTTCTACTCCACTTGCATGCAAAAGTATAAAACTATGTTAGACATGCATTTTAAAAATAAGCTAAAATATGCACAAACTTGAACAAAAATTCAAATATAATCAATGCTTACCTCCCATCATCTGGATCAAAGTAGGGTCCTCATACTCGAGGACATACCCTCCATCAATAGGATATAATGAAGATCATCAATGCCTCATCCACCATGTGGTATATGCCTCTGTGCTTCCAACATCATCTACATCAAGAATATCTATAGCCATATCTCATACATCTAAAGGTAATGGTGCTAACTCAACCTCAGTAGGCCTCCCACTCATACTGTTTATTCATTCATTCATACTAAAGTCACTCATACACTCCAACCCAAAAATCATGTATCTAACAACTGACCTTCATATACCACAATTGCACTCCATCCTCAGGCCACTCAAAGAATCCTCTATAGGGCCTCCATATAATATCTTGAGCCACTAGTCTATCTAAAACTCATCTATACTAATCTATCCTAGGAGACCAAATATCCAATGTACTTGTCCACCACTCCCCATATGGTTGTGGGGGTACCCACCTCTCCCTCGACAATCCTATCATCACTGAATGCCTTCTGAGTAAACTGATAAAGATCCCTATATAAGTGGGAAAGCATAGTCCTACCCCATGAGAACATAGTTCCATACACCAATATACTACACATGATCTTATGCATCATGTATGCAATTGACACCCCACTCCTATCTACAGTAACAAATGAAGCCAACAATACGACCAACCACTCCTATAGGCATGGAACACTTGACTATAAAATAATTAATAATAATACATTGCTATCACTACCTATCTTATGTATGCTTGGGGGCACACTAGAAAAATATAGGGATGCATGATCAATAACATCCACACCCATGTCATCCTACAATGTCACCTGATGCCCACTAATTAGTAAGTGTAGAATACGGTACACATCTTCAAAAATAATCATAATCTCTGTAGTAGGAAGCCAAAAAGTACATGTATCTGCATTCAAACTCTCACATAAGGTGGTAATCAGATACCTATCCCACTGCATAGGACCTAGGTCATACACATGGCCCAATCCTGCTCTATCCATCACAACCCTCTCATTAGCTGATAAAGGTAACAATCATAATGTCTCCATAACTTGACCTCTATGAAACTTTCTCATCCATACCTCATCTTAAAAAAATATTATAAAATAACATATACATTAGTTAACCATGCCAAATCAACAACCAAGTAAAAACACAACAACTAAACTAAGCAATAACTCAAACAATCTAGCCTCTAAGACAACAACACTGGGTATAGGACAATAGCGCTAGACATGAGTGCTGCAACCTAGACAACAGTGTTGGAGCCTAGACAATAGTGATGGAAGAAGAATAAGAGTGGTGTAACTAGTTAAAAATTTCTTAGGCTACTTAAAACACCTCAAAAATATGCTTTTAAACAGGAAAAAATCACATGTTTTAGCTACTTACCAAGGTAACCTCCCCACCAACCTCCACTTGGGCTGCCAACTGCTCAAAATAAGTCACAATAGGTGCTCATCTCCTTGGCATATATCCTACTCTAGAGCTCCAAATCTCAACCTAGTCAATGTAAAAATGAATCAAGAATCAATCCAATTCTCCTATATCAAACAATTTTCTCATTCAAAGCAAAATACCATATTTCCTATAGCTTCAACCCCATAGTTCTATTTTACAAGCAGTTTTGTTCCACAAAATCATAACAATCATACCTTCAATATCACATGAGCCTCACTCTCTTACTACATCATCTGCCTACTATGACACACACATATCTATACCAATTTTTTACCCAGATATACAATTTGGTCCTAACCAATCAAAGACTCATTCAACTATCAAACAATTCAGCCTAACCAATCAATAACTCATTCAAATTTCCAAACAACTTAGTCTAATCAATCAACCAACTTCTTAATCAATTCAAACTATAACAACCTCACTTCTATCATTACACCACTAGTAATCACTTTTGGCTCAAACTCCTCTATCATAGATCTCATCCCTATCCCCAAAAGGAGGGCATCGTTCCTACTATTCCTATTCCTACACTTATCCAGCAAGCCCGTCCACTCTCATAGATGGACACACCATAGTTATTACACCTTCAATAGTTAGATTGCCATATTTATCTCAGATTAGTCAAAATACATAGTGATTTAGGCTACATGCATCACTCAACATGGTTTTTACACCTCTAGTATTTAGAGTATCAGATTCATCTCAGATTAGTTGAAATATATAGTGATTCAAATTACATGGGTCACTTAGCATTACTTAGGATATTTAGAGGGACATACCTTTAGTTTATATATACATAGATTAGTCAGATATATAGTGGTTTAGATTATATGGATTCACAGTGAATTTGATACAGATTCAGACTAGATTCTAGATTCGGGGGCATGTACATTACTACTTGTCCCATACATATAGCTTCATACAACATGATACAGCTACATGATGAAATAATAGATTATAGGCATAGTGTAGAGCACATTGTTTTGATCTCCATTTTTTCACATGAGACAACATGATAGTTCATTTCACATGTGGTTAGATAGATTTCTAAACTAGACATATGTATCACTCATATACCATATTTGGGGGCATGGCATAGATGTTCATGTTCCTCATCATCTAGGATTATATAGATTGGAATGGAAAATTCAATCCATTCTCTTCTTACACATTTACTAGAGTTTCATATTACACCCAGATGTACCTAAGATGTCATTAGGTTGGACTGTACAATTGTTTGCAGTGATTGGTCCATAGCATTACCTAGACATAAAGTATATGAGTTTGTGTGGGATAGAGGACATACATTGGTTTTGGATCTTTGAGCACTTCTTAGTTCTAGTTCTTTTTAACAAAGTCGAGGCATACATATTTTGATTTTCACAACATAAGTATTCTATACACACATTCCATATTACATGAGTTTATGTGGAATAGAGGGAAAACATTGGTTTTGGACCTCTGATCATTTTTCATTCTAGTCAGATTTAGTGCAGGGGGAATAATTACCTTCCTTCTCCATGTTATACAAATTCCACTTTTAGATTTAGTATTAGGGGTATCTATTTCAGGAATTCCTTATTTATTTAGGCACTATTTGGCTCTCCATCCACTTCCCTAGATAGGAAGTGAGTTGGACCCTTTTTCAACACACTTATCTCCATGTAGGTAGGTTTAGGTACACATTTTTCTTTCTTTCTTTTATTCTAGTACTTCATTTCATTACATCACTAGAATAAAAAGGGGGAAATGTATACACCCTAAATTGGTTAAGAAACCACACATATCATGTCTTTTCATAGTCCTTTCATAGGAGACTTTGACTGGAGAATATGAGCTTTGTTCACATTTGATCATGTCCTTCATTTTAGTCATCTCAACCTTGTTACATTCTCTAAACACCTTTTTGCCTATTCCTAGTCATTTGAAGCCTTTCAAACATTCATTACACCTTAACTAGGTCAAGTTTTTTGTCCTCTTTCCATCTCCACAGGTGTCATGACTGTAATGCATGAGCATTGGGGTTGGACAATAACATTGGTACTACTAGTGTCCATTCTAACATTCTTGTCCAAGCCATTTTCACCTCCAATGATCAATTTCTTTCACTAGTTGAGTCTTACCCCTTTTCTTAGCTTCATCCTTAAGTTTTACCATGTTGGCCAAATGCAAATAAAGATCCCAAATTTGAAATAAAGAGTCTTCTATTTAAAGGACTTCACAAGGCATTTTATATCTATCACTTACTACTTTGGCACATTAGACTTAATAAAAATCAGTCAGTAGTATAACTCAACATTCTGCATCATACATAGACTTGCATGCTTGATCAAGGAAGGGCCTAGGCAAAAGTCATTCTTGCATCTATCATGCATGTTCCCTAAGGGAAAAATACATTTGATCTAAGACCCTAGCTTGAGGGTTAATGTAGGTAGTGATTAGGACAATAGAGGTTCTAGATCTTGCAATCATTCTTCTCCTAACCTAGTTTTTCCCCCTTTTAATTTTGATACATTTATTATTTACATGTGTGTAGATGAATATAGAGTTTTAGAGATTAAAATGGACCTACAATGAGAACTATTGGCTTCCAACCTTCAAAATTTGGTACATAGGCTCACATTGACCTAGTGAACAAAACCCAGAAAGCTTAGATCCTTAAGACACTAGAAGAAGAGGTGGACTATAGTGCCAGTGCCAATACTGTCCACTTTCAACACTCCTATCCAATCATAGAATGAAGGCTAGATCTAGATTCCAATGTCCCAGTCCTACATCTCAATTTTTAGCTCCTGCATCATCTATCTCAACCTATTTTTAGATAAGTTTATTTCTCTTTCTCATGTAATTTACTTGATAAAAAT
The DNA here is from genome assembly GCA_037957365.1 of Torreya grandis. Lineage (NCBI taxonomy): Eukaryota > Viridiplantae > Streptophyta > Pinopsida > Cupressales > Taxaceae > Torreya > Torreya grandis. The sequence continues at coordinate 1,458,570 of JARHVA010003686.1, forward strand.
CTATATTTTACCATATTAAACTAGATTTGTCCCTTCCTTTAGACCCCTTATTATTTAGGAGCTACACACCAGTTTCTAAAAAATAATAAAAAAACATTCTCAACACCCAAGTGGGAGAAAACCTAAGGCTTGAAGGGCCAAGATGTAAGAATGAGAGTTTGGGACTACTTTGGGATGACTAGGGATGCCTGTGGCCCACATGAAGGCTAGATAAGTGTGAAAATAGGTCTTAGGGTAGATCTAGGGTTAAGTTAGGGGTAGGCGGTCTCAAGTAACACTCTTAGCACTCAAGTGTTATTTTTAGGTGATTATATTTGTCCCCCTTTATTATATAAATATAGCAAAGTAAAATGACTAGGATAAAGGAAAAAGAAGCATACCTAGATTTAACTAAGAGGTGAAGTCCATGAGTCTAGATCTGGGTATGTGAAGCATGTTCCATTACGTGTCCTACAAGTGAATTATGCATAGATCAGTATTTACTTAAGAGATATCAAGAGTAAAGAAAAAAATGAGTAAATAAGTAACACTGAGTAAAACTGAGTAAAGGAATAAAAGAGAGGAAATGAAGAAATACACCTCAATGGGTACAAGAATCAATGCATCAACTTGGTAAAAACTTATGTGTGTGCACGTATATAGTGATAAATAAATGAATATCTTGGATTGAGATGATGGCTTGCTCAATCCTCATGTGTGAATGGCTCAAAAAATAAATCTAGTTTTAACTGCATCACTGCCCACCCTTGTTTGGTTGATCATGTCCTATGAATAGTTTGAATTGGACTGGTGGTGTGTCTAGCCCTTTTAGGTAGGTGGCTCAAGAACTCAAGTAGACTATGATTCCATCATTGCCTACCCATGTGTAGTAGATGCATATAAAATTGAAACTATGTGATGTAACTAGAAATGTTGGCTTTATAGCCACTTAGGTATATTAGGCAACTTTGGGCCACTCGAGAATGCCAACCACTATTTATAGAATCAGGCATGAAATCAGTGTACAACCTAAAATATGATGTCTAATATAGACATTATAGATAATGACATGGAATTTTTTATTTCATCTAATTAACCAATGTGTAAGTGAACAAATGAAAACAATGTTTCATGCACATGCCCCCAAATCTAATATCTAAGCATATGGATTTTAGATTGAGTTGTAATAATTTGTATTTGAGTATTTTAACTAAAAATGAAAATGGTCATGTTGTGCATGATGCCCCCAATATGAGTAATTTGGTATTAATCTAAGCTAAACTGAGCCAAAATTAGTAAATCTATAACTAAACATGTGAAAACCTAGATTGTACCTACTATACTTTTTTGGCCAATCTAATTCTTTTTGAAACTAAGGCTAATGGAAAATAACACCATGTGGCATTAGTTTTCCAATTTGGGCAATAATGTTCAACTAATCTAATGATGCAATAGGAAAAATCACTATTCATTCAACACTATTCACAATTATTAGTCATTAATGAGGTGACATACACTATTCATCTTGGTGAGATGTCCACAACCCTATTATTCAGTGCTTAGGTGACATGGGTCAAATTTTTCACGTGGGGCATGAAAAGAGTGGTCAAAAAGGAAATCCATCACCTTTTGGAAGCTTGTGATAGTGGGGAAACAAGTTCTACTATTTTTGATTGGTATTTCCTTTTTCCTTTTAACTTTCCATGAGATGTGGAGCTAACTTTCCAAGATGCTTTGTCCTTGGTCAAATATGACCCCATGGATCATGTGGCATATAATTTCCTTAGGCCTTACTATGTCTTGTTTGTCATGATTCATCCATGTGGGAAATGAGGCATAGATGTTGGATTGTCTTCATTCATTCTTCCTTGTAAAATCTATATATGATTGTATTTCCTTTGCTTTAGTTAGGCTAGGAAAGTTTATGAGAATAGGCTTGTGTGAATCCTTTAGAGCCTCCTTGGCTTGGGATGCCAAATTTTTAATGTGCTTTGGGATATCTTGTTTAATATTTTATATGAGAGGATTATTTGATGAGAGGATTAATGAGAATTGAGAGATGTTTTTATTAGATAATCTTATGTGTTTTGTATGACATTGAGTGTGGTAAGGATTGTTGAATCATGTATGTGGTTGGAGGCCACATTAACTAGTATTAGAGCAAGTTCTAATCTTATTGGAAGGAGAAGATTATAGAGTGAGTTTTTTTTATTTTGAAGGTTTTTGAATATGGAAAAGAAGAGTGGTAGAGTAACTCAAGAAAAAGAATGGGAGAAGAAGCTGAAGATTTGGATAAGACTATTGGATTTGTTGCTAGAAAGAGTTATTTTTGGTTACATTGAGGGAAGAGAAAACCACATGGAAGAAGGATCAAGAGTGAAACCATCGAGAGTTGTAGGTGGAGGAGAATAAAATGAGTGAGAATAAGAGGGTTGTCATGGAGGACAACCAGAGAGTAAGGTTCTCATGTGAGGAGAACAAATCTAGCTTTAAAATTAGCAAAGAGGAAGAGGCTTATGAGTATCCCATTATTACAGACATCCTTGTGAAGGATGAAGAGAATATGAAGGAAATTTACAGCCATGTAGAGTTGATTGAGAATGAAAATTGCAGCCATATAGAGTTGCAAGCATCTTTGGAGGAAGTTGTGGATGAAGAGGATGTGGTGCAAGAAAGTGCACACATGGAGATCTTGGTAGATGTGCAATTAAATACACATCTAGAGATTATAAAGGATGAGAAGACAACCATGAGAGTTGTTATAGATGTGCCATTGGTATCACATAGTGATAGTGAAGAACATGAGGAACATGATGAAATTAAAAATAAATTGCAAGTTTCTTTGGGAGAAACTTTGGAGATTGTTGTTTGTGTGTGCACATGAAGAGAGTTTGGTAGAGGTTCATTTACAGGCAAGTATGGAAGAAACTAAAGTGTAATTCAATGCATATGAGGAGATGATGGAGGAGATTTTTGTGTAAGAGAGTGCACATGTGGATGAGAAGATGAATGTTGTTGTAGCTATGAGAGAGGAATTACAAGTGGATGTGTTTTGTAATGTGGAAGATGATCCAACATGTGGTTGAATGTTATGTGAAGAAAGCCAAGAGCACTTTAGATGGAGGTGGATAGCTAGTGGTGGGATTTAGCTTATATGGGATAATGAGATGCATGATAGAGCATATTGGTAGAGGAGGACAATTTTGGGTGAGTGTCATATCATGAGTGTTTATGGTGGGTTGGATCTCACTTATGCAACCATTGGGATATGGATGAGATTTTTGTGGAGGATGACTATTTTGAGGCCAATGTATAGAAATTAGAAGTAGTATAAGAAAAATAAAATTATTCAAGTGCATTTGATGTATTATAAGAGGATTCCATAATCATTACTCTTCCTAACTAAAAGAGTGGTTTTACCACTTTCCTCATTTATGTGATCAAGAGATCACATTATCTACCTTGAGTATCTGATGCAGGATCATCGAAGGGTTCAACCAATCTTGCATTACCCAAAAATATAGTGGTGTGCTTTCTTATCTTTTTTAGAATAAATGGCAAGGATACATCAAGGAAACTCATGAGAGTTGAGTTGATTTCAACTAGAATAAAATGATGTGATGGAAAAAACACTATTCATGCAACATTATTCACAAGTATTATTTACTAATGAGGTGGAAAACACTATTCATCCTGGTGAGGTATACACAACACTATTATTGAGTGCTTAGGTGGCATGGGTCAAATTTGTCATATGGGGCATGAAAAGAGTGGTCAAAAAGAGAATCCATCACCTTTTGGAAGCTTGTGATAGTGGAGAGACAAGTTTTACTATTCCTGATTGCTATCTCCTTTTTCCTTTTGACTTTCCATGAGAGGTGGTGCCAAATTTCCAATATGATTTATTCTTGGCCAAAGATGACCCCATGGATCATGTAGTATATCATTTCCTTGGGCAAAACTATGTTTTTTTTTATCATGATTCATCCATGTGGGAAGTGGGGCATAGATGTTGGATTATCTTCATTCATTCTTCCTTGCAAAACTATATATGCTTGTATTTCTTTTAAATTAGTTAGGATAGGTGAGTTTATGAGAATAGGCTTGTGTGAAGCCTTTGGACCCTCCTTGGCTTGGGATTCCAAGTTTTTAATGTGTTTTGGGATAGCTTATTTAAGCTTTTGTATGAGAGTATTATTTGATGAGAGGATTAATGAGAATTGAGAGATGTTTTTATGAGATATTATTATGTGTTTTGTATGACATTGAAAGTGGTAAGGATTGTTGAATCCTTTATGTGGTTAGAGGCCACATCATCTAATTTATGTGAAATTATACTAATTACTGCGTGACTCTTTTCCACTATGTTTCCTTGAGTCTGATTTTTGTAATATGAGTTTGTGTGCTAAAAAATGTACTATAAGTACATTGTGAGAGCTTGATATATGTGAAAACCCCTATGATTTCCCCCTTTTTTGAGGGGAGTTGTTAAACCCAGCAATAATTTTCCTCAAAAGAAAAATATTTGCAATATGTGTGTTAGCTAGAGAATTTATGATATTTGCATAATAATCTAATATAATGTGCGTACATAACATCAAAATGTAAGATAATCTAAGCATATTTTTGTAGTGTGTTGTGAATAACATTCACAAGGTTGTTAAAATAGATATAAAAATGTATGTAATAACAAATCTGAGTAATAACTAAGTAGATACCTAAGGGGATGGGGCATGTTGTCCATCACAACACCCAAGTAGAAAGGGGAGATGCATGAGGTCCCTCATGGTATCTAAAACTAGAGTGTGTAACAAGAAAGAGAGAAGTGTTACATCCATGCTGTATACATGAAATCATACATAGAACACATATGAGGCATGAAAAGTAGGCTAAGGGGCCATAATACAAAGGACATGGGCACATGTCACTAAATTTGAGAAAATAGGACATACAAGGACATGTTTAAATGTACACATACACAAACAATAAGAAATTTAGATTAGAGTCACATAGAAGGATGTGTTTAAATATCTACATATACAATCATGAAATCACACACAAGGACATGGGCACATGTCCAAAGCATACATACTATGAAAAAAGTGGCATAGAGCTAAAGATAAATGGAATATTAAAATGTCCTTGAATAGAAGAAGTAAAGAAATATAATAAAGTCTAAACTAGGAAATATAGAAATGAAAGTAAGCATGAACATGTAATGTAAATCTATCTAAGAGACAAGATTTATATATGTTGAGTCTAAAGTGGTATTAGCTATCAAAAAATATGAGTAAGTGTAGCATGATCAATATCAAGATATAAAAATGCTAAAGTTGTGATGTAGAGTATAGAAAGATGTAACGTGGTAATCAAAACTATGAATAGGGTGCCCCCAAATGGGTAAATGTGTCAAATGAAGAACCCATGTATCTATGTATATGCCCCTAATGGGTAGATAATAGCAAATATGTATCAGTGTAGCAGACTTGACTCTTGTTAGGATTTGCGATCACTCGATAAGAACAAGTGAAGCATGTATGCATGATAAAACTGACTATTCTATCATAGATAACCTATGTAGTGTCTATAAAATATAAGAATTGTAAACATGGTAATGTAAACAATCTATAATTTTATATTTCCTGCATAAATATTTGAGTGTTTTTATGTTTTGATGTATTATATTATTTTTTGGATATAATCTATGTATAAAAAACATGAAAATGAAACTATATACAAGGAACAATGAATAAGGAAAACATGTACAAGAATGGAGGAACAATACTAACTGATGAGTCGCATGGGAGACTCACTATTAATGTGGATCATGTCAAAAATAGGAATTATAATTTTTTTATGTACTGTGATTTCTATGTTATAGTTGAATGGTGTTGCAGGATGAATCTGAGTATTGTTCATCATATAAATCATAATTATCATAATAACCTATAATGCTCGAGGGAGTTCCTTGATACTGTGGATTTGACCTTTGCGAATTGTATTTTATAATATTGATTATGATTTCACCCTTTGAAACTGTGCTTATTATAGGCAATGGTGTTGTGGAGGCTCTTTTGTTAGAAAGCCTCTTTTGAGAATGCATGTTGGCTTAGCATGATTTTGACTTTGCAACTTAAGTTATTGCTCTTTTTGTAACATTTCATGTGTATCTATACTTATTGCCTTGATAAACTATAGCTATGAATGATTTGCCTTAGGATGTTCAATGAATCTCAAAACCTTTTTTACCAACATTATCAACTTCTAGAATAAAAGTAGTGATGCCTTGGGCCTACTTGCCCAAACCTTAACCATGATAATCAAACTGTTGTAGATATTTTTGACCAAACCTATACTAATTTTAAAGTTGAGACTCATTTTGGAGAGGTATATTTTCATCTTTTTCTTGATTTTTTTGTGCTTTTTGTATTGTTTCTTTCTCTGATTGTGCTTTGTGAACCTTTTATTGTTTTGAGTTATGCTTTAGTAACCAATTTTGTATTATTTCTGAATTTGAACCTTTTTGAATTTGTAGATGTGTTATTGTATGTTGTTTGGATGATGTATCATTGTTTAAGTGATTTTTATCCATTATATGTTGTATTTTTCTTTTCAATGCTAAACATGAATTGGTGTGGTGCCCATGCATTCTATGATATGCATAATAATATCTATATCTACTCACTGGGTGTAGAGGAGGTAGGTTGATCAACATAGATTTAATCATTTCCATTAGTATCTTATTAGAGATCTTATTTAACCCTTGTAATATTTTTGAATCACTTAAAATAGATGCATTGTGTTGTAATTTATGATTTGGATATGAAAGGGTGCTAGGCACAACTTTTCTAGGTGTAGATGTAGATACATGATGAAAACTAACATCTTATGAAGACTTTGTATATATAATGTGATTTGATAATTATGTGACCTTTTCACTTGATAACTAATTTTTACTATGTAATTCTAATATTATCTTTCTACTACTAGTAATTTGATATCTTAGGGTCTCACAAGTGAAAACCCTGTTTATTTTTGATTGAACATGTAAGCACACACCATGTAGGGGATAAGTGTGGATATGATGAGTGTGGTAATTAGTAATAATAGTATAGGCTACATCATCTCATGAAGGAGTGATAACATGGACATGGTTAGAGGGAAATTATTTATCACCCTCATAGAGTTGAGAAGGAAAAGGAGATTCTTTCCTATGCATAAGATATGACATTGAAACATGAAACTTAGTTGTTAACTTATGTAATAGATCCTCTATGTATGTAAGGATCCTGTTTATTAATTGAATTTCACATAAGAGAACAATAACATGATAGAGATATAATGAAACATGACATGCATTTTAATTGATATAAAACATCATGTATACATGTGTTTATGTCTTTTTAGAGTTCATTTTGAATTAGAGGGAACATACATGTAAATGAAAGTATTAGGCTTTGTAATAAAAAATGATAAACTTCTTCTATCATTATTATCATGATTCTATCAAAAAAATCAAAAGTTGTATGTATATATAATTTGAATATTAATCCTATAATGTTATAAATATAAACCTTAATGATATTTAGGGTTAGGGTTTGAGAAGTATTCAAAGTAACATGGGTTCATCAAATGATTTAACCTTTTAGGACTTAGTTAACGCAAATTCTATGTTATTAAAAAACTAAGTATATTAAATTAGGGTAGAAATATGCTAAATACATCCACTAATTTGTTTTAAAATTGATTAATTTTGACCTTTTTAAAAATAGTAATAAATAATATAAATAAGAACCTAGTTGGAAAATGGCTGAGATAGATGATCTCGAGACTAAAAATTGAGTCAAAGACTGGTATGAGTGTTGCAAATAGGATCTAGGTGTCAATATACCTCTTGGAAAGTAGTGCCCTAATTGGATAGTAGTGTTATTTGGTACTAGTGTCCCTATTTTGGTGGTAGTGTCCTTTGCATAAGATTGTTCTAAGCTTCTAGGTGCACCTATGTCTAGATCTATAAGGCCTTTTCCTACATGCATGAGTTTTTAAACCTTGTATATGGCTTATTTTGACTTATTTTATGATCAAACCCCAATATTTCATGTTACTAGGGCATCTAGTTGGTACAAGTAGAAAAGTGTGTTTATTAGTGGGGTAGGCTAGACATCCTCAACACCCCACTATGATGAGAGTTGCCTACATACCAATACTCCAAAGAGGGATCAAGCCTAATGTAGTTCTCTCCACCTAAGTGCTGGTGCAAGTGCAAGTGAAGCTAGTATGATGATTAACTTCAGTGATTTGAATGTGATTGAGACTATAAATTTGAGTAATCTGAGTTTAGGAATGTTGTAGATGGTAATATGTAGAAGTAGGGCAAAATATGGATTGATAACCTTAATTTTACACAACTTGTTCTAAATTTGCATATGTAATTTATATATGATTATCATTTAGTGGTTAGAGGGATAAAATTCATGTATATATACTATTCTGATGATTGTGCAAGTGCTAAAAGAGGTCTAGGTCAACCCTAGGAGGTCTAAGATTTGAAAAGATATCTATTTGTTGAAAAAGGAGGGAAATGATGGTAGTGCCAATATTGGGACACTAACACCATGTGGTGATACTATACATATTATGGTGCTAGTTTTCAGGTTGCATAACCGAAGGTATGAAGGGCCAAGATGTAAGAATGAGGGTCTAAGACTACTTTATTGATGACTAGGGATGCTCATCCCTGTATGCCTTAGATGAAATTGCATTAGACACCCTACATAATTAAAATGTGAGATCCTTATCACATGGATGGAATAAGTGGTAAAACCATATTTTTTCCACCAAGATTGATGAATATGGTGTTTCCTTCTAGCACACTAGATACCTTAGTTGATTGGTATTTTTTATTTCACTTCTATTTCTAGCTTCTTTCTAGCTTCAAATATATCCTATTTTTCTCATCTTTGTTCACTCTTTCCTCTTTTGTTGGGTCAAACCCAACATATATTTTCTACCTCCACTGAAGGATTTTTTTTAACCCATTATGGGCACAGTCCATCCACCTCCACCAAATGGTTCTCTTCTTCTTTTTCCATTATCTTATGGGATTAAACCCATCTATGTATAACCTCCTCCACAAAGATGTTCATTATTGCATCTTTTGTCCTCTTTTGAGCTTATAGCCACTATCATATGAATACCTCTTCCAAAAGTCTTTGTGGATTTGTTCATACATTACCCAAGTTATTTTTTGATTCTTCCACTTTCCACTCTTCTCTAGTTGTAGCTCCTTTTTTCACATGGCTGCCATTTCTTCTTCTATCTCTCTTCTTACCACCACCAAATTGATTTTGGATTCTTAATTTTTAACAGTATTAAGAGAATCTTCTTATTCATTTTATTATTTATAGATTGTTAACTCAAGTGGCTCACTTTAATCACCTTGGAAGGCTTCTTTAAATGCCCCATTTCTTTCTATCTCTGCACTTACACATTGACTATAGTCACAAATTAGTTTTAAAATATTAGATTTAAATGTCCCCATAAATGATTCCTCCATTTTCACACTATTATCTTAATTTACAAAAATATTGGGATCATTAAAGCCTTTCCCACTCTACCTACTTCTCTGAATAATGCTCAACTACACTTATGACATTTCCTCTTTCTATTTTTCACTTCTCACCCTCTTTGCATCAAATCTAGGCAGATTTCATTCTCCTTATTTATCCTCTTCCCTCTTTACTTCTATGTCACATGAGTGAAATTTTTATTTCTCCAAATTTTTACACTTGTGAGAGTCTTCTCTCCCAAATTTAACCATTGTGAGTGAAATAACTATTTTTTTACTTCTTCTTGCTATCTCTCATGCATATGGGCATGTTGGACTCAATCAAAATTTGTCTTCTACTTTATTATCTCCTTCATTATTGGACCTATACATAAATTAGCTACATTAATGGAATTAATAGCTCCCATAAAAACTTTTTTTAGGATTTTTTCATGTCTCAAAGGTATGTTGTCCAACTATTTTCTACTACTCACATTATGATCATAGATTTCAATTACATAATGGATTTCCTAAGACCCATTCTCAACAACCTTAATGAATGTTCACTCCTCATTATTCAATTTATTTTATTCATATTCACATGGATGGTATTCAAGCATACTCTCCTCATGTGAATTATTGTGCACTTCAACCACCTCTATTGTTACCTCCATGAAAAACTGACACTCTTTTTGGTTGTGTTTTTCATTCACATGTATTGTTTCGTTTAAAGAAATATGTATTTTCCTTGGCTTTCCTTAACCTTCATTCCTATAAAATTAAAAAAAAATCATTTACCCTATTCACCAAGGATAATTCTTTCTCTTCCCACTTATGGGATACCAAAAAAATCTTTCCTATCATTTATTAATGGTTCTCCTTCTAGTGAACAATTTCTTGCCTCCATGTTTTGTTCCACGAGGATTCCTTCCTCTATGGGCTTCTCACATCTTTATTTTTTTCTTTCTATTTTTGAAAAAAGACTCAAGATTTTCACATGGAAACCTAACTCCCCTATTGCCTCTCTAATAAATCTTCTTCTCTTCGCTCATATCTTTCTCCATGATATTGTTAGAATAGCTTTTGGCTGTTCACATGGATACTTTTTTCTCTTATTGCCTCTCAAGGAAATATTATTCTCCTATCTCTCAAGTCTCAAGACTTGGAGATTCTTCCTCCACTCTTCTTTCAATTTTGGGTGCACAACATGACCCATCAACTTGGAAATAAATGCTTCCATCTTCCCACTTTATTCTTTCCTCTTATTTTTCTCTTTTGTTGGAGATCTCTCCTATATGCAACTAAATTTACATATATCCTTTTGCTTGTAATATTTATCCTCATGGGGTATTTAATATTATCCTCTTTAAATAAATTATCTCACTCAAGTATTCATTTCATGAGCTTGTCTAGACTCTCTTTACCATAAAATAAAATAGCATTGTAAATAGTCTTACCTCTATCCTTCAACTTAACCTATGGATAAGCACATAGTTATGGAGGGCTAAAATGTGGACATAATTTCATGAAATACATTTTGTGTATGTAGTTCTTACGACTCATGTATGTGGTTATTAAAAATTGTATACATGATTTTATGACACAGACTTGGTATTTCTAAGCTAGAACCACGTACACATTTTTAAAATCACATACATGATTAAACTAGGCACATGGTTTTAAAACAACAAAACTATGTACACATGGTTCTTAAAAACTATGACTATAGTTCTATGACACAGGCTCAGTATTATCAAGCTAGAACTGCATATACAATTTTTAAACCATGTATGCAATTAGACTGTGTACAAGGTTTTAAAATAACATAACCATGTACATAGTTCTATTATTTTAAAACCAAATAAAATCATTGATGCCATTCATTTATCATCAATAAAAACCATGAGTAAAGGATAATAAAAGCAAATACACATTTGACTGAGACCAAGACAACTCAAATTTGACAATGCCACACTGAAAGAGAGGTATGTGAACACATTTTAGTACATTTAGAAATAAAATTAGTTAATTTTATTCTATTTTTCTTGATTTTTTTTGTTTTTCAGCACATGTAGAGGCAAATGACACTAAACAAAAACCTGACCCTCCTATCCATCTTAACCTACAAAACTCTCCTATCCCTTCATATCTAAAAAACCCTCCTATCCCTCCTCCCCTATAAAACCCTCATATCCCTCCTCCCTTGAAAAACCCTTCTAGCCCTCCAGTATCTCCTTAATCCACCCATGGTAGTCAATAGTATTTAGCATCCCATATCATGAAAAATAAGTTAAAAATTGAGAATCTGATTAGGACATTGAGGGATCTCTTTGAAAATAAACCTTGCAAACTTTCTCTATCAAATACATTATAGACATTAGTAGGTTAAATTGACTCATTAATGGGTCACTTTTATAGGTGGTCTGACTATATAAATAGATGTAGGGCATACTATTCTAACAAATTATCTGCAACTACTATGAAAGATAAAAATTTAACCAAAGCCTAAATTTATGGCCTATTCATTGATGGGAAAATTGGTGTGCCACTAAATATGATATCCAAACTTATTCTAATCTACTGGTACACTCATAATTTGATCAAACAAAGTTTTTGGGACCAATGGTGGATGGTCCTTGATCACCCACCTTGCAACAATAATGAGGTCTCGATGTATTTTTTAAGAAAATTATATTATGAGTTTGTGCTAAATGAAGTTCTAAAATATTTTGGTTTCTTAGAGTTATTTGGTAGAATAAAGGGCTCAGCATAGGATAGGCCAAGTGCATGTCATTCCCCAAATTAACTTGCAAAAGTATGTATCGACAAACCACATCCTCTTCAGACCTTACTCTCTATAATTAAGGACACTGTAGATATTGATACTTTACATGAATTAACGTGCTTACTAACACATTCATTCAACATATGAGCTAGATTTATCATACTTCTATTGAAAGAGGGTGGACAGGGTGAGGCTTTATCTAGTGCTACTACCTAGTGAGCTCACTATTGCAGATCATGTGGTGTTATGCACTAGACATGAGGAGGAAGATATCATGAAACCCACTCATTGTGGTATTTTTATGGGCCTAGATGATATTAACCTCACTATGTTTCAAACTTTTGCATTTGATTTTAACACATTGACTACAAATTCCTAGGTATTGTATTTGTTGTAAAAAAATGTCAAACTTATTAAATTTTAAATATTTATAGAAAGCTCAATAATATATATTAATTTTATGTTAAAACAAGATGTTGGACATGACATGAACATGTATGTTGCTTCTAAAACACTTATATATATCTATACATAGGTGATTTTTAAGGATTAATTAATGTTATTGATGCAAATATTATAATATTTAAGTGTAAATATAGATGTTTATTTCATAATTATCCTTTGTACTTTTGAAAATAGCTGACGTATGAAAAAATTATCTACATAGAGTCCTTCAACAATGAGCTAGGTCCTATTGAAATTATTAGTAGGTGTGACATGGTATAGTTGATAATTTAATTTATAAATTTTCAATTATTTTTTAATGATTTAGTTAGTTGACTTAAATGTTTATTAGCTAAATTTGAATTTTTATTTTGTGTATATATATGTTTGTAGGGACCCAACCCTTGGTGATCTATTTCACACTCCTTTTAGCCAACATGAACCTATCATTGACCCTATTGAGCACCAATCCTAAATTAAATCTGAGCACCTGCTTGCAGTAAGTTCCCTTATGAGTAATTTTGCATCATTTCAAAAACTTAACTTGTTACTTTTTAAAGTATCTTATTCTAGTACATGTAAAGTTTATAACAATATTTGCATATGAATAGTTGGATCTACAGATGAATGTTGAGCAGAGGAGGACTTGTAGTCGTCCAGATCTGACACCTCCAATTGTGAGCAAGGCATCCCATGGAGAAGCTTCTACAAACAAGACAAAGAGAGCAATGCATTTTGATGATTAAGATCATGTCTTATGACAATTTTTATATGCCTATATGGCTTTATTTATAGTTGTTTCTATCATTATATGCCTATATACCATTGACCTAGGATACTATACCAAACTTGTTCATATTTTGTACAAATTTATATCAATTATATATATATATATATATATATATATATTATTGAGCATTGTCATTAATTGTTGAGTTTTGGCATATAATGTTATCATTGATGTATTGATTTCAAAGGTTCTTGTGAAGGTGCATGATCAATTAATATTTGAGGTATGTGTATGATGAATTCTTCTGATAACATAGTAAATATTGTTATTGTATGAGAGCAGTGATGTGAGAGTACTACTTGAAGGATTTTATTATGTTAGCTTGAAAAAATATCATTGAGATCAACATGATTAAGTACAAGTCATTAGGTCAAGTTTCAAGTAACTTGAAAAGTTTTATCTATACCTTGTGATAAGGTATGTGTAGGTAGCATGATGAAATGAGTGAGCTCCAAATAAGAAGTTGTATGCTCCAAAGATTTGTATAAGCATCTCTAATGATCCATAGTGAAGATCCAAGGAGTACCTAACAATATTTAAGGATGATAGAGGTTGTTTAAGTTTTTACATGAGGCATTACGGGATTTGAAAATGATTAGAAGATTAGATCTGAAGATCTATGTATGCATCTCTAAATATGCTCTAAATGAGCTACAAAGATGTGAATGATTCAAATAATGGTTAATAGTGTTTAAGCGTGAGAGAGGTTATTTGAGTTTGTATATGAGGTGTTGAGGGACTTTCAAATGATTAAAAGGTCAGCTCTAAATATTTGTGTATGCAGCTCTGAAGATGCTCCAAGTGAGCTACACAGATTCTTAGTCAAAATCTAAAAATTTGTAAGAAGCTCTGAAGATGATTAGTTAAATATTAAAATAAGAGTGAGTGTATGAGGTTGATTTATCATACATAATAGGAATTGTAACACATTAAATTTTAAATGTGAAGTCTACAGGGTGGCTAGAAGGTCAGATTCAAGGCCTAATGAGACTTGCAGGACAAGGCCTAGAAAGAAAAAAGAGAGATGGTGTCTAGATGGGGTATTAGGATTAGTTTTAAAGACATGGGTGAGTAGTTTATCATTTACAAAGGTGATTCAAAAATTTTAAGTATGTTCATAAAGTTTCAAGTCATGATTTGCAAGAAAATGTTTGAAAAAGTGTTTCAAGGTTTCTCAAGTGCACATAATGAAGAGTTGTCTACCCAAAAAGGTTTTTTAAGTTCTCATCAACACGTGAAAAATATGAATGAGAATATAATTTGTTCATGGTAGATAAGGAAGGGTTCTAGCTCAAATTTTCAAGTATTGGTTTCTGGAAAGAGTAGCTAAGTTTTATGAATAATCATTAAGATTCAAAGTTGGTATAAACCCTCAAATAACCCTAACAATGAATTGATGTTGAAGATATTATTATAAAAGAGATTATAAAGATTTTATATGGATATAAAAGTTACTGGAGTTTGTATTCAACTCTCCCAAGAATCTCCAAGTGTGATTGGTTTCTCAGGTGAGTGAGCATATCCTATAGGAAAGTGTTTATCTTTTGGAGATTTATTATAATAGACATAATTAACCAAGTCAAAGTTAATAAGTGGATGAAGATAAAAGTTTGAGAATTTTGGTTATGGTCCATGAAGGTTTTTGGATAGGTTATAGATCTCAAGTGTGCAAATTGGTGATCCAAGTTGGCTAGTCGCTACTAGACCTAGTAGTACAGATAGTAAGAAAAATCAGGCAGAAGTGAGAAGATGATTCCCAAGTTATTTTCATGTAATAATACTGAATTGAAGTGTTTTAGGATGTTTTTTAGTAATTTAATGATCTATCCATTCTTTTAAAAATCTTGGAAGTTAGTGTAATAAGTTGGAACATTAAAGCCAAAATGGCTTATCTGACTGAATGGAGTTTGTGTGAGAGAAGGTCAACAGATTGGTCTATAATACCAATAGTTGCCATTAGTAATTGTAATCCTTTTGATGGAAGTTGGTATGAGGATTATATATAATATTTTTCATTCATTAAAATTATTTTAATTCATTGAAATAGGTGTTATAAGTTCATGTTTCCTTGACTATATTTAGAAGTCAGTTGGTAGTTATGAGTGAGCATCTTGCAGAGAAGAGTTTGAGCCTGTATACCATGAGTTGAAGCATTTAATGAAGTGTTTTTATGAACCTAAGGTCATGATATTTTTGAATATGTAATTTTTTCCATGTTTTTTTGGCAAAATTGAGTTTATGTCTTAGTTTTTCAAGATAGATTTTCTATGTATACACATGCCTTTTATGAATAGTATTTTGAAAAAGGGTTCAAATGGTTGTTGGTTCTAAAAGGTGTTATAGAACTAAAGTGAATTTGGATAAGGTATATTGGAATAGAAAATTATGTGTCCCTACGATGTGATATGTTTGAATATGCTTCAAGAAAGATCAAAGGGTAATGTGTTGTAAAGAAGACCTATTTGGTCTCTATAAAGCCTAAAAGAGGAGTAAGGGATAATTAAGCTATGGCCGACCTAATGTATTGGTTGATTAATGATTAAGGAATGTTATTTTAATATGCTAATACCTATTATATGTCTAACCTAAGAAAATAATAATGTATTTCTAAATAATAAAGATATGATCAAGTGACTTGTATAAAAGCAAGGTAGTTTAGGCCTATTTGTGTAAGCTAAAAGATAGATTAGAGAATAAGCTAGTGATATATATATATATATATATATATTTGGTGAGAATAAGGAGGTCATGAATACCATCATAGATATCCCATGACTATATAACAAAGGTTATGTATATGATAATCAAGGTTAGAAGACCTAATCAAGCCATGAAAAGGGCTAGTTGAGCGAAGAAGGTTAGAAGCCAGTTTGAGAGGGATAGAAGTGAGTGAAGATTTGAGAATGAAGATCATCATTTGTTGTATAATAAACAAGGGGTTTTTTAGGTGATAAAATTTAGAAAGTGGTTGAGTTGGTGCTGAGTCATCTAGGGGTTTGGTGCCTCCTTACAAGTGGGTGCTTGTTAAAGCCTAGCTAAGTTGGTGCTAAGCTATTTGGGGTTGGTGCTCCATATAGAGTTGGTGCTTCACTAAAGATTGGTATTTTTATTATAGGACTGTAGTTCATTTGATTCATCGATGGGTTTTATTCCCTTCAAGGATTTCCCATGTATATTTTATATTCATGTGTTTCATGCTCTTATGATTTGATGCTTATGATTGATAAGATTTACATTATTGTTAGAATGGTTCATGTATGTTTAATGGAATTGAATGAAAAGTTTTGAAGATTAATTCAGCCCACTCTTAGTCATTTTGATTTCAATAATTGGTATTAGAGCCTAGTCCTTTGTGATAAAGTCTGACAGCTTGAAGGAGATCCTAATAAGCACAAGATATCTTGTGATCAATAGGGAGAAGCCAACATGTATGATGAAGAAGTATTATATGATATTGAATAAGGAGAATCTAAATTTTAACTGGAAACTAAAATCATAACATCCCTTGATGATTTGAAGAATGAAAATAAGACTATCAATGATCTCAATAGTCAGTTAGAATATATCAACACAAGGTCAAATCAAAGGAATTTGAGTATAACCAGTTGAAGGTTGAACATGTGTAACTAATAGATAAAATGAACAAGTTAAAAAGAGAGCATGAAAAGTAAAAAAAATAAAAAATATCAACATAAAAAAACTAATTAGTCAACCCAACATAATAAATGATAAGTCATATTGGAACCCTGGTAAGTATAGGAATGTTGTTTGATATATCTATCACAATACAAGACACATTGCAAGATTATATTCTAATAAATTTGCAAGGCCTATAAGATTCAATAAGACACATGAAGCTCCTAGAATGCACAAAAAGTATCAAACATTGGTAAAGAATCCAAAGCAAGATGGACCATTAGCCAAGGAGGAACAAAAAACCAAAGAGGATTATATGATAGCTTAGAGTGTCTTTCACATTCAAGATGAAGGCATGAAATGGTATATAGATAGTGGTTGATCAAGCCACATGACATGAGATAGAATTAATTTTATCTCATTAAATAAGAATACTAGAGGAAGAGTGAGGTTGGGAGACAACACAATTACTAATATATTTGGCAAGGGTGTCTTGATTTTGGATAATGGAAAGATAAAGACTTAAAATGTGTTGTATGTGGAAGATTTGAAGCATAACCTACTCAGTGTAAGTCAAATGTGCAATCAAGTACACACACTAACCTTTCATGATAGAGGATGTGAGATAAGAAGAGCCAATTCAAGAAGGATACTTACCAATGCCAAGAGGAATGAGAACAACCTATATGTACTAAATGAGATCAATAAGGAGAGATGTTTCTTGAGCAAGATAAATGAAAGTTGGATATGACACAAAAGGCTTAGTCACTTAAAATTTGATGATCTAGTCATAATTACCACTAAGAAGTCTGTGAAGAACATGCCTAAGATCATCAAACCTAAAAACATACTTTACAAAGCATGTCAACATGGTAAGCAAACTAGAATAAAGTTCAAATCCAAGGTGTACTCTACCACAAAAACTTTGGAGTTAATCCAAACTGATATTTATGGGCCTAAAATAATTTAAAGCATTTAATGAGATATCTACTTCATGTTATTCATTGATGATTACAAAATAATGACTTGGGTTACTTTCCTCAAAGAGAAATCAAAAGCTCTTAACAAGTTCAAGGAATTCAAGTCTCTTGTTGAGAATGAGAAAAATGGGAAGATAAAGTGCCTAAGGTTTGATACAAGAGGAGAGTATTTGTCCAATGAGTTTGATGATTTCTATGAGGTTTATGAAATAAGGAGACAATTCTCAATAGCTAAGACACCTCAGTAAAATGGGGTAGTGGAAATGATGAATAAAATAGTTCAAGCCATGGTTAGAACTATGTTGCATGAGTCTATATTATTTGATATATATTAGAGAGAGGAAGGTAACACTGTTATCTACATTTTGAATAGAGGGCATATAAGGATCAATGGTAACAACACTCCTTATAAACTATGGAAGGGCATACCTATAAATACATAACACTTTAGAATATCTGGGAGAAAATGTTTCATCAAAAGAGATGATGAAAACTTGGGTAAGTTTTATTCCAAATCTGATGAAGGCATATTTTTAGGATACTCATCAATGATATCATCCTATATATGTTATAACAAGAGACTAAAAAATATAGTGAAAAGTACCAATGTAAAGATTGTTGAGACAAGGAAATATCACTCACAGTCAAAGAACACTTAGATAATTTGATTTAAAGAATGATAAGGAGGCTATAGAGGTTTATGAGGATGAAGAAGAAGTTAAAGAAATATAGGAGTCAAAAGGACCTTTAAGACAATTCAAAGAGATCATCTTGAATCTCAAATCATTGGTAACAAGAATGTAAGTACGCAAACAAGGAGATGACTGATAAGTAATATAAATCAAGATAATGTTGCTCTATTATCCAAGATTAAACCTAATAATATTAAAAAATAAAGTAAAGATAAATTTTGGTTAAGTGTTATGAATGAGGAGTTAGATTAAATAGAGAATAATGAGGCTTGAAAACTAGTTTCTAGGCCTAAAAACCAAAACGTCATCGGCAGAAAATGGGTGTTCAGAAATAAGCTGAATGAAGATGGCAAAGTCACTAGGATCAAGGATAGATTTAAATTCAAGGGATATGAACAAGTTGAAGGGGTATAATTTGAGGAGACCTTTGAACCAATATCAAGATTGGAGGCAATTATATATTTTTAAGCTTATGCAAGATTTAAAGGATTCAAGGTATACTAGATGGATATCAAATATGCCTTTTTGAATGGGAATTTTGAAGAAGTGTATATTGATAAACCTAAAGGGTTCTCACTAATTTATAATAAAGACTATGTTTTTAGATTGAAAAAGTCTCTCTATAGTCTAAATTAATCTTTTGGAGCTTGGTATGCTAGGTTAGACAAGTATCTGTTGCATCAAGGATTCAAAAGAGGAGTAGCAAATAATAATCTATATATCAAGATAAAAGATGACCATCAATTGATAGTAGTTATTTATGTGGATGACATCATACTTGGTATAAACATTTAAAACATGACAAAGGCCTTCATAAAGGTGATGAATAAAGAGGTTGAGATGTCCATGCTAGGAGAATTATCATTATTTCTTGGGTTACAAATCACTCAATCTAAAAAATATATATTTATGTCACAAGCCAAGTATATAAAAGAGATTTTGAAATTTTTTAAGATGGAATATTTAAAGGTAGTTAGTACACCCATGATCATAGGATTTAAGTTGAATAAGGAATATGAGTCTTCAAAGGTCAATCAGACATCATACAGGTAAATGATTAGAAGTTTGTTGTATACCATTGCCTCTAGACTTGACATCATTCAAGTAGTAGGTATTATAGAAAGATTTCAAGAATATCCAAAGGAGAATCATCTAAAAGTAGTCAAAATGATACTCAGGTATCTCAAGGGGACTATAAATTATGGATTGTGGTATCCAAGAAGCAAGGAGTTCAATTTGATAGCCTACATAGATGCAGATTAGGTAAGAAGTATAGATGATAAGAAGAGTACCAGTGGAGGATATTTCTTCCTAAGAGGGTTTCTAGTGTCATGGATAAGTAATAAGTAACCATAATTATCTTTTCCAACTTATGAATTTGAGTACATTGTAGTAGATTCATGTTGCACATAGGTCTTATGGATGAGATAAACCCTAAAAGACTACAAGGTGGAGTATGATGGTATTAGCCCAATCTATTGTGATAATACAAGTGATATAAGTGTCTCAAATAACCATCTAATTCACTTAATAACCAAAAAAATTCCCATTATATATAATTTTCTAAGAGATCATGTAAGTGAACAAAGTGTCAAACTTGAATATGTTTCTACACAGGATCAAATTGTGAAAACCCTGACCAAACCACTGCCAAAGGTAACTCTTGAAAACCTAAGATAGGAATTGGGTATAATTACTACCCCTAGTAATCATTGAAATAGTCAAGTAATGAGGGGGATATATTCATGCTCATTACCTCGAAGAATAGGTGAGTTATTCCAATAAAGTATGCATGATTCGAGGGGGAGATATTCAGGTTAATAACTAAGCTTGATTTGTGTTGAAGTGGTCTTGTAATCTGATTTCATTATAAAATAGATGACATTTATGGAAAATATTTATCATTAATTTCAAAGGGGGAGAAATATTAATAAAAGGCAAGAACCAAGTCTAAGAGATTATTGTCATCAATAGTGGTTGACATAGTTTTTTGAGTGTGTTTGCCATCAATGTCAAAGTGGAAGATTGTTGAGCATTGTCATTGATTATTGAATTTTGGAATCTAATGTTGTCATTGATGTCAAAGGTTATTTTAAAGGTGCATAGTAATTTCATTGATGAATTTATGTCAAAGGTTATTGTGAAGGTGCATGATCAAGTAAGCTTTGAGGTATGTGTATAATGAGTTCTTCTGCTAGCATAGTAAGTAATATTATTATATAAGAGCAGTAATGTGTGAGTACTGTTTGAAGAATGTTATTATGTTATCTTGATAAATATCATTGATATTATCAATATTAAGTACATGTTATTAGATCAAGTGTCAAGTAAATTTCAAAGCATTGTCTAGACCTTTTGAGAAGGTATGTGCAGGTAGCATGATGAAATGCGTGAGCTCTAAAGAAGAAGTTGTATGCTCTAAAGATATGTGTAAGCATATTTAAATATACTTAGTGAAGATATAAAGAATAATTAATAGTATTTAAGCATGAGAGAGGTTTTTTGATTTTGTACATGAGGTGTTGAGGGCTTTGAAAATGATTATAAGATCAATTTTGAAGATATGTGTATGCAACTCTGAAGATGTTTTGAATGAGATACAAATATTTGAATGATATAAAGAATGATTAATAGTTTTTAAGCATGAGATATTTTTTCTATGTTTATACATGAGGTGTTGAGGGCATTTCAAATGATTAAAAGGTCATCTCTAAATATTTGTGTATGTAACTCTGAAGATGCTTCAAGTGAGCTAAAAAGATCCTTAGTCTAGCTCCAAAGATTTGTAAGAAGATCTAAATATTCTATATTGAAGTTACAAATAATAGTGAGTGTATGAGGTTTCTTTATCATACATAAGAGGTATTAAAACATAGGAGAGTTTTAAGGTGAAGTCTTAAGGTCAGATGCAAGGCCTAATGAGACTTGCAGTTCAAGGCCTAAAAAGCTAAAAAGAGAGATGGTGGCTAGATGGTGTCTCATTATAAATTTATAAGACATGGATAAGTAGGTGATCATTATATAGGTGATTCAATTTTTTTTAAGTATGTGCATAAAGTTTCAAGTCATTTTTTTCAAGAAAAGGCTTGAAAAAGTGTTTTAAGGTTTTTAGAGTGCACAAAATGAAGAGTTGTCTACTAGGGAAGGTTTTTTAAGTGATCATTTACACATGAAACATCTACATGAGAATATAATATATTCATGGTAAATAATTAAGGGTTCTATCTCAAATTTCCAAGCATTGGTTTCTAGAAAGAGGAACTAAGTTTTATGAATGATCGTTAAGACTGGAAGTTGGTCTAAGCCTTCAAAGAACCCTAATAAAGACCCAATATTGAATATATTATTATAAAAGAGATAAAAATGGTTTTATATGGATATAAAAATGACTATAGGTTGTATTAAACTCTCCCAAGCATCTCTAGGTGTGATTGGTTTCTTAGGTGAGTGAGCAAACCCTATAGGAAAGTGGTTGTATTTTAGATATTTGATTTAATACATAGAATTGACAAAGTCAAAGTTGATAAGTAGATGAAGATAAAAGTGTAAGACTTGTAGTTATGGTCCATGAATGTTTATAGATATGATCCATATCTTAGGTGTGCAAAGTTGGTGATCCAATTTGTCTAGTTGCCAATAGACCTAGTAGTGCAGACAATAAGAAAAAGTAGGTAGAAGTGAGAGATGATTCATGATGTGTTTTCATGTAAGAATGATGAATTGAAGTGTTTGATTATAATTTTTATGAATTTAATTATCTATACATTCTTTTTAAAATATTTTAATTCATTTTAATAAGTTGGAACATTGAAGCCAAAATGGATTATCTAGCTAAGTGGAGTCTGTGAGAGAGAAGGTCAACATATTGGTCTGAAAGATCACTAGTTTTCATTAGTAATTGTAATAATTTTGATGTAAGTTAATCTTAGGATTATATATTATCTTTTTCATTAATTTAAATACCTTTAATACATTCTAGTAGGTGTTATAAGTTCATGTTTCCTTGACTATGTGTTGAAGTCAACTGGTAGTTCTAAGTGAGCATCTTGTAGAGAAGAGTTTGAGCTTGTATACCCTAAGTTGAAGCATCTGATGAATTTTTTGATGACACTAAGGTCATTAGGTTTCTTAATATATAATTTTTTTCCATTATTGTTTTGAAAAATTGAGTTTATGTCTTATTTGTTCAAGACAGAATTTTTGCGTATACACAGGGCTTTTATGAACAATATTTTGAAAAAGGGTTCAAATGGTGGTTGGAGCTAAAATATGTTATGCACCTAAATTAAATTTATATAAAGTATATTTGAGTACCATATTATGTGTTCCTTACATCTGAGATGTTTGAATATTCTTCAATAAATATCAAAGGGTAACGTGTTATAAAGAAGACCTATTTGGTCTCCATAAAGCCTAAAAGAGGAGTAAGGCCTAATTAAACTATGGCCAACACAATGTATTGGTTGATTCATGATTAAGTCATGTTTTTTTAATATTATAAGGCCTAATATATGGATGAAATAATAATATTATAATTTATGGTTGAATAATAAGGATATGATCAAATGACTTGTATAAAAGCAAGGTAGTTTAGGCCTATTTGTGTAAGCTAATAAAGAGCAGAGAATGAGCAAATGATATAGATATTTGGTGAATAATAGGATGTCATGAAAACCCTATAAGATATGTCATGAATATATAAGTAATACCTAATCAAGCCATGAAGAGGGCTAGTTGAGTGAAGAACGCTAGACGCCAGTTTGGGAGGGATAAAAGTGAACGAAGAGATGAGAATGAAGATAATCATTTGTTGTGTAAACAACAAGGGTTTATGAAGGTGATCAAGTGTATAATTTTTTTGAGTTAGCGTTGAGTCATTTATGGGGTTAGTTCCTCCTTGCAAGTGGGTGCTTGCTAAAATCTAGTTGAGTTGGTGTTGAGCTAGTTGGGGTTGGTGGTCTATGTGGAGTTGGTGACTCACTAAAGATTGGTGTTTGTCTTATAAGACTGTTGTCCATTTTAATTGTCATTTTTTTTCTTCCCTTCAAGGGTTTCCCACTTATATGTTGTGTTCATGTGTTTCATGCTCTTATGATTTGATGCTTATGCTTGCTAAGATTTACATACTTGTTAGAATGGTTCATGTATGTGTAGTGGAATTAAATGAAAAGTTTTGAAGACTAATTCAACCCCCCTCAGTCAATTTTATTCCAACATATAAAATTATATATATATATATATATATATATATATATATATATATATATATATATATATATATATATATAATGCTTAACAAAAGTTTAAGGCATATAATAATGTGAACATGTAGTAGAATATTTAATAAATTACAAAAAATCCAATATCTGAAATCAAAAAGAATATTTAAAAAGTGAAATGTTGAACTATATATATATATATATATACATACATACATAGTTCAACATTTCACTTTTTAAATATTCTTTTTGATTTCAGATATTGGATTTTTTGTAATTTATTAAATATTCTACTACATGTTCACATTATTATATGCCTTAAACTTTTGTTAAGCATTATAAATATACCTTATATTCTGTTGAATGTTTTTGAAAAATATGTGATGCAGGAGCATCATTGAATGTATTGAAATGATGGTGTCAAGAATTCTTAGAGTCTTAGGTAGTCAAATCAATCAATAAAAAGGTCCTAGAAGTTAATTTATAGGTTAGTTAGATGCTCTGGAAAGTTTTTCGACCAAAAGAAAAATTTAAAATTTTGAATGTATTTTTTGTAAGTATGTGAAAATATTGCAATTGTGTAAGTGTCATGCTGATTTTTCATGGTCATGATAAGTTTTTAAGGCAAAGGAGGAGTGAAGAAGATCTTTAAGCTTGCATGAACTGTAAATATGACTATGTAAATGATAAATAAAGGAAGCATTGTGTGGTATTGAAGGAATGTTATATGGATAAAATGTATTGGTTCACATTTTATATATTTTCCTGATGATCCTAAGATGAATCTTGAATGCTAATACAAGAAATAGAGTTTTATTGATAATTTGTCATGGTAATAGGGTTCTGTGTATGAGGAAACTTACTTTTATTGAAATCGAAAGGGATATGTTGTTTATATTTATTGTATTCATTTTTTACTTTCCTTATATAAATACTAATAAATTTAATTTAATGATGATTGCCACTTGTTTCAAGGTCTAAGTAGTTGAAACCTTCAAGCAACCCTGTTTTGTGCATTCACAATCATTTGCAAACACTTCTAATACATAACAAACATTAAATGAATTAATTTTAATATTTTTGCAGTTTTAAGAGGATTATTAAGACCTTAACATATGTGTTTAAAAAAAAATAAAGTGTCTTGACTTTATGAAAAATCCCTAAAGAGCTCTCAAGCTCTGTATTTCCTATAAAACCCTAAAAAAAGGTTTAAAGCACAAATTGAACCATAACTCCATTTGAAACTTGTGAAAATTAATTAAAATATACAAAAAGGTGTTAGAATAAGTTTTTAATAGATTTAAAGTGTTAGCAAATTAAAATAAGCCCTGTATAATGAGGAAAATTTGATGGTGTATTAGTTTCCTATAGGTTTTCATTGAGAAAACACAAAACATGAGAAGAGAATTGATGTTTGGTCTTGTTATTGGGTTTAAAATATTGTATGAAATTATCTCCATGATATTTTATCACATTAAAATGGTGTGTTAAGTTAATTCAAGTCATTGGTTGAATTTGTTTGAATTAACACCTATCAAAGGTAGAGTAGGCTTGTACAAACCTGAAGTGTAAAATTTGTTGTTGAGATTACTTTTATGGGAAACCAATAAAATAATTGGTAGATCATCATATTATAAAATATATAAGAATTAAATAGGTCATTTAATAGGTTTATTAAGTGTAAATTATAAGTAAACATCCTTTCCAAGAATAAACTAGGCCTAGATAGAGCACTGTAACAAAGCTAATACAGAGTGAAAATTGATAACATAAAATTGAGTAATATTGTCATGAGTTTATCTTAGAGTTATGGAGTGAGTAATTGGAGAATATAGAGTGTTCTAAGATAATTTAATAATAAATTAAAAGTGTTATGACATGCAACCATTTAAGATTGCTACATCATATTACAATATCTCAATTAGATTGCTTGCTATGCTTACACACTTCTAATCTCAAAATAAATTCCTAATAATTTACACATCTTGCATATATTATATTTATATCAGATGTGGTAGTTTTAAATTTATGAAATAACTAAGAATTAAAAAAATAGATATAATTAGAATGTTTTTCTACAAGAAACAAAAATTATTTCTTGAGGTTAAACTCTACCCAATAAAACACAATCTACTAGGTCATTCATAACCAAATTTTGGTTAGAGATACCATAACATAATATATTCATGAATTCAAATATATTTTTAAACTCTCCAAGAGTTTGGTAGATAGTGGATATACTTGCTTTGTTTAATTTTTTTCCTCTTGTAGAGGCTACGAGTTTCCTGTAGGTTGTTAGTAGTTGCAACAAATTGAATTAGAAATTTCATAGTCATCACAATGTTGTTATCATAACTACCATCATTTTTATATAGGATATGATGACATAAGATCATTTGGATATAGGATGCATTGATACAAGATCATTTAGCTATAGGATACATTGACACAAGATCCTTTGGTTGTAGGATGCATTGACCAAAGTTTCTCATGGAATATCCCTATTTTATATCGAACTTTCTCAAAAAAATATTATAAGTAATAAACCATATAAAAAAAGATAATAATATCTACTTAAATCACAAATAAAAATATCATTACTCTATGAAATATAGTAATATATAATTATCATATATTATACTTGTTTCAAGTAGGAATATATAAGAGATATTCTAAAAAAGGCCAAATTAGGAGAGGCTATAGGTAGGTAATAGATGATCAAAACATGCCATTTTTGGGGTTCATCACACCCCCAAACTTAATATGTTGTTCCTCATTGAGAAATCATCCTTTGCATATCAACTACACATATAAATATGAAGTCTAACAGTTCCCAAGAACCACTAGACGCTTCACCATAAAAGCCTTATTTTTCTTCATATCTTTCCATTTCCTATCTTCCTTGTTAAGATCCAATGGATACTTGTCCTCCCAATTTGGTATAAGATACCAGAATGGGGGAGGTTGGAACATGATAACTAATAGATTTGTCCCTTTCCTTTTAGTAATCTTGAGATATGTATTGACCCTATCAAAAGCTCTAGTTAGATTAAAAGGTGGGTATGGATCCCTTTTATTTAACTCTATGGCGATTTTTACCCTCCTAGATATGAAAGATCTACATGTGTCTTTTCCTATATAAAATTTTAACCCTAACTAAATTTTTTGAGCTTCCAACTATTTTTGTACAAATCAAGAAGAGACTTATGTTCTATTCATAAGGCTAACCCATTCTTTAATGATGTTTTCTGGAATTCTATTTTCCCCTCTAATCACTAATGTAGTTTCTTGTTCCTTCTACTTGTAATCTATAATTTATTGAAATCTTTGACATTCATTAGAGATATATAAGTAAAATGGTTTTAGTAATACATGCCCTATATACAAGTTGGGGTTCCAATCTAGGTCATAAGGCACAACATAGTTGTGGATATAAAATTCACATAAATGGGATTGTGCTTCTATTGGGCTATTATTGTACATATCAAATAAATGTATAGAGTATAATACTTGAAATGAAAGATTAGAATATATATTCATGAACTTGAATTTGATCGATTTTTCCTCTCAATATATGGAGTATACCCTATTAGGAGGCTGGTAGTTGATAAACTGCTCTATTGACTTAGCCATTTCCTCTATCTTATATTTCAACTTTATAACTTGTTTCTCATCAAATTGATATTTATTATTTTATAATTTTTTTATTTATTCAATTTATTAAAATGTTCAACACATTCCTCTATATATTGGTTAATTCTAATGAAGAGAGTGAATGGTGCACTATACCATTTAATTTGAATGGATGTGGATTCAAATGTTTTGGTTGTAGGTTGGTCATGGACCACTGGTGCTAACTATTTAGGTGTTGTATAATGGGACTCAATTGTGGTACCTAGGTCATGTAGCTTTGATGCTAATGCTGCTAATGTACCCAATCCATGGCTTTCCTAATCCTTTAATTTTTTTCTCTACAACTCAATTTCTTGTAATGCTTGCACTAGAGTTGGGAATTCTTGCTACAAGGATGTTACAGGATCTTCTTGTACTTCATCCTCATTTTATGCTTGTGATGTCTCATTCCATCCATCCTATTGTTTTCCCATATCTCCTTTAGCTATATTTTCTTCCTTACTATTTCCATTTGATTATTCTTTTTCATTTGTTGAATGTCTTTCTTCTTCAACTGATTGCTCATTGTCATCCATCATTATAATTTTGAACCAAAGGAGGGAGAATTTTCTTCATTGATGGATGATGAGATATTAGTTTATTAAGCTTCCTCATCAAAGGAATTTTCACTGCTGTAAATTATAGTATGGGTTTTAGATGCTAGTTTCTTCTACAATTTCGCTCTCAACCTATGAGATCTCCTTTTGTAGACTTTTGGTTTGGTTTTATTAAGAGATCTAGATTTTGGAAGAACTTTATCGTTGAACTCATTTGATGAATAATATTTAAGGATCAGTTTTATCTTCCTCCTTGTTATTCCTTTTCCCTTTGAAGATTCTAATGTAGGGTCTCATGTGGATTCAAGTTCTTATGTAACTATAGATTCTTGTGTAAGGGGAGTCTCCATATCTAATTTTGGATGTATATATTCTCTTTCCTCTTATTCAAAATCCTCTTCAAACTCTACTTTTTCTTCCATTTCTTCCTCTATTTCATCATTACCTTCTTCTTCATCTTCACTTTTTCCTATTACAGGCAATTACAAAAAGTCTTCCCAATTTAGGTTGGGTCTTTTTCTATTTAAGTGGTTGGACAATCAGTTGAATTAAGCAGTGATGGGTAAGTAGTTTTGGATTACCCTCTTGATATTATATAGCCATTTTTCTTAACATATTCAATAGAAAATTTGGCACATTTATTCTAATGCCATGCCTCAAGTGATTGAAATATTTTAAGTGGTTTCCATACAACATGGATTATCTACCCTCACATGTGAAATATCTCACAATGAAAAAAACTACTCTAACCCATGCCTATGGTAATAATAGCCAACTAGTCCTTTGTTTAGAGGATCTTAAGTGTTCATTCCTTCAAAAAAATATTTGTGTTTTGACCTCTATGTCAAATTTATTCTTCGACAATTATACAATATGGCATAACCCAATCACCCTATTGATAAGTGTTTCACTTGTTATAAATTTCATGCCCTTTATAGTAGCCAAATCATTATCTAGTGAATTGTTAAATTATTCATCTATAATATGGTCATAGTTGGTTATCAATTCAAAAAAAATCCAACCACCCTACATTTTGGAATATTTATGTGACATCTAGTTGTTTCAGCAGATATGTGAGGCTTACTAGTTCATGTTGCACATAGTCACCCCCATAACTATTGAATCTTAGTAGGAGTAAGCTCTTGAATTGGGCATTTGAGTAAGTGAAAGTGTCAATGTAGGTTTATATATTTGGTTATGTAAAAAGGGAAATATAAGGTTTTAAGATTATTAGGCTCAATTCTTGATTTTTTAGGCATTTAATTTCCACATCTTGTAGTTCAAGGTGTTTGTGAAAAATTATTTTATTCATTATGGAAAGATCATTCATTATCTATTAGATCACTCATCCTCAAGTGATGTTAGATCATGTCATGTGTGATAGGTTGGATGGGATAAATGGCTATGGGAGCTTTAGCAGTGGATTAATGGGATTTTTTAATGGAAAATATAGTTAAAAGAATTTATATGGGGTTTCCCATAGCAATAAGTACTTGATTAAATCAATATGATAACTCATAGTTACTATATACAAAAAAAATTAAAATAGATGCTTTGAGAAAATTAAAATGAATACATTAGTCATCATGATTAGTTATTACTTAAGTATGTGTGGTTGGTAAGAGAAAATATGGATGATGTCATCATGACACTATGGGTGAGGAAATGGTAGTTGAACATGAGGTGGATGGTTGAAGTGGAAATTATTGTGGATAGCTGATGACCATGGAGGATGATGGAAACCATTGGAAGGTGGCTTAAATCAACTGAGTAAGATGGATGTTGTATTGCTATGGTCCCATAGAGTGAATATCACCTACAAGAAACAATATTTAACTCCCAAGGAGTGTAAATGCAAAAGGTACATGGAGTGACACAATAATTTTCTTGTGAATCCACTCACCCCTAAGAAAAATATGTATATAGTCATTTAGGAACCAATAATAGTTGGACCCATAGATGTACTTATCATTCTTTGCTAAAGTGAGTATTTCAGAGTATGTTATTCAATGAATACACAAATCCTTATATTAAAATGGAGGCATGTGTAAAAAATAGACCTTGAAATATTATGTGGTGGATGTCAGGAGGCTAGGGTATGCTGAATCATAATAATTTGTATTCCACAACAACAAAAATCAATCCTTTAGTAATAGAAAAAGATCCTATAGCAACAAAAATTGATCTTGTAGTGACATTAATTAAGCCTATAGTAACATGAATTAGTCTTGTACAAACCATAATAAATGTTAAAATAAATAAGGATGTGAAAAAGGGTTCAAATAAAAACCCTTAATCTTTTAGCATGACGGTACTAGCTTCAAGAACCTAGTTTATTCCTAGAAAGTGGTGAAGAAGGGTTCAAATAAATAACCTTCTATCGCAAGAAAAATGTCATCTTTGTGAAGAGAGAGAGACAACTAATGTTCATCAAGAAGTTGGCAAGTCAAAGTTTCCTTAGAAAAAGCCTTCTTATATAATTTGAGTCGATGGTCATTGACTAGTAGATGAAAGTGGATTGGGTTAATAGTCTACAATTTAAAAACTACATTATCAAAAATGTTTCTATTTCATATGGCCCTAGCCATCTTCTTTGGATATTACCCTTATGTATTTGGATTCAAAAAGTAAAGCCCAATCCCCTGGTTAGAATACTCGAGTCTTGATGTGTTTTTTATGCCATCCAATTTTTTATTGCTATATAACTTGGGGGTCACAATTAAGCCTATATCAAAAGGAAAATATCTTATGGCAACCATAATAGTTGTTAAAATAAATAAGGATGTGAAGAAGGATTCAAAGAAGTACTCTTACCAATAAGAATTAATTATTTATTTTTTCACAACTTAATCCTGTAACAACAAGAATTAATTATTTAATGCTACACAACTTGGTGGTGGCGATTAATCCTTTAACAACAATAATTAATCTTATGATAACCATAATATTTGTTAAAATAAATAAGGATGTGAAGAAGGGATCAAAGAAATACCATTAATAAGAAACAATCTCATCCTTATGTTGAGAGAGAGACAAATGATGTTCATCAAGAAGTTGGTGAGTGAATTTCTTCTTACAAAAAGGCTTCTTATGTAATTTGAGTTGATGGCCATTGAATAGTAGATGAAAGTGGATTAGGTCAATAGTCTGCAACTTAACAGTTCCATTATAAAAAAAAATTCCTATTTCATATGGCCCAAGACATCTACTTTGGAGCTTACCCTTATGATCTTTGTATTTGGAGTTAAAAAGCAATGACCAATCCCATGGATGAAATGCTTGAGTTTTGATGTGTTTATCAATCCATCCAATTCTTTGTTGCTACACAACTTTAGTGTGATGGAGTGCCTCCAAAGTTCATCTAAAGCATTTAGTTGGAGGATTCTATCTTATTGAGGTTGTGATAGATTGAGTCCCAATTCTAGTGTTATATTTAACATCTTATGTTCAAAATTAATGTATAATGTTAGAAAGGTTAGAGAGTTCTTATACTCTATGAATTATCACTTTAAGAGGATCTCAAGCTTATGTGTTTTTTGAGAAACCCTATACAGGGTTTTAAGCAAAAAAAGTCCTATATCTCAATTTTCAACCAGTAGAATAACTTCAAACTTTGGGTAAAGTTGCTATAATGTGTTTAATTTAAAAATGTTTCCATAATCATAACCATAGAATCCATGTGAATATCCTATTTTGCAATAATTCTAACCTCAGGCAACATTAATAAGAAATGTTATCAAGATGTAAGTCATAGTTGGATATCTGTATCTTCGAGGTGGCATCAACACCATGTTGGGGGTGTAAATTAACTTTAAGGACCACATTAATCACATCCAAGTATTCCCAATTAGGATACAAAGCACATGTTTCAACATCAAGACATCATTTCCATTGTGATTGTGATTGTGAAATGGCATTGCCACCATGTCAATGGTGGTAATTAACCTATAGGATTGCAATCTAGGAGATGGAGCACCCATTTTGACCTCAAGATAACATTTCCCTATAAGGTAAAATTGTTATTTTTTAGGCAAACTTTGGATAGGCATAAAATAGAAATTGTAAGTCATATGCATAAAATAAAATAACAATCATGTGCTTATTAAAATCTTCTAATTGTACCCTAGATCCTTTATATTCAAAATCATCTATGAAATCATGGCATAGGATTTAATGATCAGTCCTAACATGCAACTTTTATGTAGTTACGAGATATGTTCTTTGCCTCCAATAGACATTTCCACTATTGGGACCTTCACTTCAAAATCCATCACTTCCAACACCTATATATGTGAAATTTACACATGTTCCCATTTCCATGGCATCATAATCCATGTCAATAGATATTTTTTAACAATAATTCTAGCCTTGAGTAACATTGATAATAAACAATGTCAATATATAAGCCATAGTTGGATATCTCAATCTCCAAGGCCTTGTGACTAAAAATTGGCATCACCACTATGTTGAGGGTGGTGATTAACCTCTAGTGCCACATTATTTAGATTTGAGTATGATTGGTTAGGAGATAAAACACCCATTCTAGCCTCAAGATGATATTTATCTACATGCAAGATGCAAGTCATAGTTGGATTTCTCTATCTCTGGGGCCTTGTGACTAAAAATGGAATTTCCACCATGTCAGGGGTGGAAATTAACCTCTAAGACCATATTATTAGCATCTAAGTATTCCCATTTAGGAGACAAAGCACCCGTTCTAGCTTCAAGATGACATTTCCTTATAAGGTAAAGTTGATTTTAGGCAAACTTTGGATAGGCATAAAATAAAAACCATAAATCATATCCATGAATCGAAAGAACATTCACATACCTATTGAATTATTCTACTTTCACTTGCTAGCTTTATAAGTCACCACCTAATTGGTATAAGATCTCTTAAAGTCATATAGAAGATCAATGCTTATGGAGTTATAAATTTAAGAAGAAAATGTGCAAATGTTCTCTTGTCTATGCCCTAGTAAAAGATAGAGGTGCAAATTTGCACAAAAATGAGGAGATGGTTCACACTTACTAAAAGCCCCAATGTGTACCCATGTGGAAGGATTTTGGGTGCTCAATAATGATGGGTGAACATGTCAGTGTGAAGGATATGAGGTGCATGATTTTAAGGATACTTGTCCCCAAATTTTGAAACAACTAAGTAAAGAGTATGGCATAGGAAGCGATTATATAATAATCTAGCATGACAAAAATATCTATCTTGATGCACACTCTACTTCAAGAGATTTATTACACCCATAAAATATCATGTCAAACTCATACATAGGGTTCTACTTCTATGCCTCTCTATTACATAGTGCACAACCTACTTTTGTAAGCGCTATAGGATGGCTTCATACTCACCCAAAGTGAGGATCTTTACAACCTTATCAGGGAAGGTGATAGCCTTATAATATCATGTCTACATTCCCCTTATCTAAAAGATCTAAAGGATATCTCCTAAGAGCCCATTGAAGCATCACATGTTAGGTGGTTTCCAAACATGAAGGGATTTTGGATACGGTTGAGCAAATTTTGAGGCACTGTCTAAACAATTCAATGCAAAAGTGGCTATTTGACTTTAGAGCTTGAGTATACACTATCCTCTAAAAATTATAGGAAAATATTACATTCCTTGATGCACATGTACCTAGGGATGATCCTACCACTAACTATATCCAATCATCTAACAAAAGTGTGGCTAAGATATCATAAAAGAATTAAATGTTTCATCTGTCACCCAAGTGATGCATTTATTATAAAAACTAGCTTGATTTCTTATAAAAGCTTGTTTCTTATATTATGAAAGGTTTGACACATTTTAGTAGCCTTACGTTGCCAAAATTTTCCCTCCATGAGTTCTTGTATTGGCTAAGTCCTATGAAATTAATGAGAATTAAGTTCACCTCTTTATATTATTCTAATGATCTGTGTACTCTTTGTGTTTGATTGATCCCTGTTTATGGGTGTTCCTCACCATTTTATTTGGTCTTTTCATCCCTTGCACCTCTTCATTAAACTTGGAATTTACTTTTAGTTTTCATCCTATATGCATCAAGGTCTGTGCAAGTGTCACCTTTGGATGCTTCTTATCCCTCCCAACACTACATTGTGTTCTTGTGGCTCTATGTGAATTCTCCTACATGAATAATATACTTGGTGAAAACTGTATGGAAATTTTCTTATTCTCAAGCATCTATAATGTGCTTACAATAGTAGGACCACTCGCTCTATTTTATGTGCATCACCCTTTTTGTTTTATGGACTCTCTTACTTTCTCCCTCCCTTTTCCTTAAGATTATCAGGTTTCTACTAGTGGTAGGCTACCTTTTTGCTCTTTAGGTCTACACATCAGTCTTAAACTAGGTGCACTTATTATAAAAGGAATATGGCCTACTTTAAAGACTCATCCCAAAGAGCACAAGTGTCCCATGACTTGGAAATATTTCCATTATTGTGATGAGACATCAATGCTCATGCACATAGATCAATGACAACACTCCTGTACCCAATGCCTTGGCCTCTCATGCCCTCACATAATGTCCTCACACCTAGAACCACACAATAAAGCTCCCCCACATTACAGATCATTCTATGGGTACACATTTCAGATGATAATATTTTTTGGCATGCTCGATAGGACCAATTGAAGAAGCTAAGGGATTGGTGCCTTTCTTTAGCTATTAAAGTGTAGTAAACACTCAGTGAGAGCACTTGATGACTCCCAAAACATTTGATTTGTGAAGACAAATCCCTTATTTACATGCCAAGAATAAAAAGATCATCTACAAGAGGCATTGATTTCTATTTCACCAAGCTTCTAGTGCTATCAAGAAGAAGGAAAACTAGAGTATCTTTGTCCCTTGTCAGGAGGCATGATGGAAGTTGATATCCACCCAAAGCTCAATATACACCACCATTTGGAAGGTTCTATTCTAGGTGAGGCATATTCCCCATCCCATTCATGGTTATACCAAGTAATCAAGTATTTATGCCCTTTAATGGGGGCAGTCTATTAGTCCTAGCAAAGTATGATGACATTTTGATGTTCACTCTCAAGATCCTACCCTATTTAATGGATAAGAATTTGATCTCCCCTATAGAGCATATCCTAGATATTGAAAATATATATGATATACACCATGTCACCCAGGACAACATTGCAATTAGATTACTAGCTTCTTCTTTGAAAGGAAAAGATCGTCAATGGTACCAAGGTATATAACCAAACTCCATTCACAACTGGGATGAGCTTGGTGAGGCATTATGTAATTAGTTCAAGGATTGGAGTGATCATTTGTACCTAATAGAGTATATTATGGCCATAAAGTGAGCACCACACAAAATAATGGTCAACTTCAATATTAGATTTCAAAGGGTCTAGGATAGAATCCCTATGTTGTGTAAGCCATATCTTAACACTATATTCTTATATTTCCTAAAATATTTTAATAATGATATCATAGTGATGATTTAATCCATAGAAGGCATGGTTCTCATTGATGCCTATGAAGTACCTATGCACACCAAGAATTACTTGATTCAAGTAGTATAGATTATGCTTAGACCCCCAATGCCTATATTCACATAGCCTCATCCTAATCCAACAACTGTACAACCCATGCTAGCACTTATCCCTACTATAAGGAGCCCACTTGATTTGTACTCTACCCCTTCTAATGAACTATATGAGGTGAAAGTGCTATTAAAAAGTTTCAAAAATGAGTTAGTTGCCCTCAAAAGATAACAAACACAATACCTTAACATCAACCATTTGTTCATCAATACCAGTCAAATAGACCTCCTTACCAAGGTAGTGCATAGGCACATAACTAGCTCACATATAATAGAATGCCTTATGTGCAAAAGGCTAACACTATTATCACTTCCAAATCCCTTGTCCTAGTACATAATAATATAGTGTAGGATTCATAATGATGCTTTCCATGCAACCAATCGCATGATCAATCTACTTACACAAATGGGATCCTAAACCAAGTGCCTATGTTTCAAGGCATGCTTCAGATGTAGGAGAAAATGAATGCCACTAATCCATAAATGGGAGAGACCCAAGTGCTAGCTCACCCATAGGATGGGTTTGACTTTATAAATTGGAAAGAGGACTTTGGTTATATAAACTAGGCTAGTGTACCTAGTAAGGGAGGAACCCTAGTTGCTTTCAACACAAGATTCAAAAAGAGAGTGATAAAGGAGGTCATGTCAGCTGTAGTGCCTACTTATTCAATGGTCTAAGTCAATCACGTAGGTGCATAGGCTAAGGCACCCACACAATCATTGCACCCAAAGAAAGCTATGTAGGAAAAAGGACCACCTCAAATTAGCACACCAGCTTTTGAAGAAATTGTTGACCATTTTGGTCTTGTAGGCCAAAATTGGTCTCCTTTTTCCCCTGCTATTCTGAGCTAGTTCAATTTTGGTTGCACAAGTCTTTCGACAGATGATGAACCAGTTCAAAGAATGCAAGCATTCTTACAAAGCTTCTTTAGACCATTTAATTGATGAACCATTAAACCATTCGATCGGTTGGTTCACTCAGTTGGTTCAATGTTTTGGTTTAATTAGTTAGTTCAAGTAGTTGGTTTGGTTAGCTTGGTTCAAAAAGTTGGTTCAACAACTTGGTTCAAAGCAGTTGGTTCAAGCGATTAATTGAATGAGCAGAGCACAACATTGAACCATTGAACCATTGTTGGTTCAAGCAGTCAGTTTAATTGTTTGGTTCAAGCAGTCAGTCCAATTAAATGGTCCAACCAAGTGGTTCAATCAATCAATTTAAAGGAATGTGACTCCTTGCAGAATACAATATCAAACCATTAAACCGTTGAACTGTTGAACCATTATTGGTTCATTTGGTTGGTTCAAACAAATGGTTCAATCAGTCGGTTTAATGAGAAGGTTCAAAGGAGTCTCCCAAAGCCCGAAGGAAAAGTGCCCTTGTGGAGGGCAGGGAACACTTGCAAAGGGATCAAAGAGAAGGTTGAAAGGGTAAGTTTTTCTTTGGAAAAGTGAACAAGGTAGAAAAGTTGGAATTTCTTCGGAGAGATGAATAATTTCTTCAGACAAAATGCTCAAAGGAACTCCTTTAGACATATTATTTGAAGAAATTCATAAGGCAAAAAATAATGTCTTTTGAGAAGATTTTCCATGAAAAAAGATAAGATGAATTCTTTCAGACAAAAAGTCTAAAGGAATTCCTTCAGACTTTTGTCCAAATGAATTCACCTAAAAGAAAAGCCTGATAGAATAAGTGGGAAAGACAAAGGAAGAAATCCTTTAGACAAATGTCTGAAGGAATTCCTTCAGACATTTTTCCTGAAGGATTTGAGGACCAAGGAGCCCAAAAGACACTGAAGGGCAAGTTCCCTTGTGGGAGACTCTTGGCAACCATGAAGGACCTTTCTCGAGGCCCGAAGGGACACCTTCCCTTTGGGAGGTTCCAAAGACAAAAGCTGAAGGAATTGACCAAATGGTGATGGGCCTGCGGATGTCAAAGTTGAGCATCATGGACTAGTCATTGGCTTTCAAATGGTGACAGGTGTACAGACGTCAACTTTGCAAAAATGGAATAACCATTGGGTTTTTAATGAAAGGTATGAACTCGAGGGATCCCAAAGAGCTAAAAAAGGAAGAGACTATTGAGAAGGGAGCCCAAAGAGCCAAAGAATTAGCAAAAGATAGCCCCCGAGGACTGAAGGGGCCAAAAAAGACAAAGCCAGGAAGAGAAAAAGTGTAAAAATAGACAAAATAGTCCAAGTGGCAAAGGAAGGTGTCAACTCAAGGAGTTATTCCAGTGGTTGACACAGTATCTACCAAGTGGTCATTAAGGGGTGCAAACAGTGAACGATGCGACTCATTTTTCTTCACTTTGCATTGATGGGTAGACAAACCATGTGAGTACCTTGAAGGAGTGGTCTTGTTTGTAGACAAATAGTGCAGTGCATAATTTCACATATGACATTTAATATATCTTAAATTCCTAAAGTCAAAATAGGAGCTGACGCAACATTATCTATCCAATGGCTTCCTCTTCCTAATGCTCAGAAGGCACATGGGCCAACTTGTAAAAAGGTGCCAAAGTCTTTTCCAAAAGGGGTGCTTTTACTTCTTCTCTCTCTATATATATTGTAACTTCTCATTTGAGAAAAAATATCTTGGCTTGTAAGGTGGAGCTTTGCCATATTTTACCTTGAATCAAGACATAGCATTTTTACCTCCATTTTGAGTTTGCACTTTCGTATATGTCTATGGCTTTGTCTTGTGTTAAGTCATTTTCCTTTATGCTTTCATAGAATGATTCCAACATGTCTAGTGTATTATGAGTTCATTTATAGGTTAGCCAGAAGTATCCCTAGAGGATTATAGGTGTATGTGAATAGGCTACCAAAGTGTGTCTTAGAATGCCTCTGGTAGTTCTTCCTCCCTGTATCTCCACAGACCCCTATCTCACTGATGCAGAAGAATTTATCGTATCAAATGAAGTGTATGTCAACTCATTCTTGGTGGAAAGTGTAGGTTCAAGCTAAGTAGATCAAACTTTTTGGTGTATCACCATTTAGTTTAGGTTTTATTTTCAGCAATCTTTCTCTCTTTTCACCACCCCATTGTTAGCAGTAGGAAATCCAGGACCATAGAGATAAATCAAAGGGAGCTAGCCCTTATCTAGAGACTCTCCCCCCAGTTTTTCCAAACCCATAGGCAAGAGGGGAGTTTCCATTGTGATGCATGGAAGACAAGAGCTCAGCCTTTTGTCGAGGGTGCAATCCACTGTGTCAACAGAAGTTATCCACTCAAAAATATAATTAAAGGGATCCCTAACCCCTTTCAACATAGTGGAATAGAGGAAGAGGACCATCCTCAAAGTCATAATATAAGATGCACTTACCATTCCATCCCAACAAAATTTACTTCAAGATGAACTGAAAGGCTTTCAAGAGTGTTAAGCTCCCCAACCATCACTCACTACTTATACATGCTTATTCCAACCAAAGGAAGAAGCATAAATTTGTAATATCAGTAGTAAGTCACCCTCATTATATGTCTCTTTGATCATTGGCCAACACCTAGTGCATAATTGTATGATAGACTCTATCATAAATAACTCAGTAATGCCAAAGAAGATTGTAGATATGCTCAAGTTGGTGTATACCCTTATTGTAAAAGAAGTGGTACAACTTGATAGCATAATAATCAAGGTTGTTAGTGTAATCAAGGATTTATATCTTATGCTGAATGTATGCCCAATCCTTTCTATCATGTAGGACATCACTGTCATCGACTTACATCCCTATTTTACCATCTATCTCTCTCGATACTTCATGGAAAAAATGGGTGGGTTTTTGTCTTTTAATTGGTCACATATGCTGTTGTGAACTAGATATGGGACAAACATAACCATCAAGTCAGATCCTATATTTAAGAGCCATGTCAAGCCATACACTCCTAGCCTAGTTGAGCATAATTATACAATGTTTGACTAAGAAGAGGATTCAATTCTCCATGAGGCCATGACACCATGTGAGGAAACCCTAGATAACCTATTAGATGAATGGGCACATGAACTCTCTAAGTGTGACCCATATGATAATGTAGAGATAGGGCTTGGCACATATTTCATCATGGAAGAGAATCTAGTGCTACCTAAACTCATGAAGGCACATGAGAATCTTGAAGGCATATGGTAGTTATATTTCAATGGCTCTCAGGGCAAGAATGGTGCAGGAGATGGTGTGATATTATGCTCTCCCCAAAAGGAAAAATACTTACATGCCTATACATTGTAGTTCACTTGCATGAATAATGTTGATGAGTATGATGCATTAATTCAAGGCCTTTAAATTGTTTAGAAGAAAGGAATCAAGGTGCTACAAGCACTGGGTGATAGTGAGTTAGTGGTGAACCAAGTCAAGGTGCAGAGCATGACTAAGAATGGCTTGATGAAAGTAGACAAACATAGAGTATGGGATATTATAGAAGTTTTTTATGATTTTGATATCATATCCATTCCAAGAGTGCATAATATAGATGCAGATAGGCTGAAAACTATGGGTATGCAATATAATGAAAGAGTTCAAACAACCTGTCAAGTTAGTGGTTAGAAAAATAGTCCTGACAATGTAAAAATTGGCAAGTGTTCGATAGTGATGATTAAATCATCAATTTCCTTTAGTATGAAGAAAATTTTTGCAACATGAACTAGATGTAATTGTAAACCCAATATGAAGAATAGGTCATCTAGCTAAAGGGTAATAAATTACCAATAGGACTAGTCACCTTGGAGAGTATCTTTAATTCTAATGACCAATTCAGAGGAGAAAGGTGTAGAATGACAACCAAAGAAGACATCTCTGCACCTATAAAAATTTCAAAAGGAAAAAATCTTAAAGTTGGTAGGGTGTTTTATGTGCCAAAAATTGAAAGCTTCATTCAAATCAGTAGGAGATTCAATAACATATTCACATGGAGCTATAAGGATCTCAGAGGCTTTGATCCAGACATTATGTAACATATAATTGAAATAGACCTAGGTGCACAACTCATGTGCCAAATGTAAAGACCAGTTAACCCAAAATTAGAGCCATTGATGTGCAAGGAGATCTCTAAGCTCATTGAGGCCAATATGATACTTATAATCAAACATTCTTTATGGGTTGTCGATTTGTTACTAGTGCAAAAGAAGAATGGGGAGATACATCTCTTCATGGACTTTAGGGAAATAAATAAGGATTCCCTTAAATACCACTATCCTCTTCCACTCATGGAGTAAATCTTGAAAATGATCATAGGTATGGAGAGATTTTCATTACTGGATGGTTATTCTGGCTATAACTAGATTCAAGTGTAAGAGTGTGATCAATAAAATATCATGTTTACAACTAAATGGGGAACCTATGCATATCAATGCATGCCTTTTAGCCTCATTAATGTTATCATGACCTTACAAAGATCCATGGATATGGTATTCAAGGAGCTCATCAATAAAATCATCTTGGTTTACCTTGATGATATAAATATTTTCTCTAAATGTGTGGAGAATCATTTACACCACCTAGAGAAAGTCTTTCAGAAGTGCCATGATTTTAGAATATATTTGAACCCTAGCAAATTCATCTTCATAATAAATTAAGGTGCTCTCCTTGGGCACATTGTTTCTAGAGAGGGACTTGAAATATATCTAGAGTGAGTCAAGGCTATCTCATCTCTTCCTCCTCTAAGCCACAAAAAGAGCCTCCAAAGTTTCTCGGGGAGAATTAACTTTGTGAGAAGGTTTGTGCTTGGTTTTTATATCATATTCAAGCCTCTCACTATGATGTTAAAAATTAATGTTGTTTTTAATTAGAAACATGAGGGTAAAGATAGTTTTGAATCCATCAAGCATGTTATCACATAAGATCCCACCTTGATTAACCTAGATTTTAGCAAAGAATTCATCCTTTATGCATTTGGTGGAGCTAAAGGCATCTTAGCCATCTTGATGTATCAGAACAAGGATTAGCTAGAGCAACCACTTGCCTTCTTTAGTTAGGTACTGAAGGATTATGAGTTGTGCTATAGTTTTATAGAAAAGCACACACTCTTAGTTATAAGGGCATTGAAGAAATTTAGGCATATGATTTTAAAAAATAAGACTAAACTCATGGTAATGCACGTAGGTGTTAAGGAGTTCCTCCTTAGCAAGGACATTGGTGAGAAAAGGGCTAGTTAGATAACTAAAGTGATGGAGTATGATATAGATACCCAAGTCACCAAGCTAGTTTGAGGGAAATGACTTTGCGAATAGTTATCTGAAGTAGCAAAGTTAGAGTATGATGTAGTCATAATGATTCATGAAGAAGAGTGTACAAACAAAGAATATATGACCAATTAGGTGCATAATATGAGATCCTTCCTTTGGTATAATATGTATCTTCCTAGCCTTGATAAGGCTAAGTGCAACATTTCTGGTTACAGTCCATTCCCTAAGTGCTTATAGATGGTGCACTTTTCCAAAAATAACTCAATGGGGTTCTCCTAAGGTGCATTAAAGTAGATCAAATAGGTGCAATTATTCAAGAATTACATGATGGACTTGTAAGAGGCCACTACTTGTTTAAGACCATTACTGTGAAAATTATGTGAGCTAGCTATTACTAGCCAAATTTGTTTAAAGATGCCCATGTGTAAGTGCAAAATTGAAATAAGTGTGCCTTTTTAATAGGAAAATAAAGGCTTGAAGCCTTATCACTACACTCAATATAAGTTGATCATAGGCATGATTAACCCACCATCAAATGATGGGCACAAGTGGATCCTTACAACCACTGACTATTTCACAAGATGGATGGAAGTAGTTGCACTAAAGGAGGCTAATGAGACATCCATCCTAAATTTATATAAAAGAAATGTGAAAAGATTTGGTGTTTCAACCACTAGTATCTTTGATAATATGCTAGCCTTCCTTGGGACCAGGATCAATGAATGGGTAGTCAATCACAACATCCACTTGAGCAGCTCATCAAACTATTACCCCCAAGGTAATGGTCTAGCTGAGTCCATAAACAAGAACCTAATTTGTATCATCAAAAGGAATCTAGAGGATAATCAGTTAGCTTGGCACATAAATCTCAAAACCACACTTTGGGTTGATTGAATTATGCCCAAGAGGATACTTAGAACTCGCTCTTCATGTTAGTTTATAGAAGGGAATCTTGATTTCTAGCATCCCTCAATCTTCCTTCATTAGAACTCACATATCATTTATAGCTACTTGAAGGTGATCCCCTTGAATTAAGAATGTAGATCTCATGGATCTTGAAGAGACTAGATTGCAGGCTGTGCACACCATGGAGCTCCCATAAGCACAAACTAGGAGGGTCTTTGGCAAAAGAACCAGTGGAAGAATTTTCCAAGTGGGAGACTTAGTGCTTAAGTGGGATGTGGATAGAGTAAAAGCTAGAAGACACACTAAGTTCAATGCA
The DNA here is from genome assembly GCA_037957365.1 of Torreya grandis. NCBI lineage: Eukaryota > Viridiplantae > Streptophyta > Pinopsida > Cupressales > Taxaceae > Torreya > Torreya grandis. Next base: position 1,501,843 of record JARHVA010003686.1, read on the forward strand.
ATATGGATTGGTCCATACACCATCACCAATTCCAATCCATCTAATGCCTTCCACCTTACTAGAATGAATGGAGAAGAGTTACCTATCCCAGTCAATGGGATTCATTTTAAACACTATCTCCATTAACTCTTTGTTTACAATTGTAAATAAGTAGAGTAGTTTCTTTTGTTTCCCTAAAGGTGCACCTTTTGCACTCTTATTTTAGATTAGTTCTAATTTCTCCAAGTGCATGTCCATAGTGTTTCTTAAATTAGTTTCTTTCTTCCAAGTGCCTTAGTACAATTCTCTATTTTACAAGGTGAACCTTAGCTAACTCAAAGGCTAGGGTGTATAGATAGTACATTCACCTATGGAGGGTTTATAAGTCCCAAAGACTCCATGCCCAATGAATTACTCAAAGGCTATAGGGTTCCTTCTTAGTAGGTAAGTGGCCCATAAAGGTTACCAAAAGTGTTGAATTTATAAGTCACCCCCTAATTAGTGCAAGATATCTTGAAGTCTTATATAAGATCAATGCCTTTGGAGTCATAACTTCAAGAAGAGAATGTACATACATTCTCTTATCTACATGCGAGCCCAAGATACAGGTGCACATTTGCATAAGTGAGGAGATGGTTCATGCTTAATAAATGCCCTAATGTGCACTTGAACATAAGGATGTTAGGTTCTCAATAATGATAGGCACTCATGTCAGCATGAAAGATATGAGACATGTGAGTTTAAATATGTATGTCCCTAAATTCTAAAATAGTTAAGTAAAAAACATGGCATAAGAAGTGGTTATATAATACTCTAGCATGCCTAAAACTTTCATCTTATTGCATGCTCTACCTCAAGATATCTCTTTCACCCATATAATATAGTTTCATTCTCCTGTGTAGGGATATACTTCTATGCCTCTCTATTTCACAGTGTACAACCTTCTTCCACAAGCTCTACAGGATGGATTTATGCTCATCCAAAGCAAGGATCTTCGTAACCTTCTAGAAGAAGGCACCAACCTTCCAGAAGAAGGCACCAACCTTCCATGTGTCATGTTTGCACTCTTTTTATCCAAAAAATATAAGGGATATATCCCAAGAGCCCATCAAAACACCATGTGTCAGGTAGTTGTCAGACATGAAAGAATGTTATAGATGATTGAGTGAAGTTTGAGGCACTGTCAGAACAATTTAATGCTAAAGTGGTTATTTGACCTTAGAGCTTGAGTATATGCCATCCTCTGATAGGAAAATATTCCATTTCCTGATGCATGTATATCTAGGGATGATCCTACCACTAATCATATCTAATCATCTAAAAAAAGTATGGCCATAATACTGTAAAAGAATTAAATGTTTCATTTGTCACCCAAGTGGTGTATTTATTGTTAAAATTGGCTTGATCTTTTATAAAATCCTAGTTATTCTATTATGAAAGGGTTGACACATTTTATTAGCCTTATGGTTTATTTTTTTCCCTCCATGAGTTCTTGTATTGGCTAATTCTTATGAAATTAATTATAATTAAGTTCACCTCCTATTATTTTAACAATTTGTGTGCTCTTTGTGTTTGATTGATGCCTATTCATGGGTATTCCTCACCCATTTATTTGGTATTTTCATCCCCTACACCTCTTCATTGAACTTGGAATTTTCTTGTAGTTTGCATCTTATGTGCATCAAGGTCTTTGTAAGTGTCTCCTATAGATGCTTCTCATCCCTCCTGACACTATGCTATGTTCATATGCCTCTATGTGAGGTCCCCTACATGAACAATATCCTTGGTAAGAAGTGTGGAAATTGTCTTGTTCTCAAGAGTCTGTAATGTACTTATGGTAGTAGAATCACTCACTCTATTTTATGTGAATTGAAAATTTCATTTTATGCACTCTCTTACCTTCTCCCTCCCTTTTCCTTGAGATTATTAGGTTTAGACTAGCAATAGGTTACCTTTTTTCTCTTTAGGTTTGCGCATGAGTCTTAAACTAGGTGCACTTAGAATAAAAGGAATTTGGCCTAATCTAGAGACTCATCATAAGGAGTGAAAGGGTCCCATGCCTTGGGGACATTTCCATTATTATGATGAGAAATTAATGCTTGTTCACGTAGCTTGGTGACAATACTCCTATGCCTAACACCTGGGCCTTTTGCATCCCCACGTAAGGTCCTTGCACCTAGGACTACATAATAAAGATCCCCCACACTACATAACATTGAATGGGTGAATGTTTTGAATGAAAAAAACACCTTTAATCCCTCAGATTGTAAATCAATTATGAACTTATGGCATAGGACTTAGTGATCAGTCCTAAAATGTAATTTTTATGTAGTTCAAAGACAAGTTCTTTGCCTCCTATAGATATTTTTAATTTTTGGACCTCCACTTTGAAATAAATAAATTAAAACACCTTGGGATTTGAAATTTACACATGTTCCAACTTTTATGGCTTTAGAGTCTATGCAAATAGGTCCTTTTTGCAATAATTCTGGCCTCAAGCAACATTGAAAAGAAATGTTGTCAATATGCAAGCCATAGTTGGAGGTATCTATCTCTAGGGTCCCATGAATAAATATATGCCATTAGCACCATGTCAAGGGAAACAATTAACCACTAATACCACATTATTAGTATCCAAAAATACCTGATTAGGAGACAAACTATCTGTTCTAGCCTCAAGATGGCATCTCCCTATAAGACAAAATTGTTATTTTTAGGCAAACTTTGGACATGCATAAAATAGAAACCTTAAGTCGTATCTATAAAAAAAAATAACCATCACATTAATTTAAAATTCCTATACTTTATTTTTAGATTTAAAGGAATTACACTAAATAAATTAAAATGTATGCATCTTTTTTGAAAAAACCTAGATTGTCCTATCACAGGGTAGTAAACATTAAAAATGCATAAATTGAACAAAACAACATTTCAAGACCTGATTAAAAAGTCAAAAATTTTGTTTTTAGGTTATCCAAATTTTATATTTAATGACCAATGATTTATATTGTATGAATTTCTTAGACTTTACGGTTTTCTTAAATCTGGGTTCTCAGAACTCTATTTTTAGGGTTTCTAGAGCTTGGAACATGATAACAATAAGGAATGAGATTAATTTTTTTTGAAAAACATAGATATGATTCCAAATACACCTGATAATCACATGAAATCATATATATGAGTCCAAATAAAAACTTAGGTTTAGTTAATTCTTGACCCCACAAACCTCAAGATGACATTTTTCTAAATATAAAACAATCAATTGTCTACATGAATTAAAAATTTCTCTTAACTTCAATAATATGTAATTCTCTACTCGAGGTTACAAACACGTGAAGGTAGAAGCTAATTTGTCACAACTAACCTACATTAAATATGTTAATATGTAATTAAATTAAAATTTATATGTAATACCTACTAAACAAATAAAATTTGTTAAAAGTAAACACATTTACATTTGAGAAGTCAACATACCTTAGGAGTTCAATGTAAGGAATCACTAGGATCAAATTTATTATTTATAGTAACAAGAATTGCTTCATGGTTAAATTCATGAACCTTCCATAGAGTCCTTTATAATGACCTACCTTGATTTGTGAAATTAAACATTTGTTGCAAGAACCAAATTTGAATAGTGGAATATCTTCTTACATACTTTGTAGTCTTAAAACAACCATACATTTGAATTTTTGATAAGATAGCATCAAATACAATTTCTAATAACTACCACAAACCTAATGGGATAGTGAATGTTTTCCCCATCTATGACTGCATAAGTCAATTTCTATTTTTCTTCTACACCCTGACACAAGTAGTAGTATGACCCCTCCTCGTTATCCTCATCTACAATAAATACATAAACATACCCTACATATCAAAACAAAAAATGATTTAATAACATGATTTACTAATATATTTACCAAATTTAATAAATGTATGAAACACATGTTAAATATATGGACGTACCTAGTTTCATTAGATCAGATACAGGCTCAAAGTCATGTGATGATGTTAGCTCTATAAGTTTTAATGTTGGTGGAACTAGATAAGTGTCAATTATAACTAAAGGCCTAAAACTCAATTGATCCACCCATTCTTGTGACTCATAATTATTCCAAATAAATTCAATGCATTCAAAATAAAAGCATGCCATGTGCCTCTATGAACCATCCAAGAACTTACGTTTGATCTAAAAAATGAGTGTAACTCACTTGATCCTATTATTGTCATACAATTTTCATAGATTTCCAATTATCCATCCTCCATCAACCAAAAATATCTATGAACAATGGAATTTTTTTGAGCACCATGGCCCATATTTTCATTACACCATTCAACTATGTTTTTTGCATCTTTAAAATTAGTGATCTCTTCAAACTTCAACTCTTCTCTTAAAAGTGCTCTTTTGACAAATTCTCATGCACCATCATACTCCCCTTTTCCATGGATTAATTTAGTGAAATTATAAATATGTTTTACACCATTGGTCACTTGAATCTTGCTTAGCCAGTAGAACATTTGTGCATTCTTAAATTGTGATGTGTAGTTATCTAACCATATATAATGTTGATTAAAATTAATGTTCCTTTCACTTAACTTACCATAAAAATTATAAAAACAACCTTACACATACTTTGAATAATGTTTTAGATCATTGATGACATAGAAGTGGTACTTCCTTAATATTTTTTGATCATGATTTGTACTATCAAGTGAATGCATGAATGCTTTATGCACAAAAAAGAAAATTTGTACTGAATTGTAGTATTGTGACTAAACCTCTCTTTGTAGTTGTAATGTGTAATTATATACAAAGTAAACTAATAAAAAAATATTACCAAGTGGGAATGTGTCCTTAATTAATTTGAATTGTTCATCTATCCATTGAACTCTATGTGTGTGCCTTGCATACTCATACATAATTTTCTCCTTGAATTCATCCATAAATTTAAAAACATATATTTGTTCTGTAACAAACTCGCACCTTTTAGATTCCTTTACATATTTTAATTGTTATGTCACATATTTATATTTAAAAAAAACATCTAATTCTTTTCCAATTTCATGTGTACTCTTCTCATGTGTACAATTTTTTAATTTTGGCAATCCACCACAAATGTTTCAAATTGCATCCAAACATGCCCTGTTATAAAAAAAATTGTGAATCTTGTCTTTTAAAAAAAATGGATGGAATAAATTTTTTGCTGATTTTAGTGGGGATTCCACTCCACACTCCTACAAAATATTGTTAGTATGTAAAGTAAAATGAACATGATGAAAACTATCATAATGCATAAAAAATTCAATATGTTGCCTACAAAAACTAGTGCATGTGTAATTGATTTTCACATATAAGGGTTTGGTCATTTCAAAATATTTTTGACTAATAGAAATTTGTGGATTTTTTTTGATAAATTTAAATTAAAATTGTGCTTGAGTCATATCATAAAAAAATTTAGATGTGGTTCACGATTACAAGGACCAACTCTTATTTTCACTACATCTATAATAGTAGGTGATACCCTTGTGTTATCTTTCCAAAATTTTGTAAGTAAATCTTTTAGTGAATCATCTAAGCCTTGTCTTTATATTGGAGTCTACCAGAGAATGCCCACAAGTCATTATTATTAGAAACATCAAGTTTTTTACATCTCCCAATTGATTTCATTAGATTTTTTCTATTTATGTGCAATTCTCAACTTGTTTGTCTAATCAATCATTTATTCTTTGTCTGATAACTTACCAAAGTAGTTGTAATAACACATCAGGGAACATTACCATCTTTGGTGAATAGATTCACACCTACTTGATGGTATGCATTATGAAAATTTCCAACAATTGACTTGTTTACACCATCAATATTAGATGTTTTTAGTCTTAGGGTGTGCATTATAGGTATTATCCTATGCACTTTCATCAAGGTAACAAACAATTGGAATCTTTGAGTTTCGTTTACCTTTTTAAAGTGCAAGTCCCAATTTTTTTCAGCTTTTCTTCTCATATGGCATCTAAACATTTTTTAGGCATTGGTTTCAAAATATTTTCATCAATTCAAATTAAATACATGGTTCTTCTTTTTAAAATCCTAAGAGGGTTTTTTAGTGGTAAATGTTTTTGATTTAGTGTTTTTTATTTTTTTCATTACTAGTTTCTTCATTTGACGGTGTTCCCATATTGTTTTTTTGATTGTTACTTTCACCAACATATGTTTCAATGTAATTTACATCATCATGCATACTATCATCATCAAAAAAGTTAAAAACCTTAAAATTTGAATGTAAACTTACATTATAATTTGGTATACTATCATAATTGACAATTGCACTTTTAGAATTTGGTATACTCTCATTGTTCATTTTATTATTAATTGTGACAATCAATTCATTAGGGATAGTATACTTAATTGTATGAAGATTTTGCATTCACTTCCTTTACTTTTCTCTCTACAATTCTAATTCCTCTAGTGTTTTGTGATTTAACTTTTTATTATTACAAAAGCCATTAGCCATTATTACATAAAGTTGTCAACTTTTGAGGGTGGGGACAATAATCCAACTATTAAAAATAGATATACTTGATATGCAGTACCAAGTGGAGAAAATATTCAAATCATTAAAAAATAGACCTACAGTCTTTAATAAACCATGAGTACACAAAGTTTTCTAATTTTAAGGGTGGGGTCAGTGATGAAATTAGTAAAAAATAGACCTACATCAAGTGAAAAATGAAACAAAGCAACATACATAGGGGACGAAAATCTCGTAATAAAAAATAACATCTACCATTTCTATTAATATAATAACTACATACATGATAAAATCACATACACAATATATCGCATACGTGGTAAAACTACTTACATGGTATTACTACATAAGTAGTTTTATCACATATGCAATATTAGGTATATGAACAAACACCCATAAACCTGAACCTTAAAACTTAAACCCTAAATTATAAACCCCTAAGACCTAAGCTCTAGGCCCTAAGCCCTAAACCCCAATCCCTAAACCTATATCCCTAGAAACCCTAAATTAAAAATTATTAACTCTTAAAACCCTAAACCAATAATTTTAGCCCTAATTACCATAATTTATACTAAGAATTAGGTTCACATGGATAAATTTAGCCCAAATCATAACATTAACTACCCTAATTGACCATTAACTCAACATGTGATGACATGGGGGATAATGAAACCCAAAAACATAATTTGTTTTCATAAATAGGTTAAAAAAACTCAAATTATTCTCAATTACCTTTGTAGTTAGACCCTAGACCCTACACCCTAATATCTAAACCATAAACCCTAAAGCCTATACCCTAAATTATAAGCCCTAAACCCTATACCCTAGATACATTAAGTTCCTTAATCCCTAATCCCTAAACCCAAAGCCCTATAAACCCTAAAACATAAATTGTAAACTCAAATAAAAACCTAAACTAATCATTTAAGCACCAGTTACCATCATTTAGACTAAAAATAGGTTCATAGGGATAAATTTGGTGTAAATCACACCACTAACTACCCCAATTGACTAATTTGCTTAATCTATGATGACATGGGGGATAATTGAACCCAAAAACATAATTTATGCTCACAAATAGGTTCAAGAAACTCAAATTATCCTCAATAGCCTTCACGATTGGACCCTAAACTCTACACCCTATATCATAAATGTTAAACCCTAAGCCCTAAACCATAAACCCTATACCCTAAATTTTAAACCATAAGACCTAAACCCTATACCCTAAATACACTAAGTTAAATCCCTAATCCCTAAACTAAAATCCCTAAAAACCTTAAACCAATCATTTGATCTGTAATTATCATTATTTATACTAAGAATTAGGTTTAAGTGATAAATTTGGCCTAAATCACACCACTAACTACCCTAATTGACTAATTCACTTGATCTATGATGATATGGAAGATAAAAGATCCGAAAAACATAATTTGTATTGATAAATAGGTTCAAGCAACTCAAATTATCCTCAATTACCTTAGTGATTAGACCTTAAACCCTAAGCCCTAAAACATAAAACTTGAACCCTATACACTAAATTATAAAACCTAATCCATACACCCTAAATACACTAAGCTCCTTAATCCCTAATCCCTAAACTCAAAGCCCTAAGAATCCTAAACCAATCATTTGAGCCCCAATTATTATCATTTAGACTAAGAATTAGGTTCATAAGGATAAATTTAGCCCAAATTGAACCATTAAATACCCCAATTGACTAATTCTCTCGATATGTGATGATATGAGGGATAATGGAACCCCAAAACATAATTTGTGCTCATAAATAGGTTTAACCAACTCAAATTATCCTTAATTATCTTCATGGTTGGACCCTAAACCTTAAACCCTAAATTGGAAACCCTAAGCCCTAAACCATAAATCATAAACTCTTAAAACCTTAAATCAATCATTTAAGCCCTGATTACCATCATTTAGTCTAAGAATTAAGTTCACAAATATAAATTTGGCCCAAATCACACCACTAACAACCCCAATGACTAGTTCTCTCAATCTGTGATGACATGGGGGCTAATTAAACCTAAAAACATATTATGTGCTCACAAATAGGTTCATTCAACTCAAATTATCCTCATTTACCTTTGTGGTTGGACCCTATACCTTAAAAGCTAAGTCCTAAATGCTAAACCTAAATCTTAAACCCTAAACCCTAGATTACAAACTTTAAGCCCTAAACTACATAAGCCATAGACCTTAAAACCTAAACCCTAAACTCTAAGCCATATAGAAACCTTGAACCATAATAAATTTTAAACTCTTAAAACCCTAAAAAAATCATTTGAGCCCTAATTACCGATGAATTTAGACTAAGAATTAGGTTTACATGGCTTAATTTGGTCCAAATCACACCACTAACTACCCCAATTGACTAATTATCTCAATGTGTGATGACATAGGGGCTAATTGAAATCAAAAACACATTTTATAGTCACAAATAGGTTAAAACAACACAAATTTTCTTTAATTTCTTTCACTATTAGACCTTAAACCCTAAACCCCAAACCAATTGATTTAGCCTTAATTAACATCCTTTAGAGTAAAAATTAGGTTCACATGGCTCAATTTGGACTAAATTGTATCACTAATTTCCCCAATTGACTAATTGTCCTTAATTGCTTTTACAATTAGACTGTAAACCCTAAACCAATTGAATTAGCCTTAATTAACATTGTTTAGAGTAAGAATTAGGTTCACATGGCTCAATATGGCCTAAATTGCATCACTCATTACCCTAATTGACTAATTGGCTCAATTTGTGATGATGTGGGGGCTAATTAAGCCTAAAATCACATTATATAATCAAAAATAGGTTAAAGGAGCTCAATTTGTCCCTAATTACCTTTGTAATTAGACCTTATACCCTTAAACATAAACCAAAGCTATATACCCTAAGCCCTAAAGCCTAAATACTAAACCCTAAATTGTAAACCTTAAACCAATCAATTTAACCCCACTTAACATCCTTTAGAGTAATAATTATGTTCATCTAGGGCTTAATTCTATCAGAGTTAACAAAACTCTCATCCAAAATCTCTCCCAGAGTTCATTACCACAACTATGATGCTAATGCATTTGTCACACAAAGAAATAACTCTCTATAACTGAATGATAGATTACAATGAATCTTCACTTTTCCTCTATCTCACTATGAAACACCTTAAACCATGTGTTTATAATAGTTTGGGGGTAGGTGAGAGGAACACATTTGATAATGTGAAAAAGATTTAGTTATCAAATGAATAGTTAGGCCACTAATGCCAACATTACAACAACCATGTTAACTTCTTATTTTGACATGTGGGTGTGCAAGATTAAACCTCACATGGTTTATTCTAACTATGGTGAAGTTTCCCTTGGTTAAAACCCAAGTTAATCTTACCACTAAAAGTATTACTCTAACATCTCCCCTTAAGATTAACTTGGGGATAAAAGAAAACTCATACAATGGGTCCTGACAACAAAGGCTTGATCAGGTACCCATGTAAAAGTATACAGTGAAGCACTAAGTATCCTTATGGTAGAAAATCCATCTTACCAAAATACATGGATGTCGAGTCGCTGTAACCACCAAGTCAAATAGGAACTTGTACTCTATACAAGGCCCACTCAGAAAAATCATCGATCATAGAACTAGGAAATGAGAGATAAAACTATGGTCTCAGAAAAGCAGAATGTACTAAATGAGATGTAAGCCATCACTGAAGTAGGTGCAAGGGATGCTCAACACCCAAATATGTTATCAACTATTTGTAGGAGGTGCAATGGACACTCAACACTTAAAGAAGTAGTCGAAAGTAAAAAAGAGTACTGCCTGATATAAGGGACACTCAACACCCAAATAAGTAGTATCTGTACACACACTCCCCATAATGAAAAATGGGTGGTGGATTGTAAAATATGTATGAGTGGGCTGAATCCACTAATCGAACACTAACCAATGACATTAGTTGAAAATTCTAGAGAAGGCTCACAAAAAAGAGACACACTGGCTATCAAGGTGTTGAAGAATACATAAATGGTCTCTCAAAAAGGGATGGCCCTAGTGGTGATGGGAGTTATAAGCAATTGTGTCATGACCTCTCTTCCTACATTGTGGACTTGTGCTCATAATTTAAGTGGATTTAGACCTCATTTGTGTGGATTATGAATGCAAGGTATGATTTAATTAAAGTTTTTTTTTTTTTTTTCCTTTCATAGAAATGTATATATGCAATATTGTCATGATTTATAATTGTGAACAAGGGAAAATTTAATGAGATGAATGGATTAATATTAGACAAAAAATTTATCAGTTCCATATTATTGAAATTACATCAAAAGTTATTTTTATTAATAAAAATGAACTTTTCTTTCATTTAATTATTCTAATTTTAGAACTATCAAATAAATTATAAATAATTTTAGGTTAAAAATTAATTACATTTAATTTAACCTAACAAATGTTAAGTTAAGACTTTTCTAACCTAAGCCTAATATACCACATATGCCTACGGTTAAGGCATAATAACCAATTCTTCTACCATCTAACATAGAGGGGACAACCATTAACTCCAATTTTGGAGTAACCCGCTCCACCTCTAAAACTGTCAGCTACCTTAAACTCTTGCTACAACCATGCAATGCAAAAGAAGACGAAATCACGATGAGGGAAAAGAGCCAATCAACGCTCAAGTAAGGAGAAGTTCTGTGAAAAGAAAAGGGAAGATCAACGCAATGATTTGGGGCAGAAAGGATCAATGCTTGGAAGAACTACCACACAAGAAGTAGTTATAAACCTTAAATGAAAGAAAAAGGCTAATCAAGAATGGTGTTAGCATGATGCAAGGAGAGAATCTGGTGAAGGAAAATTTGCATGAAAAAAAGTTTATAAATAGTGATCAATTCTGACAGCAGAGGAGGAGTTTGACGCTTTCATAAGGAAGGAAAAAAAAAAGATCGACGTTTAGAGCAGAAAGAGAGAAGAAGGAACTGACGCTTAGAGATGGGATCGACCAATGTTTTGAGGGTGGTAGAGAGTGGATCGACACCTTTGCTGTAGGTAGTAGAATAGACGCATTGAGGCAACAGTGGCTTTGGTGACAATTTTGAAGGTTAGTTCAATTTCACATTTCAATGGAGTATTAATAAGATTGGCTTTTCAACAATTTTTTTTATATTTCATCGATAAACATTATAGTTAGATTGGCTGAGAATAGAGTTTCTTGGAATATATATCACTGTAAAGGCTAAAGAGGACAACATTTGCACTTTTCCCTTAAGAGACAAAATCTACAACTTAATGGACACAAACAATTTTGGCTTTAACATGCATAGCCAATGATATCCAGAAAGTATGCCTTCAGCGAATGTTTTAATTATTTTTCTTGGTCCAGTCATGGCACTAGTCTACATTATATCTACATAGAGAAATAATGCATATAAATTGTGAGTCGATACCGAGCTGAAAGATTTTCTAAATCTGAGAGTCCTGATGATATTTCCAAATTGGTAATTGTGCCCTTTCTGTCTGGGACAAATTGACACTATCATAATTCTATTAATTGCTCAAAAAAGATTTTTCTTTAAAAAAAAAAGAGAGAGTTTTAATTACAATTTCATATTTATGATTAGAAGATATTCTAATCAATTTTATGAAATGTTACATAGAAGAAAATTTCAATTCCATCTCTATAATTATATGATATGTTAACCTATTTTTCATTGTGTTTAACTAGAAGTTCTTTTTATTCAATTTTACAATGAATTCCTTAGAAAATTTGTTATAATTGACTTTATATTGGAGTACTTAGAAAACTATCAAATTTTTTCATAATTATATTGCATAGTTGAAAAATTTATTTTATACTTAAAATTTGTTGGAATCACAATTATAATGCACTTTATAATAAGATCTTAGCAATTTTATATTAATTTACATTGCACCTAGAAATTATTGAAAAATCTATTTTTATTTCATTTTCTATTGGAAAATAAAATATTCTTTTATCATCATTAAAAAAATAATATGATAATATATATACTTTTCATTTAAGGGTTGAACCCTCAATTACAAAACCTTCCTTCCAAACATATAAATGATTTTATTTAACGTTAAGTTTATATTCAATACAACATTCTCAAACTCCTTATGGATAAGTTATCTTTTAAAAAGTTTATCTAAGTAGACTAAAGGTGTAATTGTCCAAGAAAAATAACATTATGAAAATCAACATAAGGACTAAACTAGAAGATCATGTCATAGATTTGTTTTATACTTTCCTACTCAAAAATTTGCTTTTGAAATATAATGCATTAGTTTATTTCAAGTATTTTTCTACTTTTAAATCTCAAACTTAGACTAAGAATTTAACATTAAACAAAACTACGCAGCATTCAATATTAAGCGGTGTCTCTAACTCACGTTTATGGGTAATGACATCACGCTTGAGCTATTGCATCCATAGCCTAACATAACTGTAATAATGATGTTTGGGCATAGTCCCTATAAACTCTTAAGGAGAAATAATGACCATGTCGTGTCATTAAGACTAAAGGGTGGGATAATCTCTCTTGATCAACAAACACTAATTAAGATAAACAAACAACTTAAACTACCTTAAATGATTCTGACTTGTGAACTTATGAAACAAAAATAGAGATAGTATATTTCTTATTCAAAACTTGGTACCACAAAAAATGAGCAATGAAAACCAGGATTGAGAATGTTAAACCAATTATTATAAAGAAACCACCAATCATATAGCTCTCAGATAATGAAACTTTGGCAATAACCGTACGGATTAGGTTGCCTAAAATAAGGATAAAAAATATTGTTGATGTAAATAAAAAGTAGAAAGGGGGGATGTAGCTTGCAAATATTCATTTCTATTTTTATTGTTAGTATAGTTAAACAAGTATTTACTCATTTAAATTGATACTTTTATGCTTATATTTGGGTAGTAATCATAGAGAAACTGTCTAGAGAATTGGGCCCTAGAAAGAGATGCATACCCAAATCTACAATTCATATAAAACTTAGAATAGAAAATAGAACTACATGTATACTACACCTTGATCTTGTTCAAAAATAGGTATGTAGGTAGTCTAAGGAGCAAAGGATGCTTTCAGTACATAGGTGAATAAGATGGAGTTAGGTTTATGCACTAAACAAGATTAAAGTTAAATGAAAAGGTAAGACCATTATAATAAGACCCTAGTTTAGATAAACAAAATAAAGATAAAAAAATTATGATATACTCAGAAGGATCCCAATTAGATCATCGTAGTTTTTGAGACTTTAGGCCAAATTCTAAAGTAGAGTACAATTATTTGTTATATGTTTTATACTCCTATCATGAAGACCTCAGTTCTTATCTAGTAGAGATGAGTGGTGAGCAGTGAGTGACTCAGGATCTAATTGATCTCGATGAGTCAAGTCTCTAGCTAAATCATAACTTAGTCATGTGTAGATGCCTAACTCGTATGGTTAGATGTTTATCTGTTTGGCAAAGAATAATAGATGACTAACCCATATGGTTAGATGTTTGCCTGATTGGTAAAGGATATTTGAAGGATAAAGTATACTTGAGTTATATTCATAGACAAACATTAATTAAACAAAAAAATATGTGTTTAGAATAGGATATGGTCCTTACAAATAGAAAGTGTAAAGGGTACACAAACCAAGGTACACACGCATGCAAGTAAACTAGGCTATGAAAAGCAAACCCCCCATGACACAAAAAAATTTAGTGTGGGTATAATGTATCCCCAAAAAAACTAAATAATCGAACAGATATTGAAAATACCAGAATTAACTCACCACAAAGAGAAATTGATCTATTGAAGAAGCTATCACCATACCTAAAATGTGCTTGAAAAAGGGAGCACTGCTATGCCATATGAACAATATGCAAAATATGCATCTAAATAATAGAAGAACCATGTTGTTATATTCCATGTAAAGAGTGATGATGATGCCACCATAACCGATCATCAATCCATTCCAAATAACATTAGATGATGGAAGAAGATGCTTGTAAGTGATATAGTGCCATGTGCACAAATGATGAATGCAATGAAATGTCTATATCAGATGTAAGACACTCATGCCTAAGTGAATCTGATAAGGTGTTAGAATGCTCATGCCTAAAAAAATAACACTTAGGGTTCTTAGGTCTGGGTAAAGGGAAAGATGACTCAAGACTCTTATGCCTGAATATAATATTTGAGGATTGCCCAAATGTAGGAGTAACATGTCGCTCAATGTCCTTTGAAAGTGTGGAGCAAAAAAAAAATAGATAAAAGTTGATACATGATGGTCTCAAAAAATATGTGGAAGCACTTGCTTGATAGCCAATGCCATGACGAGCAATCTAATGAATAGGCTGGATGGGGGAAATAATGCCCTGTGTGTGCTTTCTAAGACCTCTGCTAGAATAACCCATAGTATGGAGTATGTGAGAACCAAAGCTAGTTATGTGCTTCTCAAATGAAGCAAGTGCATCAATAGTGTGATTAATAATATTATGAGTTACAACAAAGGCAACTATGAGTGTAGCAAGATCACAAAATGACTTAGTGGCTAATATACCAAAATCTTGTTGAGTATCCAAGGGACTCAAGCCAAAGTTGAAAGCAAGAATTGAACATGGAACAAGTCTAGTGGTTGTGTGTTCCATAGGATCAGTCTGTGATTGCAAAAATGCAATGTAAACTTGAAAAATATGGAGGATGGAGTCATGTGCAACACGTTTTGTGAGGAGGAGTGTGCTCTATGTTATGGGGGCCCTATTTTCCTCTAAAAAACTAATAATGTCACTCTCAGATTGCAAGTTGTTATTTGCTTGCTTGAGTGAGATTACAACAAGGTAGGAAGCCAATGCAAGAAAAAAGAAAGACAATGCACTTAGAAAGGGGCCTTGGTGGTGTCTCCAAAAAAGAATAGAAGGCACTAAGAAAGGGGCCTTAAAGGAGATGACACAAATAAGAATGCAAGGCACTTAGAATGGGGCCTTGAGTGTGTCTCCAAAAATGAATGCAAAGCTCTAAGAAAGGGGCCTTGAAGGAGACATGACACAAACTAAAAGTGTGTCAAAATATAAATGTCCAAGTGTAAGGATAAAGGGCAAACCATAAATGAACAAAAAACACATGTAAGACATAATCTACAAAAGTGCCTTGAATAAATATGTATCCCCCCTAAAACAATGAGTTTGTGACACTTTATAAAGGAGTGCAATGACCAATACAACCCCCCAACTGCTTATTATTATGTATTTTTACCAAATTCTTCATCGAAGTACAATTTAAGTTTAAAAAAAAGATGGAAAAATATCTATTTCTGTACAATATGACTCAAATGTAATGAAAAATATGTATTTTTGGTAAAAAACATGCACTTTCAAAAAAATGACATCTCAAAAGGTGCTTAAAATGTAGAGAAAAGTGCTTGGAAATGTTGATGATGTTTGTACACCAAAAATACCTCTAAAAATCTAAAAAATAGTCATGCTTTCTCAGGAAGAAACAAAAAATTAAATATAGTGCATAGTGTATCTCAGAGCTAGCTTCATGATACAATAGAAAGCACTAAAAAACTCCAAAAAATGCTTGAGATATAAAAAAAATGTAAAAATGTATCTATAGAAACTCACAAGGGAGGGGGTCTAAAAAAAATGATGAACAACATGAAAAACCTCAGAACACACCAACATGTAGCCTTGATGGAGCAAGAAGCAATGTTTTGAAAAAAAAAGGTTTTTTGTGGGGGTTTGACCCCCTGTCAAACTAGGCCCCACCCGCCAGTCTTCCTCAAATGAAAAAGTACTGTGAAAAAAGGTCCTTATTGTGAAAAATAAACCATCCATAGTCAACTATGGGACATGCCCCAAATCAATGGCTCCACCAAAAAATAGACCACACCAAACATTGAATTCACAAACTTAAAGGTGTGCTAAAACAGGGGTTCAAATGTCAAAAAAAAAGCCCTGAAATAGGTGGTAAAGTCAAAAAATACTACTGAATTGAATGCCCATTAAAATTTTCAACACTTCAATAAAAACATGCATTTCCAATGCCAATTCCATTTCAATTTGAACCATACCAGCCAATTCAAATGCAACTTTCCAACGTATCAAAAAATAAAAACCTTGTGTTTGAAAAAAATGTAACAGGCATAAGTAGGGGATAGAATGGTGCAGGTTACTCATTGGAGTTATGTTGAGCAATAAAAAAACAATAGAAGTTGGGAGTGTAACAGGAGGGGGCATGAAGTGGTGTTTAGGTGTAACTATGTAGGGAGGTACCAAGGCTAGTGGTGGCATGGCAAAGGGAGCGGTTGGGCCAAGTGACATTGGACGTAGGCCATGGTGGGAGGATAGCCAAGGTAGGGGCATGTGGAGCTGGGTAGTGGAGGAGGGGATACTGGTGGAAGGGGAATTTGTGGGAGGTCTGAGCAAATCTTGACTTTACGTGTAATGGGGTGAGGGGAGATGGGGAGGTGGTTAAGAAACATCCCCCTTCATCCCCCCTGTTTGTTTATTTATTTAGTTTTTTTTTTCAAATTTAGTTTTTGTTTTGTTTCTTTTTAATTTTGATTAATGACTCAAGGAGATGGATTTGATACTAATTCTTGTTCACTCTACACTTTTAGAGGATATTGAGTGACACGATACACTTACATCTAGGTATTCCTCATATATTGTATTTAGGCATGAGAGTCCCAAGTCATCTTGCCCTTTACTCAGACTTGAGAAACTTGAGTGTTTTTTTGTTAGGCATGATCATCCTAACACTTTATCAGATTCACTTAGGCATGAGAGTCCTATAATTGAATGATAGATGTTGAATAAATCACATGAGAGTCACTTAAGCAAATCACATTACTTATTGGCCCATTTAATGGATTGACTCAATTTATGATGATGTTGGGGCTAATTATGCCTAAAGCCACATTCTTTAGTCATAAATAAGTTCAAACAACTCAAATTTTCCTCAATTTCCTTTGTGATTGGACCCTAAAACCTAAAACCTATACCTTATACCTTAGACCCTAAACCTTAAACCCTAAATTATAAACCCTAAACCATAAACTAATTGATTTATCCCCATTTAACATCTATTAGAGTAAGAATTAGGTTTATAGGGCTCAATTTGGCCCAAATCATATCTCTTATTGACCCAATTGACTAATTGGCTCAATATGTGATAATGTAGAGGCTAATTGAGCCCAAAACCATATTTTATAGTTAAAATAGGTTCAAGGAATTAATATGGCCCTAATTACCTTCATAATTGGATATTATATACCCTAAAACATAAACCCTATGGTATAATCCCTAAACCCTAAGCCCTGAACCCTAAACCATAAATTGTCAACTCTTAAAACTCTAAACCAATGATTTTAGCCCCCAATAAAACAACATTTAGACGAATAAAAGTAGGCTCACATTGATTCATTTTCCATACATTTGAATTACATATTATTATGTGTACATGGTTTTTATATTTCACATTTCAAACATGTTTGAAGACTCAGGAATGGCTTGGATTCCTGACACTAAGATTTGGACCTATAAACATAGTTGAATGCATATTTTTGACTAAAAACAAAATAATACAACTTCAACCATGCTAAACACTATGAATTTGATTATTTTTTCTTGAAAATATTACTACAACATCGACTACACTCTCCTTTTTCTATATATATAGATATATTATATTTTTATTGATTTAAGGTTGCTATCTATATTTATTTCTAATTATGTCAGTTTTATCACTATATTCCACAATTATACATGTTCATAATTGTTTTTATATATTTTTATTTATTGATTCAAACCAAAAAAATTATATAGTTACAAACTAGACCTAATTCTATATACATTAAAAAAAAATCTAATTTTCTATAGTTTTTGAGGTAGTTCAGGGGGCTACATGGTCGGATATACATTATTGATCATATTTCAGGGTATATTGACTTGTGAAATTAGTAAAAAAAAAGGATTCATTAATTAATTTAAAAAATATATAGGTTTTAAACTAGATGATCTTACTAAAGGGTTTAAAACAAACTAAACAATGCAAAAAAAAATGATGGGATGCATAGAAAACTATCTACTTTGATTTTTCTAAAAATTAGTACTACCTCTTCAAATTTTTGATGCTTGACCTACTTACACTTGACCATTTAAAAAAAATATTAGTAGTTTAGAAACTAGACTTGAAATTTTACAATTCATATTCTTATGATATCTTCATTTTTTTATATTGAAAAGAGTCTTTATATATATATATATATATATATATATATATATATATATATATATATATATATATATATATATGGTACAATGTTAATCATACAAAAAAAGGTGGAAAAGTCACACCCCACAAGAAAAATCACACCAAGGGTAAAAAAGCACCTTAGGGCAAGTCATAAAAGTGGTTAGAAAGTGACCACACCCACAAAAATTACATCACGTCATTTGTTTGACAATAAAACAGAGAGAGCCAGGTGCAAATAATAGTAAAGAGAACAATTAAGCAACCACAATAAACATAGAAAAACATGTCCATTTAAGACCCCAAATTCCATGCACTTACCCATATGATGGTTTCTTATCTTTGCTTGCTTGGAATTTATCTAAAGAATATAACATTTTTCTTTGGGATAATTACCCCATCATAATATCTTCTTATTCATATTTACTCATAGCTACACCATCTTCTCCACTTTGTGCGTCCTCCATCATATCTAATCTTTCTTGGATTTCTTTCAATATCTCTGCTAGGTATTTTACTCTTGGTATTCGTTAAATTTTGTGTGCCATTTCTTCTACATAGGATTTTATTCCACAACCTATAATTCACTAAATCAAGATTCTATTTCACATCCTATGTTAGACTCATACAAGAGCTTCTGTCACACTTTGACAAAAAATATTCTATAAGAATAGGTTTCTCTTTTACAACTTGTATTAGATTTAATCAAGCTTCTCTTTCACGTCATACAAAAAAATCATCTTCTCACCAATGCAAGTTTATCTTTCAAAACTTATAAATTACTCAACATGAGTCACACACTCTTCACACAACTCTCCTCACTTGTAGGAATATTCTCACACCTACAACAAACTTATTTTATTTTTCATGAAAGTTTCCCTTTCAAAACTTGAAAATGACTCAACATGGGTCTCACACTTTTGACACAACTCTTCTTTATTTGTAAGGATTCTCTCACACCTACAAGAAAACTCACTTTGACTGATTTGAGACTAATTCATGTAGTTATGATGGAGGGTCTCAATGAACAAATGCCCTTCAGTGTGCACCTAGATTCATAAAATAGAAAGATACATTCATTATTTATTATTAATTGAAATAAGCCTTAATGAAATTTATGTAATTACTACCCATTATCTCTATAAGCCTACTTGAGATTTTATAATCACACACATGATTTTCAGACTCCAAGATATTTTCTTCTTGTGGCCCTCTTCTTCTTTTTGGTCTTCCCTATTTTACTCTATGGCCATTATTTTCCGCATGCTATTGACCATGTATTTATAACCCTTATTCTCACCATTAGGGGACATCCCCATATTCTGCATCATTGATTGCCTTTATTCCCCTTGAAAACCTATGAATTCCATACGAAGCTTTATGTCTTCTTTGTAATCATTTATGATCATGATTGAAAATAGTTTCTTGGGTTCTTTAGAAGTGAAATTTATGTCACATGTGTGATCAAATACCTCATGGTCACCATAAATTGGAATATCTCATCAAGATATTTCCAATAAAACCCATAATGCCTCATTTGGCGATTCTCTATGAAAGATATGGTCGATTAAACTTCCCAGTGTTATTTCACTTAAAAAATAAGTTTTGATCAATGTGGCCTCTATATATTTCTAAGGACTCATGGATTTATCAAATCCACCTAAGTTGATCAGGCATCTACATTAGATATATGGCCTTTATATTGACTTTGAATGAGATCTCCATGAACAAGTTATGACTATAATACTTGTCACCTGCATGAACTCATAAATCTATGGACTTTGTGGTTATTATGAACTCTATGAGGCTTTATCAGGGCCTAAATTTGTGAATCTAGTTTCGTAGGCTCTATGAACTCTAATTTATTGACTTTAAACATTGTATCCATACAAAAAACCCTTTCACCTACCATGAAGGTTAAAACAGAATTGATCCAGTTTAATAGTGAGATGCCTAGGGTCTAGATTACTAGCTAAGGTGAAAGGAAATAGATAGTTTAAGTGTCAAGTCATAGAAACTAGAGCAATCTCCAAAACTCAACATAAATGGGTATCAAATCATTCTCTCAAATACTATTACTTCTCATGAATTTAAACTATAATTAATCTTATCCAATAAAGTAAAACCTATTAAATGAGGGTAACCTCTTAAATGGTTGAAATAACTCACTCTCAAATATTTAGAATATGATTGCATTGAACTTGTAATAATATAATTGATTATAAATAATTTCATATGAATCAAACATATATGTTTTTATAAATTTATATGACTTACTCACTCACTAGTTATTTACCTCATCTAAAAATTCATTGAAAATTATTATTGCTCCTAAAAGACAAACTAGAAAAGAGGCTAACAAGAATGTAAAAACAATGTACATGATAACAATAAAAAGAAAAAGAAAAGAATACTACTTTCAAAACTATATAGAAAAGCCAATGATGTAGGGTAACTATGGGCTATATCAAAACCAACATAGAAGAAAAGATAAAACAAATAAAAAATGAAATAGTGAAAAGTGATGTTAAAACAAGTTAACTATGCCATACTATTAAAAAGATTAATAAAAACTATGGATTTATATTACTTTAGATAAAATAGTTAAAAAAAAAATATTTAAGGACAACTACATTAAATAAAAGAATCATAAAGACCAAACGGGAAAAAAATGAAGATTTTATTGAGAAATTGGCTATCAATTACAACATTATTTACAAATAACATTCTATAGTAGAAAAAGAATACAATACCTATGAATTTTTGTTGATAAATTTTTGCACATGTATTTACATAGAACATTCTCTAGTTTCGAGAAAAGTATAATTTTAATTCAGCATATATGATTGTTTGCATATTGTACAATAATCAATACATTAATTCTCAACATAAATCAAATAATTGGTATAATTAATTAATTAAAATGGGATATACCTAATTGCATCAAGCCAATATACTTCACTATCATAGATTGTGTTGGTCTTCCTACACACATCAATCTATCTCCGAGATATTTAAAAAAAAAAAAAGAATAGTATGAAGGCTTTTAAAGTGTGTTTTTATAGATGTATGATTCCTCTCTGATATTTGAACCATCTAAGTGTTCAATAAGCCTATATGTGAGAAAATAATTATAATTTTATGTTATAACTACTTGCTAACTAAATATTATGACTTTAAAATAAGTAAATTGAGGTTTACTAAGTCATTTTAATATTACAATATCAATAATTTAAAATTTAAGTGTTTTAATAAAGTAAACCAAGACTTGGGAAATATTTTAAAAGTAAATGATTGAATAAAATACAAGTGGGTGGGGGCCCACACTTGACACATTAAAAAAACATGAGAGCCAAAATTCTATTGTAAGTAATCAATTTAAAATAATTTATAGTCTAAACCATTATTTTAAAAACCAATCATTCATTTGTTTCTTTCATATCATAACTTTATCTAAAAATATTTTAGGAAGTAAGTAATATACACTAATCTATATGTACGATTCCCATATTAAAAAACTAAAATCTATCAAAAAATCTATTCACTTAAGGATACAACACAACTCAAATGAAAAAAATAGATCATCATAGGTTATTTTTTAATTGTTTTTTACATATATAATATCCATATATGGAGCTGAAAAGATACCACCCATTAATATCCATCCACCCAGTCAAACATGAAACATGTCATGGTCATTCAATGCCAGGGATTACACCATTAGAATGATTTTGAAGAAAAGGAGTTTTTAAAGAGCATGAAAATCCAAATAATAATTTCATCTTTCAAACCTTCATTTATGCAAAGAAATATAATTATCATGACCGAAAAAATAAAATTAGACTATTCCCATGGATTTAATACCCTTCAAACATATTTGTATGTGTAGACATATAAAATAACTAATGCATATCAAAATTTAACATTTCAAAAACTTTTAATGTATAGATAGTATAATGTCTAATGGTAAGATGAAACTAAATATATGCATAAGTATGGTTTTTTCCAACGGAAAGGTAAGTTTAACTAAGAGAAAATAAACTCAAGTCAAGAGTCAAACCCAAACCACATAAAATAAATCAAAATGTAATTCTTTTCACCTTCATCAGATGATGCCAAATTGATTATAGGAATACCCTTATGATTTGACATTCAATACACTCCATTGGATTAATTAGTGTATCAACTCTTACCAATTCACTAAAAGCATCCTCCACTTCAATTCATACCTTTTTATTTACATATGTAACATGAGATGGGACGAAGGGCTTCTAAAATTTTTATGGCTAAATGATTTGAATAATGAAACTAAGAGGGTGAATTTGGCACATTACAGAGAGATGGTATACCAATAACATGAGTGTTTTTAATAAGTTCCTTATTATCCTTATCAATATTAGAGTTATGTGGTAAAAAATATAGAGAACTAGTTAAAATGTTATGAGTTGAAACATATGGTTGATCACTTATTTAAAACCTTGAGGTGTTGCCTTATAACCTTTGAAAAATATGATCTTTTTATGGTTATCAAACTAGTTGTTGAGGATGAACTCAAGGTGTTGCATTCAATTTCTTTGCACCGATGGGTCATTTATATCAAAGTGAAAATATACCCTTGTTTGTCATCTATAATTTACCATAAACTTACCAGGGATCCTTCTACCCCTAAAAGGGCAAGCACAAAAAACATCAGGTTGTAGTGGGGGTTCTTTGGCTTGATGTTCACAAGCATTATCTCTATCATAATTATGTGATTATCTACTCTACCTAGAAATTCTAGGCCAAATTTTCCAAGTAATAATAACCAAAGTAGTTATGCCTATTGATAATTTAGAAATATTAATAAACTTATGACAAAATCAAATCATAATGTTGTTTTTAAAATAATTAATATAATGTCCATTAATACTAAATAAATAATTTTTTTTGGAGGAAAAAAAAATAAACAACATTCGTACTAAACATTTTTTTCTACTTCAATCTTACAATGAATTGTATTATGAACAAAACTTGTAGAGAAAAATGAAAATTTTAACAACCCCAAAAGTTTAATAGAAGATTAAATTCCATTTTGACTAATTACCAACCAAATATTTTCAAAGATTTATCTATGTTTATAGATACCAATATCTTAATTAATTCTTCATCTATAAAAGGGACAAAGTCATAATTTGAGAAATTGGGAACCATTTTAAACTATAAACAAAAAAATACATGAGCTTGATTAAAAATATATATAATTCACCACAATTTTATCTTTAACAAAGATCAAAAGGATGTTAAATAAAAAATCCAAAACCCTAGAATAAAGTCTAAAGATATTATCTTCATCTTAGCTAGTTAAAAATTGTCAATCGCCAAAATTATCACAAAAAAATTATGAATGTTGTTATTCGAACAATCATATAACAAAAATCTAGTCACCAACATACTAAACATCCTTCAAAATATTATTGAATATGCATGAATGGTAAAAATAATGACCTTTTATATCATGGTCACGGAATTATTCTCAAATAGAACTAATACAAACATGTGCAAAGTTAAACCCTAGAAATATAAAAAATTCCACATTATTATCCCTAATGATAATCACCAATTAACATAAGCATCAGACTGTTGTAATTTCATCCTAATGAAAATTGAGAGTTTATTGACTACTATTTTAACCTTTTAGGACTTAGTAAATTTAAATTCTATGTTTGTTAAAGAGTTGAGTATGCTAAATCAGGGTTATAATATGCAATAAATATAACCACTAATTTGTTATAGAATTGACTAGATTTGACCTTTCTAATAATAGTAATAAATAGTGCAAGTAAGAAATTAGCTGGAAAATAACTAAGATAGATGATTTGGGTGGTGGAAACTAAGGTAGAAGTTAGTATTAGTGTCAAAAATAGGATCCCTATGTTATAACCCCTCATAAATAGTAACACCCTAATTGGATAGTAGTGCCATTATTGGAAATGTGATAGTAGTGTGTTGATATTGGCAATACCGTCCTTTATGAAAGACTATCATGAGCTTCTAGGTGCACCTATGTTTGGATGTTTGAGGTCTATTCCTATGTGTACAAATTTTGAAACCTTGAATATTGCCTATAATGACCAATTTTGTGATCAAACCCTAATCCTTGATGTAGCTAGGGTATCTAGTTGGAACATGCTAGACAGTGTATTTGTTATTAGGGTAGGCTAGACATATTCAACATCCCAATATGATGAGAGTTGCCTACATACCAATACTCTGAGGAGGGATCTAGACCAATGTAGTTCTCCCCATCTAAATTCTAGTGCAAGTGCAAGTGAAGCTAGTATGATAGTGGTCTTGAGTTCCTTGAATGTGGTTAAGACTCTAAATTTGAATAATGTGAGTTTAGGATTGATGTAGATGGCAGTATGTAGAAGTAGGGTATAATAGGAATTGATAACCTTTATTTTGCACAACTTGTTTTAAGTTTGAATGTGTATTTTGCATCTAATTTTCATCTACTAGTTAGAGGGCTAAAATTCATGTATTTATACTGTTTTGATGCTTGTGTGGGTGCTAAAAAAGGTCTAGGCCAACCCTACGAGGTTATATATTTGAAAATATATCTGTTTGTGAAAAAGAGAAAGAAAAGACATTAATGCCATTTTTGGGACACTAGTGCCATATGGCACTAGTGTCCTTATTATGGAGTTAATGTCCAAGTGGTAGAACACTAGGTATGAAGGGATAAGATGAATAATGAGGGTCTAGGAATTCTTTAAGGATGACTAGGTATGCTTTTGGTCTACATGAAGGATAGATAAGTGTGATAATAGGCTCTAGGATAGGTCTAGGGATAAGCTAGGGATAAGTAGTATCAAGTAGAAATCTTAGCACTCAAATAACACTTTTATGTGATTATATCCTCCCCCTCTTTATTATATAAATAAAGAAAAGAAAAATGACTAGGATAAAAGAAAAATAAGTGTACCTAGACTTACCTTAGAGGTGGAGCCTATGAAGTTGGGTCTGAGTATGTGAAGCATGCTCCAATGGATGTCTTAAAATAAAACATGCATAAATCACTCCTTAATTAAAATATATCAAAATAAAAAAATACTAAATTGAGTAAATAATTAAAATAGAGTAAAACTGGGTAAAGAGATAGGAGAGATGAAAGGAATGGATACACCTCACTAGGTATGTGAACTAATGCATAAACCTAGTGACAACCTATGTGTGTGAATGTATATAGTGATCAATCGATGAATATCTTGGATTGAGATGGTGGATTTCTCAATCCTCATGTGTGGGTGGCTCAATAACTCAATCTAATTTTGACATCATCATTACCCACCCCTACTTGGTGGATCATGTATTGTGAATAGCTTGGATTGGATTGATGGCGTGTCCAATTCTCTCATGTAGGTGGATTAAGAATTAAAGTAGGATATGAATCCATAGTTTCCCACCCATGTGTAATAGATGCATCTTAAATTTAAACTGCATGATGAATTTAGAAATGTCTAACTGGGTATATTTAGTTCTACAACCACTTAGGTATATTAGGTAGCTCTAGGCCAATCAAGAATGCCAACCACTGTAGATGGATTAAGGCATGAAACTAGTTTGTAACATGGAATATGATGTCAGATGTACATAATGTATATAATAACATGGAGTTTATTATTCCATTTGATCAAATGGTGTGTAAGTGAGCATATGAAAACAATGTGCTGTGCACATGCTCCCAAATATGATATCTAAACATATGGATTGATTTGTAATAATTTATATATGGGTATTTAAACTAAATATGGGAATGGTCATGATGTTCATGATTCCACAAATTTGATCAAATTGGTATGAATATAAGTTAAAATGGCATGAATCTGAGCTAAACTAGTATAAATCTAAGAAAAACTAATAAATCTATAACTGAATCTATGCAAACCTATATTGTACCTATTGTACTTTTTCTGGCCAATCTAGGTTTTTATAAAATTGAGTCTAATAAACATTAGTGCCATGTCTTAGACAACATCACCATTATTATAAATGTGGTGCTGGTGTCCCAATTTGGGCATTAGTGTCCGTCTAGTCTGATTTCTCTATAACTGTACTACTCTCTATGTCACTATTTTCCCAATGTGTTTACCTAAGTTTGATTTTCTATAATCTGAGCTTGTGTGCTAAAACTATACTATGAATGCAATATAGGAGAATAATATTTGTGACAAACCATTTTGAATTCCTCCTCTTTTAAGGGGACTTGTTAAAACTATGTAAGAACTATCCTCAAAAGAAAAAGATCTGCAAGATGGGTGTTAGTCGAAGCATATATGATATCTATGTATTAATCCAATATAATAAGCATACAAAACATTATAATATAAGATAATCTAAGCATAAGTTTTTAATTTAAGATGTATGTCATGTTTAGCATTCACAAGAGTGTCAAGATAGATATAACCATGTAACAACAAATGTGATAAAATTGGGTAGCTACCTAGGAGGATGGGGCATGATGTCCATCATGACACCCAAGTAGGAAGAGGAGATACATGAGGTCCTTTATGACATCTAAAAATGGAATGTGTAATAATAAAAGACAAGTGTCATGGCCATTCCACATAAAATAAAACATACATATAACACACAAAAGGCACACAAAGTAGGCCAAGGAGCCACAATACAAGGGACATGGGTACATGTCACTAAATCTCAAAAAACAAGACATACAAGGACATATTTAAATGTCCACATACGCAAGAAAAAATTAAGTTAGATTAAAGACACATAGAAGGACATGTTCAAAAGTCTGTATACATAATCAAGAAGGCACACATAAGGACATGGGCACATGTCCAAAGTATACATATTATGAAAACAAGTGGCATAGAGCTAAAGAACAATGGCATATTAAAATTCCCTTGAATAGAATAATCATAGAGATATAATCAAGTCCAAATTAGGTAAGATAGAAATGAAAGTAAACATGAATATAGAGTACAAATATATGTAAGAGCCTAGATTATACAAAGTCTAAAGTAGTAGTAGTTGACAAAAATTCAAGTAAGTAAAGCATGATCAATATCAAGATATAATAATACTAATGTTGTGATGTAGAGTATGGAAAGATATAACTTGGTAATCAAAACTGTGTATAGGGTGCACCTAAGTGGGAAAATGTGTTAAATGAATAACCCATGTATTAGTGTTATATGCTCCCAATGGGTAGATAGTAGTGAATCTAGATTGGTGTAGTGGACCTAAGTTTGGTAGCAATCTACAAGCACTCGATAAGAACAAGTGAAGTATGTATGTATGATAAAACTGACTATACTAAGATATCTAGCATATGTATTGTCTAAAAAATATAAAAATCTAAACATAACAATGTATGCAATCTATAATTCTTATTTTTTGAGTAAATATTTAAATGTTTTTGTGTTTTAAATATATTGTATTGTTTTTGTATTTTATAGATATAAGCTATCTACAAACAATTAGAAAAATAAATTATTGATTTTTATATGTAAAATATCTTTAGATGCATGATGTTCAATGGGTTTTTGATTGCCTTGCCATCAAGTGAAGCTATATGGTATAATTTTGGGCTAAGCTTTTCTATGATTGTGTACAGGCGAAGATAATTTGATTTGAACTTTGCTTTGTTCTCTTCTTTGGCATTGACATCTCTAAGATTTCCTTTTAAAATGAAATCATTGACTTCAAATTCCCTATTGTAGACATGGTTATTGTAGGTCTGCTAGATTCATTTATGATATTCCCTGATATGCTCCACGACTTGAATGCACGTGTGATACTACTATTCTAATTCATGGAGGTGTATCTCTCTATATTAATAATTTATGATGAGCCATTTTAAAGAGACTCATAAGGATGAGATTTATAAATCTAGTGGGACAACTACTTCTATGCTATATACTAATGAATAAGGAGTAGATTCTATCAATGTGTGTCAAATGTGTTAACTTTTTAGGACTTAATGAATGTAAATATTATGTTTGTTAAAGAGATAATTATGCTAAACTAGGGTAATAATATTCAATAAACATATCCATTTATTTTTTACATAATTGACTAGATTTGAACTTGTTAAAAATAGTAATAAATAGTGCAAGTAAGAAATTATTTGGAAAACAATTGAGACAGATGATCTAGGTGTTAGAAACTAAGGTAGAAGATGGTCTGAGTATCATAAATAGGATCCTAGTATTAGAATCCCTCTTAGATAGAATTTATATAATTAGATAGTAGTACCATTGTTGGAAATGTGGTGGTAGTGTCTTGATATTGGTAGTAGTCTCCTCCATGTAGGACTATCTTGAACTTCAGGGTGTACCTATGTTTGGATACTTGAGGCCTATTCCTATGTGCATGAGTTTTGAAACCCTATATATTTCCTATAATGATTGATTTTGTGAGTAATCCCTAATCCTCCATGTAGCTAGGGCATCTGGTTGATATACATTAAAAAGTGTGATTGTTAGTAGGGTAGGCTAGACATCCTAAACACATTGTTGTGATGAGAGTTGCCTACATACCAATACTTTGAGGAGGGATCAATAGTGATGAGAGTATTAGTTGATGAGTTTTAGTTGTATTATTGAGATCAACATGAGTGAGTACAAGTCAGTATATAAAGTGTAAAATAACTTACAAAGCTTTGTTTAGACCTTGTAAGATTATATATGTAGGTAGCTTGATAAAATGAGTGAGCTCTAAAGAACCTGTATGCTCTAAATATCTATGTAAGCAGCTTTGAAGATGTTCTAAATGAGCTACAAAGATGTGAAGTCTCTAAAGAATGATTGATAGTATTTGATCATTAGATAGTTTTTTTTTAATTTGTACATGACGTATTGAGGACCTTGAAAATGATTAGAAGGTCAAATTTAAATATCTGTGTATTAGTTACAAAGATCTTAGTCAAGCTTTGAATATCTATAAATAGGTTTGAAGATGCTCTGAGTAAGCCACAAAGATGATCCATTGAAGCTATGAAGAAGAATAATTGTGTATAAGGTTGTTTGAGTATACACAAGAGGCATTGAAGGATTCAAGAAAGTTTTAAGGTGAAGTCTACAGGGGTAAGTACTTGAATCCAAGTTTGCATTTAGATTAGTTCTAGATTCTACTTGACCTAATAAGGAATCATGATCTATTGACAAGATATATGAAGAATGTTTTATATTATTTAAGCATGATAGGAGATTTCACGGTATATATATGAAGTACTAAGAGCTTAGTTAGTGGTTAGAAGGTCAACTTCAAGACCTAATGTGACTGGCAGGTCAAGGCCTAGAAAGCAATAAGAGAGATGGTGTCCAGATGGGGTATCAAGATCAGTTTATCAGATATGAGTGAGTATTTAATCATCAACAAAGGTGATTCAAGTATTTTTAAGTATGGGCATGAAGTTTTAGGTCATGGTTTGGAAGAAAAGGCTTGAAAAAGTGTTTCAAGGTTTCTTGAGTGTACAAAATGAAGAGTTGTCTACCTGAGAATGTTTTTACAAGTACTCATCAATACATGAAACATATGTATGAGAATATAAGCTATTCATGGTAGATAAAGAATGGTTATATATCAAAGTTACAAGCATTGGTTTTTGGAAAGAGGAGCTAAGTTTTATGAATGATCGTTAAGACTAGAAGATGGTCTAAACCCTCAAAGAACCCTAACAATGACTTGATGTTGAAGATCTTGTTCTAAAAATCTTAAAAAGATTTGATTTGGCTAGAAAATAATTAGAGGTTGAAGTAAACTCTCCCAAGCACCTCCAAGAATGATTGGTTTCTCATGTGACTAAGTAAACCCTACAGGAAAGACATTATTTCTTAAAGATTTGTTGTAGAAGATAGAGTTGACCAAGTCAAAGTTATTAAAGGGATAAAGGTTTAAAGTGTGAGACTTTTCTTTTTTTACATGAAGGTTTTTTGATAGGTTCTAGATCTTAGGTGTGTAAATTTGGTGATCTAATTTCGTCAGTCGCTAATAGACCAAGTGGTGAAGACAATAAGAAAATCAAGGAGAAGTGAGAATATTATTCCTATTGTGTTTTCATGGAATAACATATATGATGATTTTATTTGGGACTTGATTAATATATCCATGCTATTCATAAGATTAAAATTCAGTGTAAGAGGTTGGAACATTGAAGCCAAAATGCCTTATCT
Source organism: Torreya grandis (assembly GCA_037957365.1). Classification (NCBI taxonomy): domain Eukaryota; kingdom Viridiplantae; phylum Streptophyta; class Pinopsida; order Cupressales; family Taxaceae; genus Torreya; species Torreya grandis. The sequence continues at coordinate 1,532,813 of JARHVA010003686.1, forward strand.
AGATGAGTTAAGTCTATGAGAGAGAAGGTCAACATATTGGTCTACAAAACAAATAGTTTATATTAGAGCTTATGATATATTGAATTGAGGTTGATCTAAGGGTTATATAATATCTTGTTCATGTGTTGAAATATATTTAAATAGTTCAATAAGGTGTCAGAACTTCATGTTTCCTTGATTGTGTTTTGAATTCAATTGGCAACTTACATCTTGCAGAGAAGAGTTTGAGTTTATATACCTTGATTTGAAGCATATGATGAAGTTAGTAATGACCCTAAATTCATGAGTTTTCTAAATATGTAATTTTTTTCCATGGTTTTCTAAGTGAGTTTATGTCTCAGTTGTTCAAGACAATTTTTTTGTGTATACACAGATGTTTTATGAACAATGATTTGAGAAGGGGTTTAAATGGTGATTAGACATAAAAGGTGTTATGGACCTAAAGTGAATATTATCTAAGGTCTATTAGAGTGACATATGATGTGTTTCTACCATATGAGGTGTTTGAATATGCTTTAAGGAAAATCAAAGGGTAACGTGTTCGTAAGAAGGCCTATTAGGTCTTCATTATGCCTAAAAGAGGAGTAAGGGCTAATTGAGCTATGGCCAACCTAATTTATTGATTGATTCATGATTAAGGATTGATATTTTAATATTATAAGACCTATTAATGGATGAAATAATAATATAATAATGTATGGTTGACTAAGAAGGATATGATCAAGTGACTTGTATAAATACTAGGCAGTTTATGCCTATGTTTATGTGCTTAGAGAGAGTGCAAAACAAGAGAATGATATAAAATATTGGTGAGTATAATGAGGTCATGCAGAACATCAGAGATGTCATGAATATATAAAAAATTTAAGCATATGAGGATCAAGTTCATAAGATCTAATCAAGCCATGATGAGGGCTAGTTGAGTGAAGAGGAATACAAGCCAGTTTGAGAGGGATAAAAGTGAATGAAGAACTGAAAGATAAGATCATCATCTATTGTGTGATAATTTTTTTGTTAAAGGTTATTAAGTGTATTAGGTGGCTGAGTTGGTGTTGAGTCATATATGGGGTTGGTGTATCTTTGCAAGTGGGTGCTTTCTAAAGCCTATTTTAGTTGGTGCTTCACTAGTTGGGGTTGGTGCTCCATGTGAAGTGGGTGCTTCATTAAAGATTGGTGTTTGTATTATGGGAATTTATTCCATTTGCTTTATCAGTGGGTGTTATTAACTTTAAGGGTATCCCACGTATATGTTGTGTTCATGTGTTTCATACTTTTATGATTTGGTGCTTATGATTGCTAAAGATTTACATGTTTGTTAGAATGGTTCATGTATGATTAAGTGAAATTGAATTTTTTTTTGAATACTGATTCACCCCCAGTCATTTTTCTTCCAAAATAGATGATATTTTGAGTAGTTAGAAGTCTGCCAATGATAAGGCAAGTCTTGATTTCAAAGTAGATCAAAAGGAGAACAAGGAGAATTTTAATGTGAACAAGAAGGTCAACCTTAAAAATAATATGAAGATAAATTATATTAGATATCCTAATGCCATAAGATTGTATCATCATGAATCATTAAGATAGGAACAAGAAGATTCAAGCTCCTAGAGTTCAAGAAATAAGACAAACCAAAGTGTGGAAGCCAAAGACAATCAAGCTTAGTCTTGATCAGTCTACAAGCCAAAGTGGACTATTTACTATGGTAGAGCATAGGCCATATATTGAAGAGTATCAAGAGTGTTCATTATCAGCTTAAATTATTGAACACACATATGATGAAGAGGCCAAGAAAAATAGACTAATTAAGCCTAAAAGGATCCTGAAGGATTAACAGTATTGTGAGAGCATGGAAATATGAGAATCTCCTAAGTTTGTGTTGTATTAGTGCCTTATGGTAAGTGGTGAATCCATTAGGCTTAATAGAGACATCCATTAATCAATAGAATCTTGGTAGTTATCATAAAGACATGTTGAAGGATGTTGAAAGAGTTAGGAGTTTTTTTGGTATATGATAGGTAAGCAAAAAGTTATTCCTTGTTTATAATAGTTGGTATTTGATCTTGATATATGTTGAGAAGTGGTATTGATATTGTTGGGTAAATATTTTTTCAACCAGCTAACTGGTGATCAAAATAGGTCTTATCATCCATAGTAAGGGATATTGGTCAGCCCAATGTGTAGGTTTACTACATCAGAGGTGGACAAATCTCTCCTCTCATCAAGGGGAGGTTCCCTATAAATATGCAAGAGCTATATACTATATATATAAGCAAAAAATAACACTCAGGGTAGGACCACACCATCCATCTCTCTTTTTTCAGAGATGATGTTAACAAATAGAGGAGAAAATCTCATTGAAAACACTAAAGGCACTTCTCTTCTTTCAGAAGTGTTCTTGCAGGAAACAACATGAATTCTTTTTGGTAGTGATGAGAAACTAGTAACACAGGTGCAGTAATCAGCAAGATGAAGTATAACACAAAGTCTACACCTCAACTGCCCAAACAGTGAAACACAAAGGATAATGGGGGCACAAAGTCATCCCAGAATCCTCAACATAGAAAGAAACTAAAAACACATGCTAAAAATAATTGTGAAAGCACAAAGTCTTCCTCACGGTTGGTTTTAGGACACCTTCCTGATTACTTTCACTAGTTCTACTTGCCAAACTAAATAAACAAGAACACATTTAGAAGACAGACATAAGAACAATCTCCTAAAATGATACAAGCTATAACAACACAAAGTCTGCAAACAACTTGCTTTCTCATTCAGATAAAATGATATGAACAACAATTTGAGCTCAAAGTCTCAGTATTATCCTTTCAATTTGGGTAGAGTTTCACTTCCGTAAAAATGAAAAGTCTCCCTTTGCATAATGAGAGAAATTATAATGTATATCCACCAAGCAATGGTTGGTGCTCTTTCCCATGGGATGGCCCATGCTATAGTTAATGCCTTCAATGTGTCTTTAGTTCTGTCTGGAGGGACCATGCTTGGAATAGTGCATTGCCTTAACTATGGCATGTCCATTCATCTAATATGTCTCTTCCTTAGTATGGACTGTCTGGTCATTTTCTTGATGTCTATGTAGCTGTCTAATTTTCCATTAATTCATGGAAGAAAAATAGGCTGCATCCTTGATTTGGTGTGCTCAGAAGTCTACTTGATCCACTATTTCACCTACTGGAAATAACTCCCTTGAAGATATTTTTGATATTTTTGTATTGTTCCTCTCTCCCCTATAGCAATTTGGGCTTTCAGGTTCTATTTTCAACTAGTCACTTGGTTTACTTTTCAAATTCTATGCCATGTTAAAAAACTAATGGATATTCCATTACCTTAATTTTAACATCCACGGGGCCGTCAATGGCTTGTTGGATATTTGAACCATGTTGAACCATGAAACTTTGAACCTATGGAAGTTCATCATTTCAATGGTTCAATGATCTTTATTGGCTCCTTTGTTCCTTCATTTCTTGGTTCAATCGCTTTCCTGCCCCTTGGTTGAACCATTGATTTCTTGCTGGCCTCTGGAATCATCTACTTGATGATTCTTTCTTTGCTTGAGGCTATCTTTGAACTACTTGAAAAAGTGAATGATTAAACTTTGAACTCTTTTGATTCAAGGTTCAATCAGTTCATTGGTTCATTCTCTGCTTCAGTTTCTTGTTCTTTCCAAGCCCTTTGATCTTCATCGAACTGGTAAAACCTTTGAACCTTTGAACTCGTTGAACCCTTTGGTTCAAGGTTTAATGCTTCAATGGTTCATTCTTTGTAGGCTTTTTTTGGCTAAATCTTTGGGAGCTTTTTGGAATGTCTTTATCTAGCCTTTAGGATGCCTCGAAGGGAAGGTGTCCCTTTAGGCTTTTCTAATGGTCCTTTTTCTGACGTCAAGTGCCCCCTGCAAGGGTACGTACCCTTTAGGATATTTTAGGCAACCTTCGGACTTTAATTCTCTCAGTGGGCTTTTGCTTTTTTAGTAGACTTTTTTCATCTTTTTCCTTCAGACAAAAAGTCTGAAGGAAATTCATTCAGAGAATTTGTCTGAAGGAAATCTTCCTTTGCTTTGCCTTAGTCAGTTTTCCATCAAGTTCTTGATTTTGGGATTTTTCCTGAGTGAATTCCTTTGGATAAAATGTCTGAAGGAATTCCTTCAAACATTTTGTTCGAAAGAATTCATCTTGGCCTTAACCATTTTTTTGAGGAAAATCTTCCCAAAGGAAATCTAACGGATCTTTCACTTAGTAATTTCCTTCGAACAAAAAGTCTAAAGGAAATTTTCCCTTTTGGCCTTTGAACAAATCTAAAGGAATTATATCTTTTCTACCTTCTCTCACTACCCTCCACAAGAGCACTTGGCCTTGGTTCACCACCCTCCGCAAGGGCACTTGTTCCTTTGGCTTTGGGGTAGCCCCTTAAACTTGCTGATTGAACTGACTGATTGAACCAAATTTGGTTCAAGGTTCAACAGTTCAATGGTTTAATCAGTTCAATTTATTTATTTGGCTAAGTCTTTTTGATCTCTTAAACCAAACACGTTGAACCATTTGGTCATTGAACTCGTTGAACCGTTGAACCAAAATGGTTCAAGGTTCAACGGTTTAAGCCTTTGTTTTTTGCTAAGTGTTTGAAGTCATGGAACCTTGAAATGGTTGAAATTTGAACCTTGAAAAATGCACTTAACTCTTGCTGAAAATGTTGAACCTTGAACACATTGAACCCTTGAACCTTTTTGGTTCAAGGTTCAATGGTTCAATAGTTCAATGGTTCAATCCTTGCTTAGAAACTTGCTGATGAACTCTTTTGGTTGAACCAAGGCATTGAACCAATCTTGGAAATGTCTAAGTGTTGGAAACTTGATCTTTTGAAGAAATTTACTTGTTAATGCCATTGAACCAACTGAACCTGCTAATTTTAAGCATGTTGACTTTGTAAAAACATATTTGCAGAGTTCATAGATTTAAGCCTGTAGAGTCAGTAGATTTCTGAAAAAGTTTGAAAAATGAAGAACTTGAATGCTCAAAATAATTTTTGAAAAGGGAAGAGAGGATTTTGGTATGTTGAACCAAAATAGTTCATATATTGTCTAAAAAATGAGTGACATTTTTTGGGACAATAGCTGGCTTCAGTTGGGGAATTTCTTCAGTTAAAAACTTGGAACAGCTAAGGGGAGTAGAAACTATAATCTCCAGTGCCTTTGAAGTGTGCCATTGGGATATGGATTCATGCTACCTAAAAATAAAGGGTCCAAAAAATGAAAATGAAAAACACAAAGTAGAAATAAAGACTATATAAATATACATATGTACAGGTGAATTTATCTGATACTTTAGGAATTGAAGTGCTTCAGATGTTGCCCATTATGAGGCAGAGAAAAGAGCGTGTCATCTTGATAATTTAACAAGAAGCTATTCTCATGGCTGAGCTGATGGATAATAAATGGGCCTCTCCAAAGAGAATAAAACTTCCCATGCACCCCCTTTGGTTCTCTTCTCTTGTCCCACAACAGGACTTGATCTCCAATCTGGAAATCATAATTCTTTACTTTCTGGTCGAAGAGCTTCTTCACCAAACTTTGATGGGCAGCAATTCGGTCCACCACCATAGTTATCTACTCATCCAGCTCAATCAAGCACATGATCCTCCTATCAAGGGTGCTTTCATATGTTTGATCTTTAATTGCCTTAGCCAATTTTAATGCTAGCAATTCCAGGGTGATTGGTATCTCAGCATTGAGCCCATAAAGAAGTTGGAAAGGAGACATACGAATTGCCCTTTTGGGTGTAATTTTGTCTACCCATAAATCATCAACCAATGCTCTATGCCATGTCCTTTGGTTGTCATCCACTAGCTTCTTGATGATAGTCACCAGGGTCTTATTTCTTGATTCAGCTTATCCATTCCCTTGTGGAAAGTAATCAGAAGAGTGGGAGAGTGTAATCCCATAGTAGAAATAGAATTGAGTAATCTCCTGGGAAGTGAAATAATCTGCATTGTCAATGACAATCTTGGTTGGGACCCCAAACTTGGAAATGATGTTCTCTTTGAAGAAATTGCACACTACTTCTGAAGTAGTATGTTCGGTTGGAATAGATTCCACCCACTTGGTGAAGTAATCTATTGCTGTGAGGACATAATCATGTCTGACACTTGAAGATGGGTTTATAGCTCTAATAAAATCAATTCCCCATTGCTGGGATGGCTCCTCTATGACCACTGGCTTGAGAGGCAGGGAAACTAACTTGGGTCTCCCAACAAACTGCTAGCATAGTTCACATTTCCTTACCCACTTGTATGCATCTTGAAAGAGAGTTGGCTAGTAATACTTGGCTCACAAAGTTTTGGGTAGTCACAAGAGCAAAAAAATGTCCTCCACAGGCTAGATTGTGGAAGGATTTCAAAAGTTGGCTTTGCTACTCCTTGTCCACACAGTGAAAGAACACTCCATCAAGGCTTCTCTTATAGAGGCCGTTGTCCTAAAGGACAAAATTGGTAGCTTTCAACTTGATAGTCCACCTTTCTTTATAGGATAGGTGAGCAGGACACTCACCATAAGTAAGGAAATGAGCAGTACCTGAATACCACTCATTCATGGTGGAGACAAAAAGGACTGTTAGTGTGTCTTCCACCTCTGCTTCTTCATGCCTTTCTTCTTCTGGTCTATTGTCAACAATCAATTGAAAAAGGCCTTATCCACGCACCAGCTTCAATTGTTTGATGACTAGATCAAACTCCTAAATTTTTGCAATCTAATTGCCTCTTTTCATCCCAAACTCCTACTGAGTTTGTATGGATTTAACTATGGTATTAGGAACCAAGGAAGTAATGTGTGAATTCAAGATGTAGAAGTGGAAATGCTTCACTGCCTTTACCATTACATAGGCATGCTTCTCCATGTTCGGGTATTTCAGCTCATGAGATTTTAGAGGATAACTCATGAAAAAAATAGGATATTCCACACCTTCTTGGTTCTATTGAACCAAAATTGTTGAAAGTGTGTGTTCAAAAGCATAACTGTACATGGTGAAATCCTTGTTATAATATGGACAAATTAGAATTGGGGCGTGGGCGATAGCAGTCTTGATATCCTCAAATGCTAACTTGCTTTTTTCAATCCAATCAAAGGTGGCCTTTCGCTTCATCATGTTTACAATGTGTCTAGTCTTCTCAGTAAACTTGAGGATGAACCTTCGTAGGAAATTCACCTTTCCAAAGAAAGAGTGAACAACAATCTTACTTGTGGGCAAGGTAAGCTCTTGGATAGACTTGACTCTGTCTGAGTCAATCTTTATGCCTCCTTTAGAAATAATGTGTCTGAGAAGTTTCCCTTCTCTCACTCAAAAAATAGACTTCTTGGGGTTTAAAAAGATGCCATTTTGGTGGCATCATTCCAGCACTTATTGCAAGTGGCATATATGATTCAGGCGATGCTTAGAAAAGACAGTCAAGTCATCAAGATAAATTATGATGAACTTACTCATTTCATCTTTGAAAGCAAGGTCCATTGCTCTTTGGAAAGTGGTGCCAACATTTATCAAGGCAAAAGGCATCCTTTTATATGCAAATGTGCCCCAAGGTGTAGTGAAAGTAGTCTTATGCTAGTCTACCTCACCAACTTCAACCTGATTGTATCATGAGAAGCTGTCTAGCATTGATAATCTGTGACCCAGTCACTATCTGAAGCACTTGATCCATGATTGACAAAGGATAGTTATCCTTCAAGGATGACTAATTTAAATTTCTAAAATCCACATAGAGGCAAATTTTGCCATTCTTCATCCTTACAGGCACTATGTTTGCAATCCATGTGGAATGATGCATTGAGAAAATGATCCTAGCATTTAACATTTTTTGTATCTTAGATAGAATAGTACCTAATATCTTTGGATTGTACTATCTAGATTTTTGCTTGTAAGGCACTGAGTCAGCCTTGAGAGGAATGTCATGGCAGATTTCATCAGGCCTGAGTGACTTCAAGACATCAGAGGAGTATGCTAAGACGTCCATGTACTGGCTGAGCAAAGTAGTGAACTTAAACCTCTCCTCAGGAGTACAACATTTCCTAATGTTAACCAACTTGGGATCTTCCTTGCTACCCAGATTTACTTGATCAAACTCCTGAGAGGAGCTTGATTTCGTTTGTTACTGTTTGATGAATCTATCATACTTATCAAACATCTTTTCAAGGGAAACTAGGCATTTGGGAATCTTATTACCCTTAAGTTGCAGGAACTCCTTACCTACGCCTGCATTTGATTCAAGAGCTGGTTCACACTTCTGAGGTTCACTACCTTCAAAATACAACTATTTAAAGCTATCCTTTTACTCCAGGAAGGAAATTATTTGGTTGTCATTGTTAAACACTTGCCAATGACTAGAATTATCAGGTACACTTGATCAAAAGACCAACTCAATAGTGTACCTATCTCCTTTAAAGTCTGGGTGAGGAACTAAGAGAGTTATTGAAACAACCAATGCATCAGCTCTATCATTGAATTCCCTTGGTATGGTAGAGATGCTGAAAGCATCAAAGCTTTCAAGTTGATCCTAGACTAGATTGCGGTAGTGGTGCAATCTCTTGTTCTTCATTTGATACAAGTTTTTCACCTGACAAACCACCAGTTCAACATCTCCTTTGGCATGAAGGATCTTGATGCTTTTGTCTCAAGCAACCTTCAGTTCAAGCAATAGAGATTCATACTCAACTATGTTATTAGTGTTGTTGAACTACAACTTGTAAGATGAAGGAAAAATATCTCCTTGAGGAGATATCAGCACAACCTTGGCTTCTAAACTGGTAGAGGAGCAACTACCATCAAATTATAAAATCCATACCTTATTTGATACTGATTTTTTTTTGGATTCTTCTTCATTTAGAGGGGGAGATTCTTCCACACTTACATTACACTCCACCAATTCTTTCATTATTCCAGCTGAACCTATTTTTAGGTTGTCACCTTCAAAAGCTTCATCAAATGCCTCATGGACTTTATCTATAGATAGAAATTAGGTACCCATGTCTGAAGACTTAAACAAAATTTGAGCTTCAGGTGTCGAGGTTTGGGTGACCACATATTTTGCTTCCTTTTCAAGAAGTAATCTTTTCATAATGCGTTTGACTGGAATCCTTGCTTCAGACAAGTCCATGCTCAATTCACCACCAACATTATTACAAAAATTCCACCCAAAAAGGATGCCATATGATGCTGGGACGTCAGCTACCAAGATAGTCATCTTGATTCTTTTGTCTGGAAATGCTGTAAATGCAAATTGGGCATCCTTGATTTTCCCTAGTAGTGGTACTTACTTATTTTCCACGGAGATGCAACTACCAAACATCTTGGTCAGTGTAAGGCCAAGGGATTCAACCACTTTGGTAGGCATGACATTATCTGAGGCTCCAGAATCAATGATGCAGTTGTTCAGCTAATGTCCATTTATCAGCAATGAGACATAGAAAGGTTCAATCCTACTAGGAGCAACATGAAGAGTAATGACAAGGTTGTTCCTGGTGGATGCATTTTTGGGGGAATTATGAGTCACCTTAGGAATTACTTATCCTACAAGGATGCTTTGGTTCTTCAAACATTGAATTAACTTATCCAATTGCTCGAGATGGGATTGTAGAAATTCAAATTTAGACATTTAAATTTTGGTTTTCTTTATATGGTCAATTATGTCAAATGTCTGGAATGAGCTAGGAGAAGAGGATGGGAGTTCATTCTTTTGATTTTTGGGAGGGGGATAACTAGACTATGAATTTGAAGTAGAAGTTATAGGGATATTTGAGGTACTTACCTTTCTTGCAATCACCAGGGCTTTTGGCTAGAAAGGAAGAGTGGATCCCTACTTAGCAATTAGAACTACTAGTTGAGGTCGCTCCTCTACTTTCTCTTTATCACTTGGTTGAGCTAATTGATTCTTTAACTGGGTGAATATAACATATGATCCCTTAGCTGCATTACCTTCACTTCTAGATTCATCGTGATAATTCAAGAAACTAATGTTGAAGTCACCAGCTAATTCTTCTTCTTCCTTAGTGAAGAGATTAGCATCATCTTTAGGATTTAATTTAGGTTGAAATGAGAAATTTGATTCAGCTTCAAGATATCCAACCACTGAATTGGTTGGAGGTGCTTCAATGGTAAGGTTTCCCCATGGGGGAGGAAGATGATTTACTTTCCCTTGATTCCTAATAGCACTGCCTTGGTATGAATGATTGGGGAATGTCCTCCTTGGTACATCTTTGTATGAAGGAGCAGATGACATACTTTGTGCCATTTATTTTTTGAGATCTAGCAATTCATTTGCTAGCTTCTACACCATTGGATCAGTGGTGGATGAAGGTGAGTATTCAGAGGGAGAAGAAGATTCACCTCTATTTGGATCTCTCCTTATCTTCCCTACCAAGATAAGGTCATCTTCTACTTCAGTAGCCAAGTCTTGAGTAGCTTTAAGGTCTATGTGGCAAGAACATCTTAGTAAAAAACTCACTTCAGGCAGCTGTGAGTTGATGAAGAAGCATTTGAGGTTTTTAGGTGTTGGCTGAGTAATAACATGAATTTAGTCCCTGAGCTTGTCAAACTTAGTAATGAAATCCCTCATCAATTCATGAGGTTCCTTCTTCATTTGTGTGAGATGGGCTAGCAAGGCATGTGCATCTTTAACAGTCTTGAACTTGGCTTCAAATTGAACTTTGAGTGTGTCTCAGTCAATCACTGATCTAGCTTACAGATGGTAAAACCAGTCTACAACAGCACCTTGTAGTGTTTCCATGAAAAACTTGATTACCACGTCTTCAAATTCAACACCTATCACACCTATGCTGAAGGCTTCAATGTGTTCATCGGGGTGAACTCTCCCATCCCCAAAGAATTTGAGGGAATTATTTCTTGAGTTACATGGAAGTTCATGCAGAGGTGGAGTCAAATTGAGTGGGCCAAATGAGTTACCCCAGGGGCCTTGAACTACCATGATTGGATTATGAAAAAGAGGGATAACAAATTTGGGTGGAGTGTGTATGGAAAACACTCTACTAACAGTAGAAAAGGAAGCTCTACCTTGTGTTGGTGTCCTAGTTCAGGTAGGAGGAGCACTCCTGGATCTTGGAACTTAAAGTTGGGGAGAGAATAAATCAAAATTTCCTTGCTGCACCAACTCAAAGAAAGGGTCAACAACACCTTGAACTCTCTAGCTTCTGGTATAGCATGGAGTTACAAGATTCTAGAACAAAAAATGGGAAAGAATTGGTCTTGCTTCAACTTGAAGCTTGAGGCTTCAAACTGCGTGCTCTTCCCCAGCAGAGTTGCCAAAAAGACTATTGGGTGAATATTTTGTCAACCAATTAATTGGTGATAAAAATATGTCTTATCATCCACCAGTAAGGGAGATTGGTCAACCTAATGTGCATATTTACTACATCAAAGGTGGACAAATCTCTCCTCTCATTAAGGAGAGGTTCTTTATAAATATGTAGGAGCTATATACTATATATATAAGAAGAAAATAACACTTAGGGTAGGACCACACCATCCATCTCTCTTTTTTTAGAGATGATGTTAACAAATAGAGGAGAAAATATTGGTGAAAACAATGAAGGAACTTCTCTTCTTTCATAAGTGTTCTTACAGGAAACAACATGAATTCTTTCCAGTAGTGATGAAAAACTAGTAACATAGATGCAATAACTAGCAGGATGAAGTATAACACAAAGTCTACACCTCAACTGCCTAAAGAGTGAAACACAAAGGATAATGGGGGCACAAAGTCGTTCCAGAATCCTTAACACAGAAAGAAACTAAAAACACACACTGAAAACAATTGTGAAAGCACAAAGTCTTCCTCACAGTTGGTTTTAGGACACCTTCCTGATTACTTTCACTAGTTCTGCTTGCCAAATTAAATAAACAAGAACACATTCAGAAGATAGAGATAAGAACAATCTCCTAAAATGATACAAGCTATAAAAACACAAAGTCTACAAACAACTTGTTTTCTCATTCAAATAAAATGATATGAACAACAATCTAAGCTCAAAGTCTCAGTATTCTCCTTTTAATTTGGGCAGAGTTTCACTTTCGTAAAAATGAAAAGTCTCCCTTTGCATAATGAGAGAAATTACAATGTATAGCCACTAAGTAAGGCTTGGTGATCTTTCCCATGGGACAACCCATGCTGCAGTCAATGCCTTCAATGGATCTTCATTCTATTTAGAGGGACCATGCTTGGAATAGTGCATTGCCTTAACTATAGTGTGTCCATTCATCTAATATGTCTCTTCCTTAGTATGGACTATCTGGTCCTTTTCCTGATGTCTACGCAGTTGTCTAATTTGCCATTAATTCATGGAAGAAAAACAAGCTATGTCCTTGATTTGGCATGCTTAGAAGTCTACTTGATCCATTATTTCACCTATTAGAAATAACTCCCTTGAAGATATTTCTGTTCTTTTTGTATTGTTCCTCTCTCCCCTGTATCAATTTGGGCTTTTAGGCTCTCTTTTTAGCTAGTCACTTGGTTTACTTTTCAAATTTTGTGCCATGTTAAAAAACTAACAGATATTCCATTACCTTAATTTTGATGTTCGCAGGGCCATCAATGGCTTGTTGGCTGTTTGAACCATGTTGAACCATGAACCTTTGAACCTATGGAAGTTCATCATTTCAATGGTTCAATGATCTTTATCAGCTCCTTTATTCCTTCATTTCTTGGTTCAATCACTTTCCTACCCCTTGGTTGAACCATTGCTTTCTTGCTGCCCTCTGAAATCATCAATTTGTTACTTCTTGCTTTGCTTGAGGCTGTCTTTGAACTTCTTGAACTAGTGAACCAATAAAATTTGAACTCTTTTGGTTTAAGGTTCAATCAATTCATTGGTTCATTCTCTGCTTCAATTTCTTGTTCTTTCCAAGCCCTTTGATCTTCATCAAACTGGTTGAACCTTTGAACCTTTGAACTCGTTGAACCCTTTGGTTCAAGGCTCAATGGTTCAATGGTTCATTCTTTGTATCCCTTTTTTGGCTAAGTTTTTGGAAGCTTTTTGGAACGTCTGTATCTAGCCTTTGGGATGCCCCAAATGGAAGGTGTCCCTTCAGGCTTTTCAAATGGTCCTTTTTTTGATGTCAAGTCCCCCCTGCAAGGGTACCTACCCTTCGAGATATTTTGGGTGGGCTTCAAGCTTTAATTATCTTGATGGGATTTTGCTTCTTCGGAAAATTTTTTTCATCCTTTTCCTTCATAAAATTTGTCCGAAGGAAATCTTCCTTTGTTTTTCCTTAGTCAGTTTTCTGTCGGGTTCTTACTTTCAGGGTTTTTACCAAGTGAATTCCTTCAGACAAAATGTCCAAAGGAATTCCTTCAGACATTTTGTCTGAAGGAATTCACTTGGTAAAAAGCCTTTTAGACAAAATGTCCAAAGAAATTCCTTCAGACATTTTGTCTGAAAGAATTCATCTTGGCCTTAACCATTTTTCTGAGGAAAATCTTCCTGAAGGAAATCTAACGACTCTTTCACTTAGTAATTTCCTTCAGACAAAAAGTCAAAAGGAAATGTTCCCTTTCGGCCTTTGAATAAATCTAAAGGAATTCTATCTTTTATGCTTTCTCTCACGGCCCTCCACAAGGGCACTTGGCCTTGGTTCACTGCCCTCCGCAAGGGCACTTGTTAGTTTGGATTTGGGGCAGCCCCTTGAACCTACTGATTGAACCGACCGATTGAACCAACTTTGGTTTAAGGTTCAATGGTTTAACGGTTTAATCGGTTCAATATCTTTATTTGGCTAAGTCTTTTTGATCTATTGAACTAAATGCATTGATCCATTTGGTCATTGAACACATTGAATCATTGAACCAAAATGGTTCAAGGTTTGATGGTTCAACGATTCAAGCCTTTATTTTTCACTAAGTGTTTGAAGCCGTGGAACCTTGAAAGGGTTGAACTTTGAACCTTGAAAAATGCAATTAACTCTTGTTGACAACATTGATCCTTGAACCCATTGAACCCTTGAACCTTTTTGGTTCAAGGTTCAATGGTTCAATGGTTCAATTCTTTCTTATAAGCTTGATGATGAACTCTTTTGGTTGAACCAAGGCACTGAACCAATCCTAGAAATGTCTAAGTGTTGGAAACTTGCTCTTTTGAAGGAATTTACTTGTTATCACCATTGAACCTACTGAACCTACTAATTTTAAGCATGTTGAGTCTATAGAAACATATCTGCAGAGTTCATAGATTTAAGCATGCAGAGTCCGTAGATTTCTGAAAAAGCTTGAAAAATGAAGAACTTGAATGCTCAGAACAATTTTTGAAAAGGGAAGAGAGGATTTTGGTCTGTTGAACCAAAATAGTTCATATATTGTCTTAAAAATGAGTGACATTTTTGCAGACAACAGCTGGCTCTAGTTGGAGAACTTCCTTTAGTTGAAAACTTGGAACAGCTGAGGGGAGTAGAAACCAGAATCTCCCGTGCCTTTGAAGTGTGCCATTGGGCTATAGAGTCATGATACCCAAAAAGAAAGGCTCAAAAAAATGAAAATGAACAACACAAAGTAGAAACAAAGACTATACAAGTATACATATGTACAGGTGAACTTATCTGATACTTCAGGAATTAAAGTGCTTCAGATACTGCCCATTGTGAGGCAGAGAAAAGAGTGTGCCATCTTGATACTTCAACAAGAAGCTGTTCTCACCATTGAACTGATGGATAATAAATGGGCCTCTCCAAAGAGAATAAAACTTTCCATGCATCTCCTTTGGTTCTCTTCTCTTGTCCCATAGCAGGACTTGATCTCCAATCTGGAAATCATGATTCTTTGCTTTCTAGTCAAAGAGCTTCTTCACCAGACTTTGATGGGAAGCAATTCGGTCCACCACCATAGTTCTCTGCTCATCTAGCTTAGTCAAGCACATGATCCTCTTATCAAGGGCGCTTTCATACATTTGATCTTCAATTGCCTTAGCCAATTTTAATGCTGGCAATTTCAGGGTGATTAATATCTCAGCATTGAGCCCATAAAGAAGTTAGAAAGGAGACATACCAATTGCCCTTTTGGGTGTAATTCTATCTACCCATAAAGCATCAACCAATGCTTTATGTCATGTCCTTTGGTTGTCATCCACCAGCTTCTTGATGATAGTCACCAGGTTCTTATTGCTTGATTTAGCTTGTCCATTCTCTTATAGAAAGTAATCAAAAGAGTGGGAGAGTGTAATCCCATAGTAGAAATAGAATTGAGTAATCTCTTGGGAAGTGAAACAAGTTGCATTGTCAGTGACAATCTTGGTTCAGACCCCAAACCTGGAAATGATGTTCTCTTTGAAGAAATTGCACACTACTTCTGAAGTAACATGTTTGGTTGGAATAGCTTCCACCTACTTGGTGAAGTAATCTATTACTGTGAGGACATAATCATGTCTGGCACTTGAAGATGGGTTTATAGCTCCAATAAAATCAATTCTCCATTGCTAGAATGGCTCCTCTATGACCACTAGCTTGAGAGGTAGGAAAGCTAACTTTGGTCTCCCAATAAACTGTTGGCATAGTTCACATTTCCTTACCCACTTGTATGCATCCTGAAAGAGAGTTGGCCAGTAATACTTGGCTCAAAAAATTTTATGGGCAGTCACAGGAGCAGAAAAATATCCTCCACAAGCTAGATTATGGAAGGATTTCAAAAGTTGGCTTTGTTGCTCCTTGTCCACATAGTGAAGGAACACTCATTAAGACTTCTCTTATACAGGCCATTGTCCCAAAAGACAAAATTGGCAGCTTTCAACTTGATTGTCCTCCTTTATTTATAGGATAGGTGAGCAGGACACTCACCATAAGTAAAGAAATGAGAAACACCTGAATAACACTCATTCGTGGTGGAGACAAAAAGGACTGTTGGTGTGTCTTCCACTTTTGCTTCTTCATGCCCTGCTTCTTCTAGTCTATTGTTAGAAATCAATTAGAAAAGGCATTTTCCATGCACCAGCTTCGTTGGTTTGATGACTAGATCAAACTTCTAGATTTTTGCAATCTAATTTCCTCTTTTCATCCCAAACTCTTGCTGAGTTAGTATGGATTTAACCGTGGTATTAGGAACCAAGGTAGTAACATGTGAATTTAGGATGTAGAAGCAGAAATGCTTCACTACCTTTACCACTGCATAGGTGTGCTTTTCCATGTTCAGGTATTTCAGCTCATGAGCTTTGAGAGGACAACTCATGAAAGAAATAAGAGATTCGACCCCTTCTTGGTTCTATTAAACCAAAATTGCTTAAAGTTTGTGTTTAGAAGCATAACTGTATATGGTGAAATCCTTGTTATAATCTAGACAAAACAAAATTAGGGTGTGGGCAATGGTAGTCTTGATATCCTCAAATTCTAACTTGCCTTCTTCAGTCCAACTGAAGGTGGCCTTTTCCGTCATCATGTTTACAATGTGCCTAGTCTTCTCAACAAACTTGAGGATGAACCTTCGTAAGAAATTTACCTTTCCAAAGAAAGAGTGAATAGCAGTCTTACTTGTGGGTAAGGTAAGCTCTTGGATAGACTTGAATCTGTCTAAGTCAATTTTTATGCCTCTTTTAGACACAATGTGTCTAAGAAGTTTCCCTTCTATCACTCTAAAAATAGACTTCTTGGGGTTTAAAGAAATGCCATTCTGGCGACAACATTCAAGCACTTGTTGCAAGTGGCATATATGATCCAGGCGATGCTTAGAAAAGATGGTTAAGTCATCAAGATAAATTATGATGGGCTTACCCATTTTATCTTTGAAAGTAAGGTCCATTGCTCTTTGAAAAGTGGTGGCAGCATTTATCAAGCCAAAAGACATCCTTTTATATGAAAACATGCCCCAAGGTGTAGTGAAAGTAGTCTTATGCTGGTTTGCCTCACCAACTTCAACCTGATTGTATCCTGAGAAGCCATCTAGCATTGATAACATCTCTGACCCAGTCATTGTCTGAAGCACTTGATCCATGATTGGCAAATGATAGTTATCCTTCAAAGATGACTGATTTAAATTTCTAAAATCCACACAGAGGCAAATTTCACCATTCTTCTTCCTTATAGGCACTATATTTGCAATCCATGTGGAATGATGGATTGGGAAAATGATCTTAAAATTTAACATTTTTAATATCGTAGATAGAATAGTACTTGATATCTTTAGATTGTACTGTCTAGATTTTTGCTTGCAAGGCACCAAGTTAGCCTTTAGAAGAATGTCATGGTAGATTTCATCAGGCTTGAGTGACTTCAAGTCATCTTGGAGTATGCTAAGACGTCAATGTACTGGCTGAGTAAAGTAGTGAACTTGAACCTCTCCTAAGGAGTACAACATTTCTCAATTTTAACCATTTTGGGATCTTGGTACCCAAATTTACTTGATCAAACTCCTGGGAGGAGATTGAATCTGTTTGCTACTATTTGATGAATCTGTCATGATTATCAAACAACTTCTCAAAAGAAACCAAGCCTTTGGGAATCTTATTACCCTTAAGTTGCAAGAACTCCTCACTTGCACTTGCATTTGATTCAGAAGCTAGTTCACACTTTTGAGGTTCACTACCTTCAAAATGCAGCCGTTCAAAGCTATCCTTTTGCTCTAGAAAGGCAATGATTTAGTTGGCATTGTTAAACACTTACCAATGACTAGAATTATCAAGTACACTTAGTCAAAAGACCAACTCAATAGTGTACCTATCTCCTTTGAAGTCTGGGTGAGGAACTAAGAGAGTTGTTGAAAGAGCCAGTACATTAGCTCTGTCATTAAATTCTTTTGGTATGGTAGAGATGCTGAAAGCATCAAAGCTTTCAAGTTGATCCCAGACTAGATTGTGGTAGTGTTGCAATCTCTCATTTTTGGTTTGATATAGGTTTCTCACCTGACAAACCACTAGTTCAACATCTCCTTTGGCATGAAGGAGCTTGATGCCTTTGTCTTAAACAACCTTCAGTCCAACCAATAGAGATTCATACTCAGTTGTGTTATTAGTGTTACTAAACTATAACTTGTAAGATGAAGGAAAAATATCTCCTTGAGGAGATATCATCACAACCCTAGCTCTTGAATCCATAGAGGAGCAATTGCCATCAAATCCTTGAATCCATACCTTATTTGATACTAATTTTTCTTTGAATTCTTCTTCATTTGGAGGGGGAGATTCTTCCACACTTGCATTGCACTCCACCAATTCTTCTGCTATTTTAGCTAAATGTATTTTCAAGTTGTCACCTTCAAGAGCTTCATCAGATGCCTCATGGACTTCATCTGTAGATATAAATTAGTTACCCAAGCCTAAAGACTCAAACAAAATTTGAGCTTCAAGTGCCGAAGTTTGGGTGACCACATATTTTGCTTCCTTTTCAGGAAATAATCTTTTCATAACGCTTTTAACTAGAATCCTTGCTTCGGACAAGTCGATGCTCAATTCACCACCAGCATCCTTACAAAAATTCTGCCCAGAAAGGATGCCATATGATGCTAGGACATCAGCTACCAAGACAGTCATCTTGATTCTTTTGTCTAGGAATGCTGCAAATGCAAATTGGGCATCCTTGATTTGCCCCAGTAGTGGTACTTGCTTGTTTTCCATGGAAAAGAATCTACCAAACATTTTGGTCAGTGTAAGGCCAAGGGATTCAACTAATTTGGTAGGCATGACATTGTCTGAGGCTCTGGAATCAATGATGCAGTTGTTCAACTGATGTCCATTTATCAGCAATGAGACATAGAAAGGTTCAGTCCTACCAGGAGCAGTAGGAGGAGTAATGACAAGGTTGCTCTTGGTGGGTGCATTCTTAGGGGAATCATGAGTCACCTTGGTAATTTCTTGTCCTACAGGGATGCTTTGGTTCTTCACACATTGAACCAACTTATCAAATTTATTGGGATGGCGCTGAAGAAATTCAAATTCAGACATTTGAATTTTGGTTTTCTTTATATGGTCAATTATGTTAAATGTCTGGAATGAGCTAGGAGAAGAGGATGGGAGTTCATCCTTTTGATTTTTAGGAGGGGGATAACTATACTGTGAATTTGAAGTAAAAGGCATAAAGATATTTGAGGTACTTACCTTTCTTGCAATCACTAGGTCTTTTGGCTAGAA
This sequence comes from Torreya grandis, assembly GCA_037957365.1. Taxonomy (NCBI): domain Eukaryota; kingdom Viridiplantae; phylum Streptophyta; class Pinopsida; order Cupressales; family Taxaceae; genus Torreya; species Torreya grandis. The sequence continues at coordinate 1,551,918 of JARHVA010003686.1, forward strand.
AGGAAGAGTAGATCCCCACTTAGCAATTGAAACTGTTGGTTGAGGTTGCTCCTCTACTTTCTCCTTATCAGTTGGTTGAGTTGATTGATTCTTGGACCAAGTGAATACAGCATATGATCCCTCAGCTGCATTAGCTTCACTTTTGAGTTCATCCTGATAATTCAGGAAACCAATGTTGGAGTCACCAATTAATTCTTCTTCTTCCTTAGTGAAGAGATTAGTGTCATCTTAAGGATTTAATTCAGGATGAAATGAGAAATTTGATTCAGATTCAAGATATCCAACTAATCAATTGGTTAGAGGTGCTTCAATGGCAAGGTTTCCCCATAGGGGAGGAAGATGATTTGCTTGCCCTTGATTTTTGATAGCATTGCCTTGGTATGACTGATTGGGGAATGTCCTCCTTGGTACATCTCTATATGAAGGAGCAGATGACATCCCTTATGCCATTTGTTTTTTGAGAGCCAACAATTCATTTGCTATTTTTTACACCATTGGATCAATGGTGGATGAAGGTGAGTATTTAGAGGGAGAAGAATATTTACCTCTATTTGGATCCCTCCTTATCTTCCCTACCAAGATAAGGTCATCTTCTACTTTAATATCTAAGTCTTGAGCAACTTTAAGGTCTATGTGGCTAGCACATCTCAGCAAAAAACTCACTTCAGGTAGTTGTGAGTTGATGAAGAAGCATTTGAGGATTTCAGGTGTTGGCTGAGCAATAGCAGGAATTTAGTTTTTGAGCTTGTCAAACTTAGCAATGAAATCCCTCATCAATTCATGAGGTTCCTTCTTCATCTGTGTGAGTTGGGCCAGCAAGGCATGTGCATCTTCTGCAAGCTTGAACCTGGCTTCAAATTTAGCTTTGAGTGTGTCCTAATTAGTCACTGATCTAGCTTGCAGATGGTAGAACCATATTTGCAGTAGCACTTTGTAGTGTTTCTATGAAAACCCTGATTGCCACATCCTCAAATTCCACTCTTATCACACCACAAGATATGCTAAAGGCTGCAATGTGTTCATCAAAGTGAACTCTCCCATCCTCAAAGATTTTTTTTGAAATTGTTTCTTAAGTTATGTGGAAGTTCATGCAGAGGTGGAGTCAAATTGAGTGGGATAAATGAGTTACCCCAGGGACCTTGAACTTCCATGATTGGATTATGAAAAAGAAGGATAACAAATCTGGGTGTAGTGTGTATGGGCAACACTCTACTGACAATAGAAAAGGAAGCTCTACCTTATGTTGGTGTCTTAGTACGGATAGGAGGAACACTCTTGGATCTTGGAACTTGAAGTTTGGGAGGGAATAAATTGAAATTTCCTTGCTGCACCAACTCAAAGATAGGGTCAACAACACCTTGAACTCTCTAGCTTCTAGTATAGCGTGGAGTTGCCAAATTGTAAAACAAAAAATGGGAAAGAACTGGTCTTGCTTTAGCTTGAAGTTTGAGTCTTCAAACTGTGTGCTTTTGCCCAAAAGAGTCACCAAAGAGACTGTTGGGTGAATATTTTGTCAACCAACTAACTAGTGATCAAAATAGGTCTTATCATCCATAGTAAGGGAGATTGGTCAGCCCAATGTGTAGGTTTACTACATCAGAGGTGGACAAATCTCTCCTCTCATCAAGGGGAGGTTCCTTATAAATATGCAGGAGCTATATACTATATTTATAAGCAGAAAATAACACTCAAGGTAAGACCACACCATCGATCTATCTTTTTTCAGAGATGATGTTAATAAATAGAGGAGAAAATCTTGGTGAAAACACTCAAGGCACTTCTCTTCTTTAAGAAGTGTTCTTATAGAAAATAGCGGGAATTCTTTAAAGTAGTGATGAGAAACTAGTAACATAGGTGTAGTAACTAGCAGGATGAAGTATAACACAAAGTCTACACCTCAACTATCTAACAAGTGAAACACAAAGGATAATGGAGGCACAAAGTCATCCCAGAATCCTCAACACAGAAAGAAACTAAAAACACACACTGAAAACAATTGTGAAAGCACAAAGTCTTCCTCATAGTTGGTTTTAAGACACCTTCCTGGTTACTTTCACTAGTTCTACTTGACAAATTAAATAAATAAGAACACATTCAAAAGATAGACATAAGAACAATCTCCTAAAATGATACAAGCTATAATAGCACAAAGTTTCCAAACAACTTGCTTTCTCATTCAGATAAAATGATATGAACAACAATTTGAGCTCAATGTCTTAGTATTCTCCTTTCAATTTGGGTAGAGTTTCACTTCCATAAAAATGAAAAGTCTCCCTTTGCATAATGAGAGAACTTACAATGTATAGCCACCAAGCAAGGCTTGGTGCTCTTTTCCATGGGACGGCCCACATTGCAGTCAATGCCTTCAATGCATCTTTAGTTCTATTTGGAGGGACCATGCTTGGAATAGTGCATTGCCTTAACTATGGTGTGTCCATTCATCTAATATGTCTCTTTCTTGGTATGGACTATTCGGTCCTTTTCTTGTTGTTTTCACAACTATCCAATTTGCCATTAATTCATGGAAGAAAAACATGTCATGTCTTTGATTTGGTGTGCTCAGAAGTCTACTTGATCCATTGTTTCACCTACTGGAAATAACTCCCTTAAAGATATTTTTGATCTTTTTTTATTGTTCCTCTCTCCCCTATAGCAATTTGGGCTTTCAGGCTCTCTTTTTAGCTAGTCACTTGGTTTACTATTCAAATTTTGCACCATGTTCAAAAACTAACAGATATTCCATTAACTTAATTTTGACATCCGTGGGGCTGTCAATGGCTTGTTGGCTATTTGAACCATGTTGAACCATGAACCTTTGAACCTATGGAAGTTCATCATTTCAATGGTTCAATGATCTTTATCGGCTCCTTTGTTTCTTTATTTCCTGGTTCAATCACTTTCCTACTGTTTCTATGCAATTTCACTTTCACATTCAAAAGAAGAATAAGAAACTAAGAGATGGTCAAGGTTAGAAGATACCTGAATGTAGTCATGCGCACCGAAATCAGACATTGGAAGGTACTCCTCTTTGGCTGTAGAGGAATGACACCTACGAAGAAAAAAAAACTGAAACACGGAAAAATGTTAGAAGAGGATATGGTGGGTTGTCAAGCAAACGCCTGATCCCAGAAGTATGAAGACTTCCTAGAAGGATATCAACCCACTGATAAAAAGTAGAATATTTGATGAAAGTAGATAATGAAAGACAAAATAAAAGAAATAAAAGACAAAAAGTAGAATGCGTACCTGATATGTAGCACACTATTCTACACAGTCATCGGTGTCGGTCTCTATGCCGATGTCAGTCAGGGGAAGGTGCCGACGTCAGTTAAGGTGTCGACGTCAATCGGGGTAATGACCGGTGTCGGTCGAGGAAACAGTTCTGGACAGAGTTTGGGTGGGTCAGGTCGAGTCTGGTCGAGTCGGGACAGGGTCTGGTTAGGGTTTGAACAGGGTTTGATCAGGGTCTAGTTGAGTCTGGACAGGGTCTAGGGGTTTGCAGAAGGTCTAAACAGAGTTACAGACTGGGATAGTGGGCAGAGGTGTAAAGGAGGAAGTCAAGTCTCAGGTCTACAGTAAGAAGATCTAGAGTGATAGTAATGATAAACTAACAATAACCAGAGAGAAACAAAAACACAGGGATATACTTACCTGTCACACACTGCAAGCATGATAAAAAACATGGTTGAAGTCATCGATGCGCTACCAAAAGTTGATCAAAGTGAATGCAGATTGGTTGAATGCTAGAGTTGGTTAATCATCAGAGTTGATTGATCACGAGATTTTTTGAATGATTGCAAGAGTCTGTTGATTGGTAAGAGTTTCAAAATTGATTGGCGAGTCTGAATGTCCATGGTTTTGGTGATGAAGGCGAGGGACAGTTTGATAATCGATCAAGAAACTGATTGGGAACTGAATGGATAATGAATAACGAGTAATGGTAGGATGACCAACGTCGATAGGATTGCCGACATCGGTCGATAAGTGATCGACATCGGTAACGTTGGCTGGGTAACGACCGTCATCGATAGATGCAGAATGGGGACAGAGACTAGCTTTAGCTCTCTACTCATTTTTACATGCTGCCAAGGTCAAGGCTAGTAGGGAAATGGTTGACAGGAGCAAAATAGGCATGGAAGAATAAAATGGAGGATAGAGGAAGAGGACGACAAGGGTTAGACACAATTTTGGTGTCTACATTTGCCCCTTTTTGTCTTGTTAGTTGTTCTGGACGAACTACAAGACAAAAATAAGAGGTTGGTTGCCCCGGGTGATGGGTAAGGTCGATTTCATCTTGTTGGTTGTTTGAATAAACTGCAAGACAAAAACAAGAAGAAGATAGGTTGCCCTGATTGTGGATGAGGTATTCTCCCTCAAAGCAGGAGTTGAGGGAAGGGAACCGGGAATCAGGTGCTGATTTGACAAAGAGTGGATAAAAAAGGGTGAGGGTGAACACTACAAAAGTCATGATTGCACGCCTACCACTTCACGAGATGGTCGGGTCAAATTGTCACAAGTCAAGGGTCGAGGAGTGCCAAAATTGAAGTAACTGGGCCTCAGTATTTAGTCATCTATTGATCAGGTCACTCAATCTAAGCTGAAGCTCCAAATGGTCATCGTGTTCTAGGTATCCCAAGCTCAGGAAGTGCTCCCAAAAACATGAAAAAGTCACAAGTAGTGTGGATCAAACGGTTTGCGATCTTATACTTGTGAGGGTCCAAAAATAGTCTGCACACAATTCTGCTAACTAGTCGTGAGGTACCATACATGCAAAAACAACCAAGGCAACATTGTCCTGGAAGTGGTTAAGGTTGAAGTCTGAGGAGATAGGCATGATCTCCAATGGTCATTGGTCAAGGTGGATGGATGGATGAAAGGATGTGGTCGAGCTAACCTCAGAACACTAAGTGCTGCCTACATAGCCCTTGTGTGAAGGGCCTCAGGCCAATGTAGTTCTCCCAAAAAGGGAGGAATGATCAAAGGGATGGAATTGGTCATGGTCAAAGGCAAGGTCATGGTCAAAAGGAGGAAAAAAGGTTTGTCCATCAGAGAGATGAACAAACGAGAGTGGTCAAGCTAACTTCAGAAGACATCGTGTCATCTGAGTGCTGCCTACATAGCCCCAGTCGTAGGGCCTCAGACCAATGTAGTTCAGACTGAGAGGCAAAATAGTCAATGATTGGATGTGGTCAAGTGTCGAAATGATGAGGAGAAGAAAATGTCACAGCCTTGTCCAAATGGTGTATTCTGTAACATTGGTCGAGGGTCTTTCATCCCTAGCAATTTTCCATATTCATGATAGATGTATGCTAAAAATGAATTGAGGTCTATTTATGCTTCAGCAAGTATTGGTTTATGCTTAACATAAATTGGGTCTGGTTGATAATTTCCATGTGTATTGGTGTCCATAGAAACTATGTGAAATGGATAATGATGATGTCTGATGTCATAATGAAAATGATGAAAATGTTGAGGTTGGCTTGGTTTGAATTGGTTGGGTAAAAAAAGTTGGGTTGAATGTGACCAAAGTGTAGAAAAAAAGTGAAAGGCAAATTGCTCTTTCATTGACAAGGACCAGAAGGGACAACATAGATAGGGGTTATAAAAGCCCCGTTCATGCATTGCGTCGTTGACCAGTGTTGTGTTAGAGCGGTAATCTAATCACTTGACGTTAAGTGAGCTCGAAGTCCCTTGAGCAGGTGATAGGAAGAGGATAGGGTAACCTGTTTTAAGAGCAGAGATAACTTTGCCCCTTTTTATAAGAGACTCCGAGACAACTATAAGTCAAGTCCATGACTCTTTTTTTTTTTTGGCGCAGACTGATCAATGCGGGAAGCCTGCAGAGAGATGTCATTTGCTTGGTGGTCATGTTGTGAAGCTGATCAATGCGGGAAGCTTTAGAAAAAGATTGCTGTCATAGCCATCTTTCAAGGGAGTGGTCTATATTTTGCTTTATATATAAGGGCTTTGAATAGCTGTCCTTCGAGGGAGCAGTCTATTAGCTACAACAATGATAGTACAGCTGTCCTTCGAGGAAGCAGTCTACTTTATGATTTTGAGTTGGTGACCTTGGATATGTGGACATCTTGATTTGTTTTGACAGAAATGTGAGTCATGGACAGGACTATAGAAGGTCAAGGGCTCCCTTTTATTAAGACAAATCATCCCTACTGTATAAAAGGGTTATAGAAGATTTGTTAAGGGGAGTAGGGTTGAAAAGAATGAGGACTAAGAGGATGGGGATTGCTCAAGGGACGAGCTCAAGGTAAATGTCAAGTGGACAAGTACTCGACTAACAGAAGAATAGTCACAGATGCAACGCATTAAGAGGCTCAGGTTCTAGTCGTCCATCGAGAGAAGACAAATGATACGTCCCTGATCCATACTTGTTTGTGATAATAAAAGGTTCAAGCCAATTAGGAGCGAACTTGCCCCATTTGGCTCTTTCCAGATTGGTCAGGTGTTGATGGATGAGTGTAGAGTTGGTTGACATGGTCGTTGATTGGTCGAGACTGGTTGAATGTTTTGGATAAAAAGGTTGGTTGAATGTTTGGGTTGACTATTTGGTTGATTGATATTTGATTGTTGATTGGTCGAGACTGGTCAAATGTTTGGTCGAGGGTAGGGTTGATGGAAACTTGGTCGAGGTTTAAGATTAAAAGAGTGATTGATATGTGGTTGAGACTGGGTTGAAAGGTTGGTCGAGGCTTGGATGAAGGTTGAGTTCCCCTAGCGGGTAGAGAGAATGTTTGATGAATTAGTTAAGGTCGGTTGAGGTTTAGTGGTCAGATGGATTGTGTTGATGTCGAATAGGGGGGTCAAAGGTGGCAAAGGGACCATAGTCTGGTGTGGAGATCCCGATTTAGGCGACGAAGTTGAAGAGGCATGGGTCGGTGTTGATGATTTGTCGAAGGGGTCAAGAGGATCCTTGATGAGAAGGGAATCCTTTCTCCATTGTTGACGAATGACAGCTTTAAGAGTGCAACAATGCTCAGTTTCATGTCTCGGAGTGTGATGATAGTGATAAAATTTAGAATTGTCGAACCAAGAGGGTCTTGATCTGAGAGTTGATGAGAGGGGCAGTGTTGAAGGCTTGTTGATAATGTGGTCGAGAAGAAGGGTACCGTTCCCCAGACATTGGCGAATGGCAACCTTGAGGGCACAACAATGCTCTGTGTCATGCCCAGGCATGCGATGATACGCAAAAATGCAAGTGTCGTTGAACCAGGGCGGTTTAGGTTCGAGAAGTTGATATGGTCTAAGAGGTGGAAGGTAGAGGTGAGAAGACTACAATAATTGCCGTAAGAGTAAGGTATAAGAACCTGATACAAGGGTCTAGATGTTTTGTTGCAGTGAGGGTTGATGACTTTGATTTAAGAGGCATAAGAGGCGTTGGTTGATGGTTTGGAGGAGATATATGTCTGATGGGTTGAGGGAGTAATGGAGGTGACGTGCCTCTGTGAGATATGGGAGTGGGAAGAACTCCTATTAATGTGGACGGATGTGGTCCTAAGATTGAAGGTAATAACGAAGGTGGGGGAGGAGTCCTCCGGTGTGGTCTAGTGGTCTTCTTTAGTTTGGGTTGAGGACCACCATTGTGGGAGGTGAGGTTAGATGCGGGTTTGGGTTTAGATATGGATGAAGGTGAGTCAGATGTAGCAATCTCAGGCAAAAGGCAAGAGAAAACCGTGACTGGGTCTTCCTCAATCGAAATGGATGAAGAGACTGGTTCTTCTCCTGGTGGAGAAGAAATAAGAGAGTGCAGCTCTTCAAGAGGGAAGGAGGTAGGGATGAACGTGCCTTTTGCTTGTGCTTGAGGAGTAGGCAGTGTAGGGTCTTCAGATGAAGGTGGGCTTGATGGCGTTGGTATGGTCAAGGCATCCTCCAGAAAGATAGATAGAGGACTAATAGGAGAAGAAAGTTCTTCATCTTGTGATGGACGAATAGGGGAAGAAGGATCTTCCGGGATATTGAGGACCCCTTTCTTGATGAGTTTTTCTAAAATGGAAGTGTATGATTCTCCAAGTACGACCACAGTGTTGGCCACTCCTTTGGGCTGGGAGTTGGCAGAAGAAGGAGGTCTGGAAGAAGAAAGGTCATTGGCTTTTGCATTGTTATTATGCAATTTGACCTTATCCTCTTCAAGGGCACGGAGTTCAAGCTTTCGAGCCATGATGAAAGCTTCGTCGAAAGTGTGGAATGTCTGAATCCACAAAGTAGAAGAGATGTGGTTGGCACATGCTCGAGGAAAAGATCTCAATGAGCTCAGGTTGAGGCAAAGGGAAGGTGAGCTGGTTGATCAGGCCTCTCTAACGAGTGACAAAATCGACTACAGATTCATCATCAAACTGTCTAATAGAGTAGAGGTCTGTGATTGAGACTTGTTTAGTGATGTTGATAAAGAAATGGTCGAGAAATAATTGGGCAAGTTGAATAAATGAAAAGATAGAATGTCTAGAAAGAGAGATATACCAGTCAAGGGCAAGACCAGAAAGAGACATAAGAAATGTGCGTAAAAGCAACGTATTGTCGTGGGCAATAAGATAGCAGGCATGTCTGAATGCTTGTAAGTGTTGTTGTGGGTCTTCCTTACTCTGAAAGCAAGTAAATTTAGGAAGCTCCCAATGGTTGGGGTATGGGTCGGATAGGGACGGAAGGATGGATGGGCTCGTTGCAAATTTGCTCATATGAGAGAGCATTACTTGAACCAGAAATGGAGGCTTCGAGACTGGACATTTTATCTATCAGCATCTTAATGATATCTACTAATGGATTGACGAACGGGGTGCCCCTTAATTTGTAAGGCACTTGGAAGAGGCTAGAGGAGGCATGCGACGTAGTCAGTTGTACCAATAAGGGTGCAACGTACGAGATGACTAGTCACAGGGATAGAAATAGAGGCTAAGGGTGGTTGCGTCATGGAGGTAGAAGGTATAAGTTGACTGGATACCGCCAAAGATGGTTGAATAGTGGCACTGGTAGAAGGATAGGTTGGCACTCCTGCATTTATGGGTGCATGAGTGAGAGGGGTCGAGACAATCAAGTTTTGGTATGATGTAGAACTTGGTTGAATTGTAGGTGGTTGAGGGGGTAACGAAACCCCGATGGAGGTTGGTCTAAAAATAGATGTGGAGGCTAAACTTTTTGTATTGGCCATGGTCAGGTTAATGGTTGAGGCGAAAGGCTGAGTCATAAAGGGCTCAGTGGCGAATGGTGTCGATGTCGTCGCCACGTCACCTGAAAGGTTTCGTGTGGGGTTTCTCGCGAGATAGTTTTGGAGAGCTGCGGCAATGATGTCCAAGAATCTCTCAAAATCTTGGTCCCCTTCAGGGATGATGGGAATTTGAGCCGGGGTCAGTCCTGTAGGAGTTCTTTTAGTCTTCGAGTGGAACTCCATGATAGGACTGGTTAGGGATGGGGTAGACGGAAGTGGTTAATGGCTAGCATGGTCAAGAAGAGCCTTGGTTTGACTGCGTGTCAAAACCATTCAAGGCGAGAAAGAACGTCCTCACAAGCTCAAACAAGCAAATAAGAACTAAAAAGATGAAGACACAAGCAGATCCTAAAACCCTAGGAGTAAATTATTAGGATTATAGTGGCTTATGCCTTAGAATGTGTGAGGAAGATTGGCTTTTAGTCGGGTCCTAGAAGAAGTAGTCTATGGATGGTTTCGGGTTTTGTTATGGTGCTCAAGAAGTTTGTGTTAGGTTTCGTACAAGGCCTAGTGCTAAGGAGCAAGCTCCCCTCACTTCACGAGTCTAGTGATAAGCTGGGCCCACTTAGCCAAAATATACTTCCCCTATAGTTTAGACTCTGCCAGAGAACAGAGTGGGCTTTCCCCTTGGTGATGAAATCCAAGTAAGATCGCCGGGACGGGTAAGGTATCCGCTGGGGGATGAAATCCCAGTCGGGCCTTGTCTCAGGTAAGTAAAAATGTTTGTTTTGTGTAAGTGGTTTGGTCGTGTAACATGAAGTGGACTAGATTAATTCAATATGCATTTTGTTAATTACTAAGTGTGGTCTAAAAGATGCAAGTAAACAGAAATGCAATATAGAGTGTTTTAATGTCCAAGTCAAAATGTTTTATTCGTATGAAGACGAATGGAGAAAGAGTCGAAGAGTATGAATTTTGGCTAGTCTAGAAGTGCAAGAAAAGAAAGAAATGTTCTTTTTAGTCCTGCTTATAATGTCATTAAGAAGAGACAAAAGAGGTGAAAAGGAAGGAACCTAATGCACCTATATGAACGAAAAGAAAAAGGAACCCATAGAAGAACCTAGTGTCCCACCGGGCGTGCCAAAATGTTTCTATGCAATTTCACTTTCACATTCAAAAGAAGAATAAGAAACTAAGAGATGGTCAAGGTTAGAAGATACCTGAATGTAGTCGTGCACACCAAAATTAGACATTGGAAGGTACTCCTCTTTGGCCATGGAGGAATGACACCTGCAAAGAAAAAGAAACTGAAACACAGAAAAATGTTAGACGAAGATATGGTGGGTTGTCAAGCAAACGCCTGATTCCAGAAGTATGAAGACTTCCTAGAAGGATATCAACCCACTAATAAAAAGTAGAATATTTGATGAAAGTAGATAATGAAAGATAGAATAAAAGAAATAAAAGATAAAAAGTAGAATGCGTACCTGATATGTAACACACTATTCTGCACAGTCGTCGGTGTCAGTCTCTGTGCCAGCATCGGTCAGGGGAAGGTGCCGACGTCGGTTAAGGTGCCGGCGTCTGTCGGGGTAATGACCAGCGTCAGTCAGGGCAACAGTTCTGGACAGAGTCTGGGCGGGTCAGGTCGGGTCTGGTCGAGTCAGGACAGGGTCTGGTCAGGGTCTGGACAGGGTCTGATCAGGGTCTGGTTGAGTTTGGATAGGGTCTGGGGGTTTACAGAAGGTCTAAACAGAGTTACAGACTGGGATAGTGGGCAGAGGTGTAAAGGAGGAAGTTAGGTCTCAGGTCTACAGTCTGAAGATCTGGAGTGATAGCAATGATAAACTAACAATAACCAGAGAGAAACAAAAACATAGGGAGATACTTACCTGTCACACACTGCAAGCATGATAAAAAACATGGTTGAAGTCATCGATGCGCTGCCAGAAGTTGATCGAAGTGAATGCAAATTGGTTGAATGCCAGAGTTGGTTGATCGCCAAAGTTGATTGATCATGAGAGTTTCTGAATGATTGCAAGAGTTTGTTGATTGGTAAGAGTTTCAAAATTGATTGGCGAGTCTAAATGTCCATGGTTTTGCTGATGAAGGTGAGGGACGGTTCGACAACCGATCGGGAAATTGATTGGGAACCGAATGGATAACGGATAACGGGTAACGGTAGGATGACCGACGTCGGCAGGATTGCCGATGTCAGCCAATAAGTGACCGATGTCGGTGACGTCGGCTGGGTAACGACCGTCGTCGGTAGATGCAGAATGGGGACAGAGACTAGCTTTAGCTCTCTGCTCATTTTTACATGCTGCCAGGGTCAAGGCTAGTAGGGAAATGGTCGATAGGAGCAAAATAGGCATGGAAGAATAAAATGGAGGATAGAGGAAGAGGATGACAAGGGTTAGACACAATTTTGGTGTCTACATCTACCCCTTGGTTAAAACATTGCTTTCTTTCTGGCCTCTGAAATCATCTATTTGTTGCTTCTTTATTTGCTTGAGGCTATCTTTGAACTACTTGAACCAGTGAACCATTGAACTTTGAACTCTTTCAGTTCAAGGTTCAATCGGTTCATTGGTTCATTCTCTGCTTCAGTTTCTTGTTCTTTCCAAGCCCTTTGATCTTCATCAAACTGGTTGAACCTTTGAACTCATTGAACCCTTTGGTTCAAGGTTTAATGGTTCAATGGTTCATTATTTTTAGCCCTTTTTTGGCTAAGACTTTGGAAGCTTTTTAGATTGTATTTATCCAGCCTTTGGGATGCCTCGAAGGGAAGGTGTCCCTTCAGGCTTTTCAAATGGTCCTTTTTCTGACGTCAAGTGCCCCTCGCAAGGGTACCTACCCTTTGAGATATTTCAGGTGGCCTTTAGGATTTAATTCTCTTGATGGGATTTTGCTTTTTTGGTATACTTTTTTCATCCTTTTCCTTCAGACAAATTTTTTAAAGGAAATTCCTTTTGACAATTTGTCAGAAGGAAATCTTCCTTTGCTTTGCCTTAGTCAGTTTTCTGCCAGGTTCTTTCTTTTAGGATTTTTTTTGAGTGAATTCCTTCAGACAAAATGTCTAAAGGAATTCCTTCAGACATTTTGTCTGAAAGAATTCATCTTGGCCTTAACCATTTTTTCAAGGAAAATCTTCCCGAAGGAAATCTAACAGCTCTTTCACTTAGTAATTTCCTTCAGACAAATGTCTGAAGGAAATGTTCCCTTTCAGCCTTTAAACAAATCCAAATGAATTATATCTTTTCTACCTTCTCTCACTGCCCTCCATAAGGGCACTTGGCCTTGGTTCATTGCCCTCTGCAAGGGCACTTGTTCCTTTGGCTTTGGGGCAGCCCCTTGAACTTGTGGATTGAACCGACCGATTGAACCAACTTTGGTTCAAGGTTCAATGGTTCAACGGTTTAATCAGTTTAATCTCTTTATTTGGCTAAGTATTTTTGATCTCTTGAACCAAATGCATTGAACCATTTGGTCGTTGAACCCATTGAACCATTGAACCAAAATGGTTCAAGGTTCAACGGTTCAACGGTTCAAGGCTTTGTTTTTCGTTAAGGGTTTGAAGCCGTGGAAATTTGAAATGGTTGAACTTTGAACCTTGACAAATGCACTTAACTCTTGCTAACAATGTTGAACCTTGAACCCATTGAACCCTTGAACCTTTTTGGTTCAAGGTTCAATGGTTCAATGGTTCAATCCTTGCTTAGAAGCTTGCCGATGAACTCTTTTGGTTGAACCAAGGCATTGAACCAATCTTGGAAATGTCTAAGTGTTGTAAACGCTCTTTTGAAGGAATTTACCTGTTAACACCATTGAACCTACTGAACCTACTAATTTCAAGCATGTTGAGTCCATAGAAACATATCTGTAGAGTTCATAGATTTAAGCCTGCAGAGTCTGTAGATTTTTGAAAAAGCTTGAAAGATGAAGAACTTGAATGCTCAGAATAATTTTTGAAAAGGGAAGAGAGGATTTTGGTCTGTTGAACCAAAATAGTTCATATTTTGTCCCAAAAATGAGTGATATTTTTGGGGACAACAGATATAAAAATGCTTAAAGGAAGATAAGGATGGTCTAATAGTCTTAATGATTCATGTGGTGAGCTCAAGATGTGAAGACAAGGGGGAGTCCCTAATTATTCAATTGATGTCAAGAATATGGTGGCCTAGTGTGTGATAAAAGGTTTGATTCATATTAATCATGTCAAAGAAAAGGTTAGTGGTCTTATGATTTGAGTTTAATTGAAGGATGTATGCATGGAGTAAGGGGGATCAGTTTCCTAGAATGCTTCATATTCTATGTGTTGAGCTTTTGTTGGAAGAAGGTGTGATTATAGATAGTAGTTTATGGAAGGACCTTTGTCATTAATGTCAAAGGGGGAGAAATATTGAAATGGGGGAGATGAGAATTATTAGGTTTTAGTGTGTTTTAAATAAATTACAAAGGGGGAGTTTGTGAGAAGTGTTATCATTGATGTCAAAGTTGATGTCATTGATGTCAAGGTACATTTGGTAAAGATTCAAGGTGAGTGGTATTTGAGGTATGATATTGTGATCTTGATGTGACAAGGTGAGTTTTTTTAGCTTTGTCTTCTCTATTGTTTTATGTCAATATTAATATCAAGGTACATATCATGGAAGGGTAATCCATGTGAAGGAATCATAGTAAGCCTAGTTGGTAGTATGTGATGAGACAAGATGCATTGAGAATAGTTTGTTCATGAGAATTTGAAGTCAAGAGATAATTTTAACTTAAAATATAATTTGAAGGAAAGAGATAATTTGAAGGCAACTAATGTCTTATGGTTACATGGGAAGAATAGGTCAAGGTGTCAAGTGCATTGGAAGCTTGTGCCTAATCATAACATAGTTGAGGTATGAGTTAGTGCCATGATAAGGTGAACGATCTTAGGCATGTGAGAGATTGTGAAGATTGTATGAGAATAAGTATCAGGTGTGGATTTACTTAGGATTTTTTCAAAGTGAGCCTACAGGGATATGACCTTTAGTTTAGGTCTACATCTAGACCTCTCTTAAACCCTGCTTGGCCTAATGAGGCATGAAGATAAGTTTTCAAGGTAAGTTTACATATGTAAGCATGGATTATAGGTATGTAGTCTAAAATAGATTATTTTAGTGGTTATGAATATTTTTATCTTGTTTACATTGTTGAAAAATGCATAGGTATCATGTTTTTGACGTCAAGTGCTTAAGTAGCCCAAGCCTAGTCATGGCATGAAGAGACCTTGTGAGAAGGTTTAAGCATGGTGTCTTGGTGAGATGAGTGAACACAGAAATGAGTGGTTGTATGAGGTTTTTTTTATCATGTTTATGAGGTATTAAAGCACTCATGAGAGTCTCAGGGTGAGCTTACAGGGGTAAGACCTTGAGACCTAGTCTATACCTAGGCCACTCTTAGACCCTACTTGGCCTAATGAGGTATCATGATCTATTTTGAAGGCATATAAAGGATGTATAAAAGTGTTTAATCATGAGATAGGTTTATTGATTATGTGATTAAGGTGGAGAGTTCATGTAAAGAGGCATGAAGGTCATTTTTAAGGCCTAATGTGGTTTCCATGTTAAGGTATAGAGAACAGAGAGAGAGAGAGAGAGAGAGAGAGAGAGAGAGAGAGAGAGAGAGAGAGAGAGAGAGAGAGAGAGAGAGAGAGAGAGAGAGAGAGAGAGAGAGAGAGAGAGAGGAGAGAGAGGAGGAGAGAGAGAGAGGATGAGAGAGAGAGAGAGAGAGAGAGAATGTGGCCTAATGAGGGATCATGATCAGATTTTAAGGTTTTTTAGATCATTTAAGCATTATAATAGGTGATTTATGTTTTTTTCAATTTTTTTCATGTAGTTTGAAGTCATAGCGTGAAGGACAAGGCATGAAAAATTATTTGGAGGTCTCTTGAGTGCTCAAAATGAAGGGTTCTCAACTCGAGAAGGATTTTTTTTGTTCTCATTAGATAATCAAACATTTACAAGGGAAATTAATAATTTAATAGTATATGGTAAGGATCCTAGCATAAAATTTTAGGCATTAATTTTTGGATTGAGGGCTATGCTTTATGAATGATTGTTAAGAATGGAAACATGTTTAAACCCTCTTAGAACCCTAATAAGGACTCGACATTAAAGATGTTGATCAAAAGTGCCAAGAATGGATTGGTATGCTTAGGTAATATATTGGATCTTGTATTGGAATCTCCTAGGTACCTCCAGGTGGTATTGGTTAGAGAGAGGAGAGAGAGAATGTTAAGTTACATGCTTATTTTTAAAGAAGTTATTGTAGAAGTCAAAAGTTACATTGGACATAGTAATAAAGTGGATGGATGAAGAATGTAGAGACTCATGTTTCATGTCAATGAAGTATTTTGGATATATTATATCCCTCAATTATTCAAAATAGATCACCCAATTTATCCGGTCGCTAACAAACCTAATGGTGTAAATAGTGAAAAACCTAAGCAATAGTGAGAAGTTGATTAAGAATGTGTTATCATGATATAATGATAAACCAAGTTCATGGAGATGATATTTGGGACTGGTATGTATTATAAATGCTTATTATAAATCTTGGAATTCAGGTAAATTGGTGAAAATGATGAAGCTAAAATGGCTTGTCTGGCTCAGTGAGATCTGTGTGTAATGAGGTCAACAAATTGGTCTTTAAGACCCTTAGTTGCCACTAGACCATATGATGTTTATATTTTAATATGGTATAGATATGTTAGAGGATCATATACATTCATAATAATTCATTTAAAATTTCTATTTAGGTGTTGGAGTTCTGAGTCACCATGACTAGTCTTTGAAGAAAATTGGGAGTTCTGAGTGAGTGAGTTACAGAGGTGTTTTTGAGGCTCTATGCCCTGAGTAGAAGTGTCTAATAAATTTAGTGATGAACATAAGGTAATTTATACTATATAAATATAATATATAGATAATATTTTATTGTTATAAGTGATTTTAAGCTTCAATATTGAAAGATATAGTTTTGTTGCACATAGGCCTAATATGACTGAGTACTAATGAAGGGTTTCAAGTAGTGATTTTTTATAAAATGTCTTGTTGAGCCTAGAAGACATTAGTGGGGGATTATTTAATTGTTAGTTGATATTTTAATTTAATGTGTGGAGTTTTAAAATTTTCAAAGGAAGGCAAAGTGTAACGTGTGTCTAAGAAGGCCTAATAAGTCTCCATAAGACCTAAAAGAGAAATGAGGCATAATTGAGTCATTTCAGACCAAAAGGGATGAAAATTTCATTTTATTCATGTCTAAAATATTTCTTAATACCTATTATATGTATGGCATTAGATTTTAAGTGTGTATGACTGACTAAGTGGTAAATGAATATGGTATATATAAGGTAGTTTTAGGCCTATTAAAAAAGAAGAGGGAATCAAATCGAATAGCACATTATTGAGAAAAAGGAAGTATTATAGATAATAATAGGAGTGTATTGGATCTATAATAAACATATAATAATGTGTTTTCATATGAATATCAAGGTCATATTACCTAATCAGTCTTGAAGAAACCTAATTGAGCGAAGAAGCCCATAAGGTAGTTTGAGAAGGATAAGAGTGTGAAGAGATGAAGAGGTGGTCATCATCAATTGGTTGAGAAAAATAGTGTCTTGAAGGTGATCAAATTAATCAGCTTATTTAGTTGGTGATAAGTCATCTAGGGGGTTGGTTCTTCCTTGCAAGTGAATGCTTGCTAAAGCCTAGTCAAGTGGGTGCTTGACTAGTTGGGGTTGGTGCTCTATGTGGAGTTAGTGATTCAATAAATTTAGTTTTTGTATTATAACACTAGTGAATTTGTATATATCAGTTGGTTTTATTCCCCTTGAGGTTTTACCACATATGTGATGTGTTTTTGTGTTTCATGCTTATGTGGATAATTACCTATGATTGCTATATCTATATGTTTATTTGAATGATTCATGATTTCTCAAGCGGATTTGAAAGAAAGGTTTTAAATATTGATTCACCCCCCTCCCTTAGTCATTGTGCTTCCAACACTTATGTGAACACAAACCCATTTATCCAAAATACATTGGTTGGTGAAATATTCAATGTCTTGACCATTGAGGAAGTGACTGTGGCTTTTACATAAGACCATTTGCAAAACATAATTGATAACACATAAGTGTATCCAAATTTGAACCAAGGTGGTTTGAATACACCAAAAAAAAAATCCAAAATAACAGGTGCCTCTTACTAATACCATGAGTGGTTTACAAAAATAGGAGGTAAGCATGCCTAGTTCCCAACCATAGCAAGCCACTACTACCCCTTAACTAGCAAATTCCTCAAACATGCAGCAGGAGGTAATTAGCCAAACACAAACCTAAACTCTACCCCAACAAGTGATAAACATTCCACCTCAACAAGTGGAAACTAATATTTTGCATCCATAAATGCAAACCAATATGCCACCATAAAAAATGGTGAGTTTATCATAGACATTGTCTAATCAATAATACTATTGGTCAATAACATAAATCTAACATCTAGTAAATGCCTAATTCATAATAGGTTTTTTATTCAACAAAGAGGTCCCAACTTGAAAAAAGTACCCATTAGGCAAAAATTGCCTTTTACCTAATGTGTACCTCATGTACAATAGGTACCCAACATGCAACACATTCAATATCATGGATTTATCTGACAATGTGTATCATTTATATAGTAGGGTTTGACTAGTTGACAACAAGTTCCTATTCAAACCCAACAAACACAATACCTTCCACCAGGCCATATACCTCTATCATAGCAATAATTCTTTCCAAATCAAGGCCATATTCCAAATTTTAACTAGAATGTTTATCAACAATGATAACCATACCAATAGCCTAATCCTAATGCATGAATGATTATTCTTGGTTGATCAGTCTATCAAACCAATATTTCATAATACCCCATTCCCCCATTATACCTCAGTCAAGGTAATCCACCTTTGATCACCTAACCACAACCACAATAGATTTACCATCTAGATTCTTATCCCAAGAAATAAAACAAATGAAGGATGTAACTATAGCCATATAGATAGGAAAACAAACCAAGAATTTAAAGTTAGATGATGTGTGATCATATCCATTTAACATAAAATACCTCCCAATACCATTTCCTCTAGGCTATGAGCCTCCAAAATTTGACAAACACAAGGGCAAAGGAGACCCTAGGGAGAATTTTAAAAAGTTTTTTATCTATTGAAAACCAATGGCATATATTGACATCTACCTCCTAATTCTCTTTCCCCAAAGTTTAGATAGACAAGCATTAGAGTGGCTTCTTAAGTTGTCAAAGAATTTAATATCTGATTTTGATGATCTTTTAGATAAATTTATAAAACATTTCTCCTACAATCTTGAGCATGAGATTTTGGTAGTTGATTTGAGTTAAGATAGGTAAAAGGTTGGTGAGAGATTTGTGAGTTAATTTTAATGGTGGAGAGTTCTTGTTAGATGCTTCACCCATAATTTAATAGATAAATAATTGGTAGCTATGTTTACCAAAAATTTGCATAGTGAAATATATTATCACCTAGAACTTCAATGTGATCACACATTCGAGGAGATCATCGATAAAGGTATATAAATTTAAAAGGCCCTTATTATTAAAGGTATTATCAAGTTTTCATATTTGAATCAAAACCAAAACCAAAACTAGATCCAAAACCAAAATATAGGCCCAAGTCAAAACCCAAACCCAGTCCAAAGACATGCTTCTACACCAACATAGGCTAATAACTTTGAAAAACCTAAAGTATATAACCACAATAAGAATGTTTTTAATAATAAAATAATTAAGTCATGTCATGTCTAAATGGTGTAAACACCATCTACTTAGCCTATTCCACAAATGAAGTATATTAATCAAATGCAACTTATTCCATAAATGCAGCCTATTCTGAAACCATGACCAACTCCTCAAATGCAACCACCTCCACACATGCAGGCACCCAAACCAACACCTTTCCAAACCCATCTTATAAAAATAAGACCCAATGATAGAGTGTTCAAGAACCTTGGTGAGCCTATTGAAGCAATTTTTTACAAGTTAACCATAACCAATAGGATTATTTGGCCTATTCCTAAACACTTTCTTGAAGGTGTACCTTATCCTGACTGGTATAAATATCATAATTTATATGAATATAATCATGTTCATGGTCATTAAATACATGAATGTATGTATTTGAATCACCTCATTAAGAACATGTTGGAAAATGGAGAGATCTAGTTGGATAAAGGGGCTTCTACTTCCAAATCAGAACCTAGGTTTTTACCGAGACCTATTTCCACAACATAATAATACCAATCAAAACCAACAACAATGAAGGCCATAACTATAACCATAAAAAAATATTAATAGCAACAACAATAATTAAAACAACAACAACAACAACAACAACAACAACAATAATAACAAAAAAAATAATAACCACCACCACAAAATGGATAGAACCAAGGCTAAAATAACCTTAATAGCCAACAAACCTATCACACAGTCACACATGACTACAACAAATATCTAGGTCACATTGTGGGTGGTCATGTATCCACCATTAATATTAACCCTAGGCCAACAACTAATCACCAATGATTAGTCTTTAACAATGCCTATCAACCTCCTGATACCGATAATCCTCTTTTGGGCTTCAATCACATCAGTAATCAAGAATTATCATCCCAAGCCCTTCACCTTCGTATATTTATAATGGTCCTTTACCTTATATATATTATGAAATTATAACTTGGTAGACTAAATTTACCATTCTATGCTAACAACCTTCTACCAAATAACCCATTCAATCCCCCATACTAGTTAAGAGTAAGCTAGTTACCAATGCAAAATAGAAAATGTATGATATTATGGAATAAATAGAAAAGACACTCATACAAAATTCTCTTTTAGATTTTTTGCACACATATACCATCCAAAAAAAAAATCCTTACTAAACTCTTGAGCCAATCCCAAGTACCCAATGACATTACACTAGATAAATTTCAAGCTTTGTTTGGATACCTAGCTCTAGGCTAGCAATTGACATTTGACCAAAGTGATGTGTCATCACTAGGCCCTCTCCATAATAACCCATTATATATTGAAGTTTTTATAACATGAAATAAATTTAAATTCATCCTCATAGATAATGGATTAGGACTTAATATTATCTCTTTAAAGTTAATCAAACATCTAGGATATATAGCAACCGACCTTCAACTCAAGACCATTACCATTAAGGCCTATGATAATGAATAACCAAAATCATAAGGAACCATCTATTTTCTAGTTTTCATCAAGAATTTGACCCACAACACACTTTTCCTCATATTGGATCTATATATATTGTAAAATTTACTTTTGGGTAGACCATGGACACATAAAATTCATGTAATACCTTCAACCTTGCACCAATGTATCAAGTTTCTTCATTTTAGCATGGAGGTAAATATTCATGTAGACTTATAGTCATATTAGTACTACAAGAATTTTGAGGTTGAGTATGAGAGCTATAATTACTATTTTGGCTTAGACCCCACACCAAAGAAGGATAAGGATATACTTGTTGAATTGCCAGATCCCAATTGCATAGACCTCAATAACCTTTCCTCAACTTCATATATGCCTCCTATTGAAATTACCAATCCTTTTACTATTTCAAAAAATGGTCCAAGAGAATAATTTACACATAATACCTTCCATATATCCAAGATTTAACAAAACTCCAAGACTTATGGAAGGCCAAAATACAAGCCAATTTCAATGGAATGGTGATAAAAGGGAAAACTTCATAGTCTAGTGATTATTATTTTCACACTAAACACTAGCCAAGTATAATACCCACTTAACAAAGATAATTATTAATTATATACTGATGATTTGGCTAAATGCTACCAAAGTAAAATGTATCCCATCCTTAAAAGGACTATGGATAACCAAGATTATGAAGGTATAGGCTTGGGGGAAAATAAATAGGTTACTATTGAGCCCATTTCTATAACCAAGTACAAAGGAACTCACAGTATTGGATTTAATTTGCTTGGGGGTGACCCCATATATCTTCTTCATGTTCCCACATTGAATACTAGGGATCATGATGCTGGTAGTGAAACAGAGTATGATCATAGTATATATTAAGTGTTGACATAGTGGATTGCACCCGGGGCAGGACGCTTAGCTCCTGCCCTTCCACACACAAAAATGGAAACTCCCCTCTCGCCTATGGGACCGACGAAGCTAGAGGGGAGAGTCTCTAGATAAGGGCTAGCTCCCTCTAATGTATCCTTTAGGCCCTGGTTTCTCCTATTGATAACAAAACAATGTAAAAAGGGGGGGTTGAAAAGGGAGAGAGAGATGCTGAAACATGACCTAAACCTAAAAAAATGAAAAGGTGATACACTGGAAAAGTTTGATCCACTCAGGCCTGAAACATACACTTTTCACCAAGAAGAAGCATCCATACACTTCATCTGATGTGGGAAAACTCTTCTGTGTTAGTGAGTTAGGGGTCCATGGAGATACAGGGAGGAAGGAACAATCAAAGGTGTTTTGAGACACAATTTGATAGCCTATTCACATGTGCCTATATTCTTGCTGTAGACACTTCTGGCATACTTGCAGAAACAAAACTCACAATGTGCTAGACATGCTAGAATTGATCTGTGAGAAGCATAAAAGGAAATGACTTAACACAAAAAGAAAACATAGACATGTGCTTGAGTGCAAGTCCAGATGGAGGTAAAAATGCTAAGTCTTGATTCAAGGTAAAATCTAGCAGAGTTATGCTTTACAAGCCTGAGATATTTTTGGGTAGAGTTTTGCCTTAAGGCTGAGAGATGGATCCTTCTCAAATGATAAATTTACAATATATAGAAAGAGGAAGAGAACTTGGTGCTTTCTGGGAAAGACTTTGGCACTCTTTTTGCAAGCTGGCCCATGTGCGCTCTGAGCCTTGAGAAGAGGAAGCTGTTTGATTGTCGGTTCCTGATTTAACTTTGGCATCCCAACATTAATGAGAAAACATGGCCGCACCTATTTTCTACAAACAGATTGCTCCCTTTAAGGTATTTTCATGGCTTATCTACTTATAAATGCAAACTAGAGGAAACAAGCCACGCCACTTACTATTTGCACCGTTTGGTGACCATCTAGCAATAACTCACCTCCTCTTTGCCACTTGGACTACTTTGTCTCTTTCTACACCTTGTCTTCTTCCTGATTTGTCTCCTTCTGGCTCCTTCAGCCCTCGGAGGCTATCTTCTAGCAAGTCACTACATTCCTTGGGCTCTTTTCTAGTTGGCACTCAGGCATTTTAAAAACAAATGGCTATTTCACCATCTTAAATTTGATGTCTGTGCACCTGTCAATGCGTTTGAATACCTAATGGCTAGTTTGTCATGTTTAACTTTGACATCCT
Organism: Torreya grandis; assembly: GCA_037957365.1. Classification (NCBI taxonomy): domain Eukaryota; kingdom Viridiplantae; phylum Streptophyta; class Pinopsida; order Cupressales; family Taxaceae; genus Torreya; species Torreya grandis. The sequence continues at coordinate 1,574,518 of JARHVA010003686.1, forward strand.
CAGGCTTGTCACCCTTGGACCTTCCTTTGGCTTTCTACTTCGGCCCTTTTCCCCGTAAGCCTTTTTTGTGAGATTATTTTCCATCGGGCTTTTTGTGTAGACTTTTTACCACGGACAAAAATTCCGTGAGAATTGTCTTGGTCGCTTGTTATTTCTTTGGAGTTTTCTCAGCTTAATTCTTGCAGCCTTCCGAATTCCTTCAAACTTTTTGTCTAAAGGAATTCCTTCAGATAAAAATTCTAAAGGAATTATGCCTTTGCCTTAACAAAATTCCAAAAGATCTTACCTTTGCGGCTTTCTTTGTGGCCTCTTTGAAGTGCTCCTTGCCCTCCGCAAGGGCTCTTGAACCCAGAACTACCCTCTGCAAGGGCACTTGTCCTTTGGGAGGCTTAAACTTTTTTGGTTGAACCACTCCTTTGAACCAATCGTTAAACCAATTGATTGAACCGGTTCAATGGTTCAAGCGATCGTTGAACTAAGGCATTGAATCGAGTGTCGAACCAAGCTCATTGAATCATTTGAAATGAGCCGAGCCTTTGAACTTTGCTGATGAACTTTGCATTAAACTTTTCCAATTGAACCAAGGATTTGAATTGAAATGTGGAACCAAGATGTTGAATAAATACATTGAACCAAGCTGATGAACTAAGTGAACTGAGTGATTGCACCATCCGATTGAATCGAAGCATTGAACCAAAATGTTGAACCAACGCGTTGAACCATTTGATTGAACCAAAGTGATGAACTTCACTAATTGAACAAAGGATTTGAAATTTGCTGATGAACTGAGGCGTTGAGCCAAGGCATTGAACCAAGGCATTGAACTGGTTCAATGGTTCAACAGTTTAAAGATGCTAACTTTTGGAAAGATTATGTCATTGAACCACTCTTCCAACCTTAAGAAAAAGCATCTTTGAACCATTTGAGCTCTCTTTCCTTATGAATTTCTTCAAACAAGAGTCTGAAGAAGCTTTGTAAAACCTTGCACTCTCTGAATTGGTTCTTCATCTGCCAAAAGACTACACCTGCAGAGTTCGTAGAAGTCCCTGTGAAGTCCATAAAAAACTTGTAGAATCTATAGAAATGGACCTGCAGAATCTGTAGAAACTTCACTGCTGAGTCCGTAGAAATCCAAGCTCTATAGAGTCCATAGAAATGGACCTGTAGAGTCTATAGAAAACTTGTATAGTATGTAGAAATTGCAAGACTCATGCAAAAATCAAAAGTACTGGCTCAGAATAGCATAAAAAAAATGGGGGACCAAATTTTTTAGCCTGTTGGGCAAAAAATGGTCAACAAATTGGTGACTCCCAGGGGAAGCATGCCTGCTATGCTTAGAGACTAGTTGCCTTGTAGTCCATTGGGCACGGAGTTAGAATGTAGCTTTGAAGAAAGGTTAGCAACAGCCCCAAAATATCTAAGAATCAAACATGAAGCTTTTGCCCCACACACAAGGGAAAACACACACAAGGCTAAAAACACTACTTGTGCAAACTATACTTAGGGAAAGCAGGAAAAGAAACTGAAAGCAACTACTATGTACAACTAACTAGGAATATTTGCCTCCCTCCTGGATCAAAGAGAAAAATTCTTAAGTCCCCTTCTTGGTGAGGAAACTTATGGTGCCAGATAAGTAGCTGAATGAAATGGAGAGTTGGTGACCTGCTCCTCTTGCCTGCCACCTTGATTGGCTCGTATTCGAGTGCATCAAAATCGAACATGCCTCCAACATACATGTATTCTTCTTGTTCTTGGAGGCTTGTTGAATGCCGGTCCTTCATGCTGGTGTATTTCACCAAAAAATCAATGGCTACTAGCTCATCACCATAGGCCCCTTGATCTGCACAGTCCCTCTGCAATGCATCATGGTTTGACTCGTCCCCTTTTGCTTCATTGAAGATCCTGTCAAACTCATCCTCTACTTCCTCTTGGCCTTCTTAAAGAAGGGTGACTGTTGTGATCTTTGAAATAAAATCACAAAATAATTGCTCATCCCATAGAACATCACCTCTTTGTTCAAAGCTTTCTTCTTCAAGGCTTTCCTCAAGGTAGACAGACCTCTCTTTTTTCTCCTCAAAGATCAGGGTCTCTAGATGTTCAAAGGCATCCTCCTGATCCTTCTCCAACTCTAGCTCCATGGCATGGTCATCTTCCTCATCAAAGCAACAAGGAAGTTCATCAAACAAGGGGGAAGAGAGCTCACCATGCTTATGTTCCTCCTCATATTGTTGGAACATCCGCATGTATGCATGACCTGAGTCTTCCCCATTGCTGACGGTGTCTTCAAAAGAAGCATTGATGAGGATTTATTCTTCATTTTCACTCATGATAGCCTCTTGGAGAACTGCAGATTGGATCTTTTCATCCTCACTGGCCTCCTGCAAAATAGGTTCCTCCTTGAGAAGGGGTGACATGAAAAAACTGTGTGGAATGGGAGGCAGTCCTTGAGCTAGAAGCAAATGATTCTCCTCCTTCCATTTGGTCAGCACTTCATCAATATTAGGTGTGGCTTGATAGCTTTCTTGGAGGTGTGTAGATGGAATGTGTTCAGACATGGAATGTGCCATTGGGTTTGAACCGTCCATCACACCTTGGCTGAGGAATCTCTCTCTGGATTCCAACTCTGTAATTCTTTTGGCTATATCCTCTTGGAAGAACCTTTCTTGGAGGTTACTAGCATTATCATGAGTAGGAGTAGCATCATCTTCTTGAAGGTTTTGAGAAAAACCTTTTTGCTCCTCCTTCCTACCCATGATTCTATTGTTTGCTTCTAGCTTAGGATCTCAGAATTAGAATTTTGCTCCTATGAACATGAAGCAAATTTGTTTTCTCCAAGGTCCTAGGGCACCTTCACAAGGTTTAAAAGTTTCATATCTCTTTCATGAAGCAGTCTCATCTTAGCCTCTAAATCCTCAATTTTCTTGGCTAGATTATCCTGAAAGAGTCTTTCTTGGAGGTCACCAGCATCATCATGATGAGTAGGAGCAGTTTCGAGAGAGATGTGTTGGTTCATAATGTTCCCCCCAAAGGAAGATTCACGATCTAAAGAATTTAGAAGGTTCATCTCCATGGGAGGCTGTTTTAGTTCCCTTTGATGCTTGAAGGCTAGGCATATGGGGTTAAGAGCAGGGTTGATTAATGGATCAGATGAGCTGGAATGAACAAGTGCTATCTAATAGAAAGGATTTGGTGTATAAGAGGGGGTTTTCTTTAGAATAGGAGGGGGCATGCAAGGCTGACTCATTGAATGAATGGATTACTCCATTTTGCTACCTCCTCCTCCATGTATTGCAAGGCCTGAGCTTGCTTGAACAAACATTCCTCTTTATACATCAGCTCCTGCTGATATTCATACTACTTATCCAGTCTGTCTATCTCCATTACCTGCTTCTCAAACTCCAGTGCCACCTCCCTTATCATTGAATGGTAACTAAGAGAGCTACTTGAAGGGATTCCATAAAATTTTTGAGTCTTATTGAAGTCATATGAAGGAATACAAGGTCCATGGTTTTGTGCAAAGGAATTATACATACAAAAAAATGAGATTTTCTTGATGGCACCAGGCTGCTTAACTAGCTAATTCAACTCAGAGTCGCCATTGGTGTTGATGCAAAAGCCTCCAAAGCTTGGCTAGTTGAAGAACACACCAAAAATTATTCAACTCTGTGGACACAACTTGTCCTAGTTGGTCCCATCGGGCATGCCAAAAACTGTTGACACAGTGATTGCACCTAGGGCAGGACACCTAGCTCCCACCCTCACACGCAACAATGGAAAATCCCTTCTCGCCTGTGGGACTGGTGAAGCTAGAGGGGAGAGTCTCTAAATACATGCTAGCTCCCTCTAATGTATCCTTTAGGCCTTGGTTTCTCCTACTGCTAACAAAGAAATTTAAAAAGGGGGGGTTGAAAAGGGAGAGAGAGATGCTGAAACAGAACCTAAACCTAAAAAAATGAAAAGGTGATACACTGAAAAAGTTTGGTCCACTCAGGCTTGAAACATACACTTTTCACCAAGAATAAGTGCCCATACACTTCATATAATGTGGGAAAACTCTTTTGTGTTAGTGAGTCAGGGGTCCATGGAGATACAGGGAGGAAAGAACTATCAAAGGTGTTTTGAGACACACTTTGATAGCCTATTCACATGCGCCTATATTCCTACTGTAGACACTTCTGGAAGACCTACAGAAAAGAAACTCACAATGTGCTAGACATGATAGAATCAATCTGTGAGAAGCATAAAAGGAAATGAATTAACACAAAAATAAAACATAGACATGTGCTTGAGTGCAAGTCCAGATGGAGGTAAAAATGCTAAGTCCTGATTCAAGGTAAAATCTGGCAGAGTTCTGCCTTACAAGCCCAAGATATTTTTGGGTAGAGTTTTACCTTAAGGCTGAGAGATGGATCCTTCTCAAATGAGAAATTTATAATATATAGAAAGAGGAAGAGAACTTGGCACTTTTTGGGAAAGACTTTGGCACTCTTTTTGCAAGCTGGCCCATATGCGCTCTAAGCCTTGGGAAGAGAGAGCCATTTGATTGTCAGTTCTTACTTTGAATTTGGCATCCCAACATTAATGAGAAAACATGGCTGCACCTCTTTTCTATGAACAAATTGATCCCTTCAAGGCATTTGAGTGGCTTGTCTACTTATAAATGCAAACTGGAGGAAACAAGCCACGTCACTTACTATTTGCACTATTTGGTGACCATCTGGCAATAACTCACCTCCTCTTTACCACTTGGACTACTTTGTCTCTTTTTACACCTTGTCTTCTTCCTACTTTATCTCCTTCTATCTCCTTCAGCCCTTGGGGGCTATCTTTTGGTGGGTCACTGCGTTCCTTGGGCTCTGTTTTGGTTGGCACTCAGGGTTTTTGAAAACAAATGGCTATTTCACCATCTTAAATTTGACATCCGCACACCCATCACCGGGTTTGAATACCCATTGGCTAGTTTCCTTTGTTTAACTTTGACATCCTCAGGTTCATCACCCTTGGACCTTCCTTCAGCTTTCTACTTCGGCCTTTTTCCCTGCAGGCCTTTTCTACGAGCTTATTTTCCATCCACTTTTTACGCGAACTTTTTCCCATGGACCAAAATTCTATGAGAATTGTCTCAACCACTTGTTATTTCTTCAAATTTTTCCTGGCTTACTTCCTGTGGCCTTCCAAATTTCTTTAGACTTTTTGTCTGAAGGAATTCTTTCATACAAAAAGTCCAAAGGAATTATGCCTTTGCCTTAACAAAATTCTGAAAGATCTTACCTTTGCAACTTTCTTTGTGGCCTCTTTGAAGTGCTCCCTGCCCTCCACAAGGGCTCTTGAACCTAGAACTACCCTCTGCAAGGCACTTGTCCTTCAGGAGGATTGAACTTTTTTGGTTGAACCGCTCCTTTGAACCAACTATTGAACTAATTGATTGAACTGATTTAATGGTTTAAGCGGTCATTGAACCAAGGCGTTGAATCGAGTGTTAAACCAAGATCATTGAACCATTTAAAATGAGATGAGCCTTTGAACTTTGCTGATGAACTTTGCATTTAACTTTGCCGATTGAACCAAGTCTTTAAACCAAAACATGGAACCAAGGCGTTGAACCAATGCATTAAACCAAGCTGATGAACTGACTAAGTGAACTGAGTGATTGAACCATCTGATTGAACTAAAGCATTAAACCAAAATGTTGAACCAATGTGTTAAACCAAGTTGATGAACCATTTGATTAAACCAAAGCAATGAACTTCACTAATTGAACCAAGGCATTGAACTAGTTTTATGGTTCAACGGTTTAAAGATGCTAACTTTTGGAAAGATTATGTCGTTGAACCACTCTTCCAACCTTAAGAAAAAGTGTCTTTGAACCATTTGAGCTCTATTTCCTTATGAATTTCTTTAGACAAGAGTCTAAAGAAGCTTTGTAAAACCTTGCACTCTCTGAACTGGTTCTTCATCTGCCAAAAGACTGTTAGGTTGTGGAGCTAAAAGCTTCAACTTTGCAGACATGGAGGAGGATGCTGAAGTTCCAGAAGTATCGGTGTTGGTAGTATGACCGACGTTAGTCATGATGAATGTAGAAGGCAACCAGCATCGGTAGGGAGTCAGTCGATGTCGGTTAGCACCAATTAGAAAGGGACCGACATCAGTCGCCTGTGTGTTCCAGAATTGTTCATTGCACAAACAGTTAGTTAGTTGAACTGAGTGTTTGCATGTAAAGGCTATTTCGAGTCTTGAGCTGTGTTTCTATTATTAGTAAATTAAGAGTCTAAGTTATTGTTTAAGTCTGGGATCTATTTATAGACCCATTGGCATGTATTGTAATTATGAGCTAGAAAGGAAGGCAAAGAAGATCCTTCCATTGTAAGATCATTGAGTTGCAGGTTGTTGCAAGCTCATAGGAGATCTACATGTGTAAGTATGGTCTGTTGAATTACAGGTTGCAGGTTCATGGGAGATCTACTTGAAGTACTTTAGAGTGCTTGGGTACTGGTAGGGTTATTACTGACTGGTTGGAGAGGTGAACACCAATTCTGTGTGTGAGTTGTGTGTTGGAACCATTTTTGGTAGGAGAGTGTTTTGAATAATTACTGTACACTTGAGGTGTGGGAAGCCTCTGTAAGGTGGAAGAGTGTGGTGGCTCTTTATTGTATTCTTTTCTGTACAAGTGTTAATACAAGATAGTGTATTATCTCTCATATTCTGTGCTATTTGTGAATTCTAGTTACTTGTTACTTCTAGTATAATTTCTGCATGTTTAATTGCTTGTATTTGGTAATCATATTGTGCTCTTTCTGAGGAGAAAGATCCTAACAAGTGGGATCAGAATAGGTGTGTTGTTCTTGGATTCCCCAACAACTAGTATCAGAGCCTGGTTGTAGGTTCAAGAGATGATGCCAACAACTGGTATCAGAGCTTTTGGTTGGGATACTAATAGACTGGATTAGATCTGGGTAGTGTGTGTTGATTACAAGTTACTCACAGGGTTTTTGTTTGAGTGGGAGTAGAGCAATGGTAGAAGATAGTAAGCTACGAATGGAGAATTTTAATGGCAAGAACTACCAATTATAGAGGATGCAGATTGAAGATTATTTGTATTAGAAAGATTTGTACTTACCGTTGGGTGGGGTTGATTGCAAGCCCCGAGATATGAAGGATGAAGAATGGGAGGTTCTTGATCGAAAGGCTCTGGGATCTATAAGGTTGAGTCTTGCATTGTCTGTGATTTCCAACTTATCACATGTGAAGACAATGGTAGAGTTGATGGAATCTTTGGCAAATTTATATGAAAAACCCTTAGCTTCGAATAAGGTATTTCTTATGAAGCAATTATTTAATTTGCAAATGTTGGAAGGTGGATCTGTACATAGTCATCTTAGTGATTTCCATGGTTTGGTAAACCAGTTAAGTTCAGTCAATATTGATTTTGATGATGAAATTAAGGCTCTCTTAATCTTATGTTCATTACCTAAAAGTTGGGAAAGTTTGGTAATGGCAGTTTCTAATACTGCACCTACTTCAAAAATCTTAAAAGTGGATGATGTTGTGAGTGTGATCTTGAATGAAGAGATACATAGGAAAAGCACAGGTGAATCATCAGGAAATGCTTTGAGTGTTGAAGGCAGAGGAAGGCAAAGAGAGAAGATAGAGCATGGGAGATCAAGGTCCAAGATAGGTAGGAGATCTAAGTCTAGGTATGACAGAATAACTTACTGGAAATGTGGAAAGCAAGGGCACTTAAAAAGAGATTGCAAGTTGGGTGAAGATCAGCATGAAGGACATGAAGAAGAAGCAGATGTTGTGGATTTCATTGCATAGGATGCTCTGGTATGTTCTTTGGATAAAGTAGAATCTTGGGTTTTAGATTCTGGTGCCTCTTTTCATGCATTCCCAAATAGAGAATTTTTTCATGAGTATGTCTAGGGAGACTTTGGAGAAATTTGTTTAGGGGATGGTAAGCCTTGTTAGATGGTTGGCAAAGGAAAAGTGAAGCTGAAATTGCAGACAGGTAACACATGGGTGTTGAAGGAGGTCATGCATGTCCCAGTTCTAGAAAAAAATTTGATTTCTATAAGAAGTTTGGGTGATGAGGGTTGCACAATAACTCTCACAGTGGACTCTTGGAAGGTTACCAAGGGTGCACTTATTGTAGCAAGAGGTAAGAAAGTAGGTACACTTTATCTATCTACTTGTATTACTGATTCTCTTTATGGGTTATCTACTTCAGCTGTAGATTCAGAGATGTGGCTTAATAGGCTTGGTCACATGAATAAGAAGGAGATGCATGTTCTTGAGTCAAAGGGTATGCTTTTAGATTTGAAGAGCATAGATCAAGATTTCTGTATGCAGAAGAAGAAGGTGATGTTTCTTGAGGAATCTGATGTTAGTGACAAGAGCAAAAAAGTCTTGTTTTTCAAGGAGAAGGTGATGGACAGAGTTCAGCATAAGGGGCAAAAGAATTCTAAGTAGAGCAAGGGTGATTTGGATAAGGGTTTGATCCAAAAGGAGCTCACAAGAAAAGGTCAGTTCTCACAAGAAAAACACAAAGACCGATGTCAGTAAGAAAATTGATGTCAGTGTCCAGACAGGGACCAATGTCGGCTATGTGCAATGCGATGTCGGTGACTCAGAGATAGATAGACACCGATATCGGTAAGGGGGAATCGACGTCAGTGATGAGGCAGTCACAGGGAACTGACATCGATCGGGTGTAGACTGAGATGTGACCGGCATCGGTCATTGAGGTGGATTTTGGGTGGTTAGCAAGCTGTCAAGGAGTCTCAATTGCCCATATGGAGGACTTAAAGGGTATGTAAGCCTCAAATTCATCATTTCCCTTCTTTACACTACTTGTTGCTCACTTATGGTAAAGAACCAGGAAGTTGTTAAAGAAGTAGAACAGGTAGATCCAGGAAACAGTGGGAGCTTGGCATAGATGAGGATGTGATTCCTTGGAGAAGAACCAAATGGGAGTTTTGGGTGGAGTTGCCAGCTAGAAGAAAGCACTGAGAGATGAATGGATGTTCAGGATGAAGAAGAGTGGAAATGGATACGTGAGACGGTAGGCCAGGGTATATGGTCTTGTATAAGCTGCAGGGCAATGGAGGTTTGATCATTGTGTTTCTCTTTACCAGGTTGGATAATATTAGCTACATTATCCTATTACTGTATGATGTGCTTGTTGTAGGGTTACATATACAAGGAGTTGCTGAACTAAAGGTAAAGCTAGTTCAGAAGTATGTCATGAGGAATCTGGGAGCAGCAAGGTTCTTTGGCATGAGTGTGTTCTAGGGACATGGAAGGTCACATGTTGACTTTGTTTCAGGATGATTGTGTGAGACCGATTAGCACGCTAATGGTTGGACAGTTCACAGAATAGTGTCTTGATTCACAAAATGAGGTTAAGTGCATGGTATGTACTAGACCTAAGTTTTCCCAAGTAGTGGGAGTTGTCACAAGTTTGGAGCCAATCTAGGAAAGAATCATTGGAGGTTAGTTCAGTGGATTCTTAGAGGGACCAGCAGTAGGTGCACATGCTATGTAGGGTCAAGTTATTTTCTACATGGTTTGTAGATGTGGATGTGGCAGGTAATTTGGGTGACGTGAGTTGCACTACAAGATTTGTGGTGGTTGGTCTTCAAGAGTGATCTTAAAGAGGGATACAGAGCCAAGGGAACAAACTAGACAGAGTACAAGTACAGGTACAGTTGCATCTATTTATCTCCAAGTGGGAGATTGTTAGGTTGTGGAGCTAAAAGCTTCAACTTTGTAGACATGGAGGAGGATGTTGAAGTTCTAGAAGTATCAGCGTCAATAGTATGACCAACGTCGATCATGATGAATTTAGAAGGCAACCGGCATCGGCAGGGAGTCGACCGACGTCGGTCAGCACCAGTTAGATAGGGACCGACGTCGGTCAGCACCAGTTAGATAGGGACCGACGTCGGTCGCCTGTGTGTTCCAAAACTGTTCGTTGCATGAACAGTTAGTTAGTTGAACTGAGTGTTTGCATGTAAAGGCTATTTCAAGTCTTGAGCTACATTTCTAATATTAGTAAACTAAGAGTCTAAGTTATTGTTTAAGTCTGGGATCTATTTATAGACCCATTGGCATGTATTGTAATTATGAGCTAGAAAGGAAGGCAAGGAAGATCCTTCCATTGTAAGATCATTGAGTTGCAGGTTGTTGCAAGCTAATAGGAGATCTACATGTGTAAGTATGGTCTATTGAATTGCAGGTTGCAGGTTCATGGGAGATCTACTTGAAGTACTTTAGAGTGCTTGGGTACTGGTAGGGTTATTACTGACTGGTTGGAGAGGTGAACACCAATTCTGTGTGTGAGTTGTGTGTTGGGACCATTTTTGGTAGGAGAGTGTTTTGAAGAAGAATTACTATACACTTGAGGTGTGGGAAGCCTCTGTAAGGTGGAAGAGTATGGTGGCTCTTTATTGTATTCTTTTCTATACAAGTGTTAATACATGATAGTGTATTGTCTCTCATATTCTGTGTTATTTGTGAATTCTAGTTACTTGTTACTTTTGGTATAATTTCCATATGTTTAATTGCTTGTATTTGGTAATCATATTGTGCTCTTTCTGAGGAGCAAGATCCTAACAAGTGGGATCAGAACAGGTGTGTTGTTCTTGGATTCCCCAACAAAGACTACACTTGCAGAGTTCGTAGAAGTCCCTGTGAAGTTCGTAAAAAACCTGTAGAGTTCATAGAAATGGACCTGCAGAGTCTATAGAAACTTCACTACTGAGTCTGTATAAATCCAAGCTCTCTAGAGTCCATAGAAATGGACATGCAGAGTTCGTAGAAAACTTGCGGAGTCCGTAGAAATTGCAAGACTCATGCAAAAATCAAAAGTAGTGGCTTAGAATAGCATTAAAAAAGGGGGGACCAAATTTTTTGGCCTGTTGGGAAAAAAATGGTCAACATTAAGATCTAGCCAATGTCAACCTATTTGAATCTTACACTATTTGTACCATCATGTCAATAATATACCATTACCCACTTGTCCTTTATCATCCTCAACTCATAGACTAAGACCAATAAGAGTCCACAATACCTCTTGATGATTTCAAGAATGATGAGGATTTTTGTGATTTCATGGGATTGAGAGACAATGTTACTTTAAGAGATTATAAGGATTCTCTATCAAATTTTATCACACTACTCATTTCAGAGAATGGGTGAACACCCTTAACCAAAAGCAAAAAATTAAAACATTATGGTCCCAAAGTGAAAACTTCATTGAAGAAATTTTAGGCCAGGGAAAAAGTAAAAAAAAAGGTTAGTATCTTGGTGAAAACCTATTTTAGGTGCCACTAAACTGGGATGTTCACCCTTTCTCAAATAAATCTAAGGAGGCCATCAATAATGAACTTACATTTGGGTCCAAACTTAGTATAAAGGATCAACATGCTTTTGAGAAAATTATTCGAGAGTGTCCTGAAGTCTTTGTTACATGACCCTTGCCACCATTAGGAGATTGTGATTCATCTTGTTTGGGGGAAATTGAAGAATCAATCTGATTGGAGGACTTTGTCATTCCCATCTAATTTACATCTTTGATAGCCATCCTAGAAGATGGATCTACTCTCCTTGTAGAGGATAATTCAAAAGTCAACATTAGAAGTCCAGATAATCATGCCCATCAATAAGGAGGAACGTGAAGTTATTAAATCTCTTATTAGAGAGTTCATAGACATTTTTTCATGGGTTTACTATGATATGCCAGGTTTAGATCCATCATTGGTTCTACACCATCTTGTAATTCATCCAGATGCTAAGATGGTTAAGTAAAAATTGAGGAAAATTCATCCTTGCATTGCCATCTTGGTCAAGAAAGAACTGGAGAAACTCTTAGATGTTGGATGTATTAGATGTATTGATTATTTGGTTTGTATCTCCAATATTATGCCAATCAACAAAAAACCATAAGCTATTAAATCATGTATTGATTTTTGAGACATTAACAAGGCATATCCAAATGACAACTTTCCTCTACTAAACATCAACATGATCATTGACTCCACAATTGGGTATGAAATGTTTTACATCATGGACAAATTTTTAGGATATAACCAAATCAAGATTTCACCTGAAGACCAACACAAGATAATGTTCACCACTCCTTGGAGAATGTTTTGCTATCAGGTCATACCTTTTGGCCTCAAGAACGTAGGGGAAACATATAAAAGGGCCATGATTTTTATATTCCATGATGTGATGCATGATATTGTCAAAGAATATGTTGATGACATATGGGTAAATTTAAGACCTATATAGACCATTTAGCTAAACTATGAATAATATTTGAAATGCTTCATGAGTAAAAAGTTTGGATTAATCCCAAAAAGTGTGCCTTGAGTGTTACTTTAGGCAAACTATTAATCTTTATTATCTCTCGTTGAGGCATTAAATTTGATCCTGCTAAGGTTTAGGACATTACAAAGATGCTGCCACCTTATACTTTGAAGTAGCTCCACAATTTATAAGGCAAAATATAGTCTATTAAAAGCTTCATTTCAAAATTGTCTAATAATTATCATCCATTCACTCATATATTGAATAAGGGAATTACCTTTTCATGGAATATAAACTACTCAAAGGCCTTTGAGCACTTGAAAGAATACTTGGCCAATCCACCTATTCTACTATCACCTACATCAGGAAAGCCATTCTTACTTTACCTATTTGTCATTGAAAATGTCTTGGTGGCACTTTTGGTCCAACATGATGAATATGGAAAAGAACATGAAATGTACTATATAAGTCATACACTGGTATCATATCAACATAATTATACCCTAATCAAGAAATCTTGCTTAACTATGGTCTTTACAGGCCAAAAGCTACATCATTACATGCTCAACAAAAAGACCATAGTCATCACCAAAGTAGATCCAATCAAGTATATAATATCAAAAATAAATTTATAGGTTTACATAACTAAGTGGATCATGCTTCTAAGTGAGTTTGAGATTGAATATGTCGACCAAAAGGCCATTAAGGGACAAGTACTTGCATACTAGTTGGCTGAAGCTCACATTTTAGATACTCAACCACTTACCTTTTCATTTCCATATGAGTCCATTATGACCATATAAGAAGCACCTACTAAAGAGAAATAATGGAATATTTATTTTTATGGTTGTTTCACATCACATGGGTTAGGAAAAGGGTTGTTATTCATAACACCATAAGGATATCTCATTTTCAAGTTATTATGTATCAACTTTCATTGTACCAATAACATGGCTAAGTATGAATCACTCATTGTGGGGATTTACCTAGCAGTACAATGGAACATTCAACATCTACTAGTTTAGAGTGATTTATATCTTATATTAATTAGCTTAGAGACTAATTCTAGATCAAAAATGGCAAGTTAGTACCTTATAAATCCATGATGGACAATCTCAAGCAATAGATTATTGACATTTAGTTTGAACACATACCTTGGGCAAATAATTGAATAACAAATGCCATGACTATAATTAGTTATCTAATCTACATCATATACAAGGCAATAGACTATCAGTTCATAATTGAACATCTTATAGTTCCTGCTCATGAACCCTTTACCATTGAAATGATCTATGATATTATTGGTCCCAATTTTATTTGGTATTTTGAACTATATAATTATCTCCATGACCATTCCTTCCACTAGAACTTTCCCATCAGATACAAAAGGCCTTCACACACCAAGCCTCTTTCTATACATTACTTGGACATACACTTTACCAAAGAAGCTTTGATGAACTCTATTTCATTATTTAACTTCAATAAAATTAGGATTAGTGTTGAGGAAAATTCACGAAGGAGTTTTTGGGGCCTACACCAATGGGGTCATCCTTGCCAAAAAACATCTACGTACTAGTTATGATTGGCTAACCATAGAAGTAGATGCAACCAATTATGTTAAAAGGTGTAAACAATGTCAAAGGCATGCTAATTTGATCCATGCTCCATTATGAACATTCAAGCCAATAACTATGTCATGGCCATTTTTAACATGGGGAATAAATCTCATAGGAAATATTAACCCTACCAACTTAAATGGACATAAACATATCCCTACCATCACTGGGTACTTTACTAAGTGGGTTGAAGCCATTCCCCTCACTTACATGATGGGTAAGCAAATTTATAAATTCGTCTCATTTGCCATTATAGTATCCCATCTAACATTATATTTGATAATGGTAATTCATTTAAAAACAAGTATGTCAAATCCATCTGTGTTGAGCTTAACATTACCCAACATTTTTTCACTACATATTACCCACAAAGTAATGGCCAATTAGAGGCATATATAAAACCATTGTCAATATTATTAAGAAGATCATCAATGATGTTGGCTATGATTGGAACTTGCAAATATTTCATGACATCTAAGCCTACCATACCAAGTTCTACACTCCAATAAGAGTCACACCATATTCCTTTATTTATGGCACTGAGGTCATTATTGTCATTGAGGTGGATTTGCCTTCTCTACACTTTTCATTAAAATGCATCCTTGATGATGAGGATTACAGAATAGGTCATCTACAAGGGCAAGAAACATTAGATGAAAAATACATGGCCGCTATGAAAAACCTTCAATCATACCAAAAATGGTTATGCAGTTAGTATAATAGGCATGTGAAGCATAGATAGTTTGAGATTGGTGATCTTGTCCTCAAATAAAACCAAAATATCACCACTGCTGAGAAAAAGGAAAAAGACAAGTTCAAGCCTAATTAGATATGACCTTAAATGATTATTGTTAATTCTAACTCTAGAGCATACTGGTTGTCTACACTAGAAGGAGATTAACTTGATAAACCAAATGAACATAATACATCTAAAGCACTTTTTCACTTGAGATAATCGAGGTATGGTATATGAGTATCATTTAAGTTGTACCATAATATCACCTTCCTTATACCATAACATATACCATTCCTCCTATATCTTACCTATTGGCTAAAGTTTATTTTATCACCTATCACATTTTTGACCTTGGTTCTAATTCATTGATACTTGGGGAACCTTCAGTGATTGGGTTCAATTAAAGTTTCAGTGGTGGATTTAGTCTTGCAATTATTTGAGCACATTATTTCAAAAAGAGACAATATCTTAAGGCAATACAATAGTGGTTTGGAAATTGCATTATTCAATGTTATCACATTCTATCTCATTTCTAGTGCTATTTATTCTAACCACCTTTGGGAAAATTAGTTTCACAAACTCTTGTCATTTTTCCCTATATCCTAGGGGTAACTTGCATGTGTCATTATTTTCTATAGCCTAGGAGCAACCCATCTTACCCACATTTCTGCATCATTGTTCCAAGCATTGCCATTTTCCTATTCATGAACTTCTCGTTACCTCTTTAGATCCTTTGATATTATTGGAACTATATTTAGTTGAGGTCCTTTGGGACTATTTAGGCAACACTCAATTTACATTAAGGTCAAATTGGTCAGCCCTTTTGCCATGCTCTCATCATTTTATGAGTTAGACCATTCTGTATCTCATAATCCTCCATTGAGTTGAGATACCAAAAAAACCAAAACATTGGAAACATTTCTAAACATCCATTAGTGTAAGGTGAAATACAGTGGCTTGAGTTTGATTTGTACTATGTAGGTAACACTCAATATTTTCTAGGATTAGCTTAGCCACTCTTATTCTAACACTCTCTCTATTTTATGAGAAATTTAAGTAATGATATCTTTATTTTATGAGTAATTTTATTAAATGCTCTCTCAATTTTATGAGTCACTTTTGTGTGTATTATGCATTTAAAATATATGCATCAATGAACCCTTATTCTAATGCTCTCATCATTTTGAGAGTAACCTAACCTATGCTATCACTATTTTGTGAGTTAGCCCATTCTATGTCTCATGATTCTCTATTGAGTTGAGATGCTTAGAAAAACCCAAAAACATGGATATATGCTAGAAAAATCATTAAAAAAACCTTTAATATTAGGCCATTCAAATTTTATCCATACCACTTAAGGTGTGCATCTCCTAATCAATAGGTATAACTGGAACATTCACATGGTTTCTTTCATGACCATTTCTATTTGCCCATTCCATTTTATGATCATGTTTCATCCCATTTCTGGGAGAACTATATTTGGCCTAAATTTCATGTTGAAACTTGTCTCTATGGGACTATGTAGGTAGTGTTGAATTGCCTAGTGCATTTAGAGACAACTTAGCCACCACCTCTTTATCACATTTTTTTCCTTTTGGCACTATTTTTTGTCTCCTTTACCATAAGGATGGTGTGATTTATAGTTAGTTCACAAGTATTCACTTGTCCTTTAGTTTCCCCATCCTTATTGTTATCTTTCCAATCTTTGTTGTATGCTCTCACCATTTTACAAGTCACTTTTGTGAGCATTATGCATTTGAACTTGATGCATTACTGACCACTCAATTTTTCTCATGGTCTCATCATTTTGTGAGCTCATTATTATGCCAAACCTTAGATGTAGTGAACACTATGAATTACCAATTAAATTCATTCATGACCAATCATATTTTATATTTTAGTGTGTTTTTTTCCTTAACCCATACTCTCACTATTTCATGATATTTTTATGTTTGACACTTGCATGATTGCAAGTGCCATCCCCTCTTTACTCTATGCACTCGTTGTTTTGCGAGACCATTATTATGTTCCTCTATGATCAATTTATTTTCCTTATCATCAGTTTTATTCTATCTCATATCCTGGGAGAACTACATTTGGCCTTAAGTCAATGTTAGACCCTCTGTACATGAGACTATGTAGGAAATATTCAATTACCTAGTGAATTTGGAGACAACTTAGCTACCCCTTCCTTATTCTTCTATCCCCCTTGACCTTATAATAGTGTTGTTCTTCATAAGCCTAAGGGAAACCTTGTGCTATTTTACCTTTATCATTGTTACCTATGGCCTAGGGGAAACCTTGTGCCATTTTACATTTTCCATTGCTCTTTATGACCTAGGGGAAACCTCTTGTACCCAAGCATAATAATTATATTACACATGCATAAATAGTTAGATTAGTTGTTTATTTTGCATTTTTTTAGATTAGTTGTTTGTTTTATTTACCTTAGTTTACTTGTTTGTTATTTTGGCTTAGAATAGTTGATCACTCTTATTTATGCATTAGTTTAAATATTCATTGCATTTTAATTTCTAATTAGTTCATTTTGTTCATATGGCTTGCATTCATTATCCTTAACTCAGGTTGTTTATTGCTTTTATTTTAACTTTATTATCTATTACCTTGATTTAGCTTAGGTTTTCATTGGTTGTGTTTTATTTAGTCATTAAATTCATTTATTTTAATTCGCTGATGACTAAATTTTTATCTTGGATTAGTTTTTGTGTTTGTTAGTTTTGTTAATCTTAATTGGTTGATGACTAACATTGTTCCTTTCATTAGTACTTTGGTTGTTTTTATTAGGTTGTTTGTTTATTATTTCTTCATTCATCTGTTTGTTTATTTTAATTAGTTGTTGACTTTTTATTTTATTGTGCCTTTCTTTTTTCTTAGTTTTTTTAGGTCTATTACATTTTATTTACACTTGAGTCTAGATTAACCATATCTTGTACTTATATTTAGATATTTGTATGCATTTCGATACTTAGTTAATTTTCATTGTATTTAAACTTGGGATTTGATTGTTCATATCTTATGCCTAAGTTTTTTATAATTGTATTTAAATTAAATTTTTTCATGCTTAAGATAGATATTTTTATTATGATTGTCTATAAATATCATGCATAATGTCACAAGATATAACAAAAATCAGGCCAATGGATTTATCAAACAATGTAGTAGGCAATACTTCACCTTGTTCACAAATGGCATATCCCAAACAAATATAAAACCCATAAGTAACCAAATAAGCATGTTTATATTATGTGCTAAGATAGACGTGCATCTCTGAATAAGCATATATATAAGTCATATAAAATAAGCATATAAAAATAGTGAAAGATGTCATATACATGGAAATATAGTAAATGATAAAGCATGCATGTATACATGGAAAATCAACATACACAATGCTAAATCATCACATCTAAACATGAGATCAACATTATAATCAATAGAGCATCACATATATCAAAAAAATAATAGTCCATGTATAAATTCCTCTAAGGACCAACTATGAGTGTCAATTTATCTCACAAAGTAATGTCATATACATCAAAAATATAAACCTATCATAGTGATAAAATAAAAAAATATCCCAGAGCTATACAACATCAAATCTGACTTTATGATTCCATAGGTCCTATAGGAGGTGGTACTAGTGGTCCTAGTGGTGGCAATGATCATGGCTACTACATAAACTATCCTAAGGATATTATCTCATGTGCCCTAAAACTAGATAGAGATGACCTACTACCATCCATCTGTGCATCCCATACCTCAAATATAAGAATATGATGATATATAGGGACCACAGTCTCATAGGCCCATTGATATTAGGAGGCCTCATTCTTATCCCAAAGGATCTCCAAGATCATCCTAAAAAATAATTCCTCTAATCTTGTACCTCTTTTCTCATATTGATCATGTTAGAGCCTATGTACAACTACTAGGGCTTGATCCCTATTTAATATGGCTTAATCATGCTCTGCCTATACATGTGCCTATACCTTTACCATCTATGCCACCTCTACCTTCAGTCAGGTAATATCTAATTAAAGGGCATCCATATCCTCATCTTTGATATCCAATTGTGCCTATAACTCACCCAATTTTATCTACAAGCCATGGATCTCATGTAACTTGGCTATAATCTCCTCCTCTAAAATAAAACTTCCCATAGACACTCTAGATGTACTTGTTATACCTATAGAGCTCAGATCCACCATTATGGCTTGGGTATCATCACCACTATCCCCTACATCATCATCCTCATCATCATCATCTGCACCCCCACTATTGTGCCAACTATTGTTACTATCACTAGCTCTATTGCTCATCTCAACCTCGACCTCATTCACATCCATAGGCACTTAACCTTTTACATGTCCACCTTATCCAATTTATTATATAGGGGATGTTAATATCAAAAGACAAACCTATACCCACCTATGCACATACTCTAGTATCACACTTGCATCTGTAGGGCCTCCTACATAGGCCCATGGAACATGTGGCATTACCCCATAATTGCTTGTCAGTACTCCTCAAAATCATTGGGGTAGTGTGAAAAATATATTAGGTGGCATGAGTAAACCACCTTAGCTTTTTAATAATATATTTTACCATGACAAACTATCATAACATCTGATTTGGTTGATAATCTTCAATAACATGAGTCTATCTCCCTGCAAGGAAGCACATAATCATCATGAAGCTAGAGTATCATCTATCTTAGCTCCATATATCCTGTAGCCATTAAAGCTGATATAGAAGATATGGATACCAAATGAAGAACTCATCCATCAAATCATCAAACATATGCTAGTATTAGTATATCTCACCATGATGTTCCCTATGGCTTGAACTTATATGAGCCTAACCATAAGCCAATGGCTTTTGAGGTCCTCTAACTTATCTTTGACCAATCGATTGATCTATGGGTATATGATACCATCAATAAATCTGAAGTAGCATGGAATCTTAGATAATTCATCCTCTTGTTCAAGCCACTATGTGTAAGTCTATGTATAATTAGGCCTATAATAATGGCCCCTAGGCAAACCTAGTCATGTTATCCATCATCAAATGGATGACTCCACCCAATTCTATGTGAAATAACGGGCTGCTCTTATCAAATAGTAATATGATGTTGATAATGGACATAAGTAAAAAAACCTTCATGTTAATCAAAGTTGGTGGTGAGAGGTCCTCTAGGGCTAGGTCATCTAGATGAAATTGTATGTGTCTCTAACATATCAATGTCAACCTTCCCATATATCATGGAAATATATAGGAATCTAGTGAAGTCATCCAACATCACCTATTATCATGTTATGTCTATCAAGAATAATTTACAACATATCATGGGTAGTTTAGTATATGTTAGGTATCCTCTAGTGTAACTATAGCCTCCTTAGTAAGTAGGTGGAATGAATAAGTCTTAAAGTGTCATTGATCCACTAGTGCACCTAGGTACACTTAATATAATCATATCATAGGAATTAGCATAGAATCTAATAAATCTAAGGAATGAAAGAATGTGTCCATGTCCTCTATCCATATTTGTGGCATTTGTAAACAATGAGAACACCACTCTCAAGCATTAGTATCGTAATTTGCTCTTGCACCCATAACAAGCTTAACATTAACCTACACTACTATCTATACAAGTGTAAATGCATATTAGTCCACCCATGAAGATTATTTTTGCCCATGCCTAATTATCCTAAAAATGCCTTAGTTTAAGGTTTATGATGAAGTCACCATTTTCCCTTTTATCCTATATGATGACTTTGCCCTTTTTTGGTGAAATCATCGAATAGACATTTTCCATAATTTTTTCATGAAATCATCATTTTTAATCCACATGAAAGAAATGAATTCACATGTTTTCATATATTACTGAATTGGAAAAATATTGCATTTTCAATGATGTCACCATTCATTTTTGATGATGTCATTATTTCTATTGGTCAAAGCCAACATTTTCCATACCATGAAAATGGTGACTTCATCATTTTTATCCCTACTCCTAGCATTAAATGCATAGTAAATTCCCTAAGGAGATAAAGTGAGGTCACTTACTAGAGGTTCATTACATGGTGGCCACTTCTGTTCCCTTATTTAGTTACTCACGTGCCTTTATCCTCATCCGTGCACCATTTCTTGTCACTTCTTCTTGATAGGTCAAAACTCAATATTTATAAATAATTTGGGTGAAAATGAAAAAATTTCACCCCATGGGGTGAATATATAGATTGGAAAATTAAATTTTCACCCCCTAGGGTCTAAGGTGTCTCCCCATTTATTTCAAGAGTTCTATATTTCACCCTCGTGATCTATTTTTTATGTTGTTTTTTTCTACTTTCACTATTTTTGACTAGAAACGTTATTGGGCCTTTTAATGACCTGTTTAACAATGTTATTTTTTGGATTTATCCTATGCTAATTGAAAATAATATCTTTATACTAGTCATCTTTTTATATATTAATGATTTTATTTTATGCTAACTCATCATCACTTCATTTACAAATTTATTGCATGAGCTCCCTTTGCCAATTTGCCTAAACATGATAAGTTATTTTCGATTGATTAATTTTTTATCCTATCTTATTGGGGAAAATCAATTTTATCCTTATTAATCTACCTATTGGGGTAAATCACTATGCCAATTATTATAATCACCTTTGGAAAAATCATTTTTTTGACCTATCCACCCTACTGGGGAATTTTCACTACACTAATGATTATGACCACCTTTGGAAAAATCATTATTCTTGCCCATCCACCATATTAGGGAAGATCAATATGCCACTAATTATAACCATCTTTGGGCAAATCAGTATTTCCACCCTCGTTACCACTAGATCATGCCATTTTCCCTCTTTTTTAAAGGTTTGTTCAATGAAACTATTTACCACCTCATCCCTTAAGGGGTCATCCAAGGCTCATAAATCACCCCCTAGGGCATTAGACAAGGCATTAATTAATTTTTTATTCTTTGAAAAGATCTTATTATGCCTGTGTCTTGCAATGCCTATAAGTCACTAGAATTCACAATTTCATTTGGGCATGGGATATAAGTGCCCAAAATCATGTTGAAGTATCCCTATTTAGGGTATTATCCTATACATAATAGTAAACTCCCATGTATTCATCTCTAGTCAAATTATGACCTTGTAAATGTTAGGGTGTGGAGTTAAAAGATTCACCTGGATGCAAGCATGGAGGAGGATTGCAGAGTCACAGTCGCCGACGTTGGCAGGCCACACCGACGTCAGTCAGGGGTCAATAAAAGAGCAACCAACATCGGCAGGAATCCACTGATGTTGGTCACCTCCAGGTAGACAAAGACCGACGTCGGTCACCTATACAGTTCCAAAACTGCTATTGACGAACAGTCAGTTAAGTGAACGGGTTGTTTGCATGAAAAGATTAGTTTGAGTATTTGAGCCACTTGTCTAAATTAGTGTATGCATGAGATCTATATAATAGACTCATGGGCTGTATTGTTAAGTGTAGAACTTGTAGAACCCAAGTGTAGAACTTGGAGAGTTCTTCCCATGGTGGAATCAAGTAAGATTCCTCATGTATGTAAGATCAGGTTTGATATGCACGGTGTTACAGGATCATGGTGGAGATCTACATGTGATAAGTAAGATCAGGTTGGTCTACAAGGGTGTGTGTATGCGAGGGTCAAATGGAGATCAGTGGGAGAGCAGGATCCAAGGTGACAGCAATACATCAAGGAGCAAGATCATGGTTAGATCTACTTGGAGTATCGGTTTGTACTCAATTGTACAGGTAGTATAATGAGGTGAACAACAGCTTGTGTTAGTTGTTAGTTGTGACCTATGAGAGAAGATTACTCAGGTGGGAAGATTACTTGGAGCCCTTGAGGAGGAAGCCTCATAGAGGTGGAAGCCTCATAGAGGTGGAAGAAGAGTGTGATCTCTTTATTGTAATTTCCTTTGTAATGAGTTGAATACAATTGTGTGTTGCCTCTCATATTTTGTGTTTTCTCATTGATAGTTATTTGTTCTTCTAGTTATTTCTGCATGTTTAAGTTGCTTATACAATGGTAATCATGTGTGCTCTTAAATCTGACAAGTTGGGTCAGAGCTTTGGGGAACCTAGGTCCTATCAAATGGTATCAGAGCCTGGTTGTAGGTTCAAGAGCTGATACCATCAAATGGAATCAGAGCTAAGGTTACAGGGAGCAGGTTTTGTGTTTGGTTACAAGTCACTCTCAAGGGTTTCTAATTGAGTGGGAGTAGAGCAATGGCAGAAGAAAGTAAGCTAAGAATGGAGGAATTGAAAAGCATAAATGGTCACTTACGGTCCTATGGAAAGAAGGAGTAGGTAAAAGAAGATTGTTGGTTGGTAGCAGATCAACATGAAGGAACTGAAGATGTAGATGTTGCAAGCGTTTTTGCACAGGATGCTCTGGGAGGTTTCTTGGATAAATTTGAATCTTAGTTAATAGATTCCGTTGCCTCTTTCCATGCAGCCCTAAGGAGAGGAGCTGGTGAGCCTTGTCAAAGAATTGGCAAAGGGGAAGTGAAGCTGAAATTGCAAGCAGCCAACACATGGGTGTTGAAGGAGGTCATGCAGGTCCCAGGCTTGGAGATGTGGCTAATTTCTTCAAGAAAGTTGGGTGATGAGAGATGCACAAGAACTCTCACAGTGGATGCACTTGAATTAGCTGGTGGTAAGAAAGTAGGTATCCTTTATCTACTTGCTTATATTACTGATTATTCTTTTGTTGCAAAGATGTGGCTTTGTAGGCTTGGTCACATGAGCAAGAAGGAGATGCATGTTCTTAAAAGGAAGATTGATATATTTGACAGGCTTAAGAACTGGAAAGCCTTGGTGTTCTTGGAGGAGATGATGGACAAAATTTAGTGGATGGGGCTGGATACATCTAAGCAAGGCAGTTTGGACATGGGTTTTGATTCAAAGGAGCTCGCAGGTAAAAAGTCATCACTCACAAGCAAACACAAGTACCGGCGTTGGTCAGGAGGAACCAAAGTCGAACAGACAGGTATCGATGTTGGTCATGTGCAGACTGAAGCCAGTGATGTCGAGTAGGGTAAGACCAATGTCGGTCAGGAGGACTGACGTCGGCAATAGGTAAGACTGACGTCAATCAGGAGGACTGACATTGACAACAAGAGACACTGATGTTGGCAGGGTTGGTAGTCAAGACAGGCGCATGGAAACTGATGTCGATCAGATGTAGACTATGTGGTGATAGAGGTCAGTCACTGTAATGGATTTTGGGTGGACAGCAAGCTGTCAAGGAGTCTCAAATGCTCATATGGAGGACTAAAGGTGGTAAGTAAGCCTCAAATTCATTGTTCCTCTTATTTATACTCGTTGCTCACTACAGAGCAGGAAGGATCCAAAAAATAGTGGGAGCATGGCAGGAATATGTTGCAAAACCAAGCAGGAGATTTGGTAGGGTTTCCAGCCAGTATGAAAGCACAAAGACGAATGGATACCTTAGTTAAAGAATAGAGAGAACAGACACGTGAGATGGAAGACCAGGTCATATGGTCTTGAGGAAGCTACAGGACAGTGGTACAGGGTTGACAGATGGAGGACAAAGCATGTCTTTAGTCAATGTCAGGGTAACTACTATGTTTGTCTTACCAGGTGGATGATGATAGCTACATTATCCTGTTACTGTATGTGGATGGTATGCTAGCTAACAGGTTTGTACATACAGGGTTTTGCTGAGCTAAGGGTAAGGTTAGTTCAGTGGCATGTCATGAAGGATTTGGAGCAGTGAAATTCTTTGGCATGAGAGACATGGATATCACAGGTTGATTTTGTCTCTAGTGGGAGCTGATGTGAATCAGGTGTTGGTGAGGTTCATTACGCAGGATGCAGAACTGGAGCACACTAAGGGCTGGACAGGTACAGTGTCTGAAATCACATGAGGTCTGATATAGACCTGAGTTTTCCCAAGCAGTGGGAGCTGTCAGAGAGTTAGGAGCCAATTCAGGGAAGTGGGTTCTCAGGTATTTGAGAGGGACCAGCAGTAGGAATTCATGCTATGCAGGGTTAGGACTTCACTACATGGGTTTGTAGGTTCGGATGTGGCAGGGTACTTGGATGACAAGAGGTGCACCACAGGTTGTGTGGTGGGTGGTCTTTAGGTTTGAGCTTGAAGAGGGATACAAGCCAAGAAATAGATTAGATGGGGTATAGGTACAGGTATAGTGCAGCTGTTTATCTCCAAGTGGGAGATTGTTAGGTTATGGAGCTAAAATCTTCACTGATGCAGACATGGAGGAGGTCATTGGAGAAGGTTGCTGAGTGTCATAGACACCAGCATCAGTCAGGCCAACTGACGTCAGTAGGATTAGATAGGGATAGCAATCAACATCGATCATGGATCAGCTGGCATCAGTCACCTCTAGGTAGATAGGGACTGATGTCAGTCGCCTGTGTGGTTCAAACTGTGAGTGTTACAGACAGTTAGTTAATGAATCGAGTGTTTGCATGTTGAGGGCTAATTTTAGACTCAAAGTTATGGATCTAATTATTGTAATTAGGTGTCTAATTATTGTTTGGATGAGATCTATATAATAGACTCATGGGCTGTATTGTAAACTTGTGCTAGAGAGTAAGAAAGTAAAAATAAGCTCCTTCAAAGAGAAGAGAGCAATGGTGTGTTCCTCCTAGTGCCACAGTACCAAGTGTGGGTGCTGGTTTGGAGAATCAAAAGGGTTCTTCATGTATGTAGGATCTTGGTCATCAGGTGTGCATGGATACATTAGGAGATCTACATGGGTAAGTAAGATCATTGATCTACAGGTGTATGTGTGTGTATGATCCAGGTTTGCAGGGGTGCAGAACTAGATTGATTTGCAGGTGTGCAAGATTAGGGAGGACAACAACACAACAAGGAGCAGGATCAGGTGGGATCTACTTGGAGTATAGTGTGTACTCGAACAGGGAGCAAAGAGGAAGGCAAGGTATTTCCTTCCATAAGTAAGGTCTGTTGAGGTGCAAGTTATTGTAGGTTCAGGGGAGATCTACTTGAAGTACGTTTGTGTACATGAAGTGCGTGGAGCACTTGTGATGTGCGTGGAGCACTGGAGTACTGGCAGTAGTGGATACTGGTTGGTTGGAGGTGAACACCAACTCTGTGTTTGAGTTGTGTGTTGGGACCTAAGAGAGAGAGCTTTGAGGGAAGATTTACTATTTATGCCCTAGAGGTGTGGGAGCCATTGGCCTTTTGACCCATTAAGCGAGGCACTTAACTAGTTCCTAAAGTGCCAAAATCCTAAGTAGAATGAATTAACTAACCGAATCCAATTATATGCTTAAGTGAAAATTCCATGTTCAATTAATGAATATCTATTTTCTAAAAAGGAAATCTCAATAAAAATGAGGTCATGATGATGTCATCATCTTCAAATTCAAGGATTGGAAATATCTTCATAAATGCCTTAAATTCAGAAGTGGTGAGCCATGCTTAATAAATGAGATATCTATCCCAAATATTAATTGCTTGTTCCCTCCCTAACCTAACTAAATTTAAATCTAACCAACTATACTTGAGTTACGGTTAGTTTGAGAACCCATAAATACAAGTGTCATTACTATTATCTAACAAGCTTTTTTGTGCAAAGAAGTAATGACAAATTATCTCTAGAAAGCTTCATTTTGTTATCACATTCCAAGCCAAACTAAGCTAAGCCATAAGTGGATAAGAAGAGGTGCTTCCCACAAAGTAAACATATTAACAAAAGACTCCATTGGACATAAAGCTAAGCATGAACATTCTTATATGCCAACAAACAAACACCATTTGACAAGGAAGGTAAAGGTAGTCTTTTATTTATCTTCTAGTTGTATTTGAGCTAGTTATGTTATTTCTCATGCAAGTACTTAGGCAAGGTAGTTGTTTTTTTCATTGAGTTTTTTTGATTTGGGGTTTGTATTCCACTAACAAGAGAAAATTGATGATCTCCTTCATAATCCTATGATACAGTAAGCATATTTAAATAAAGTGGACCAATAGTAATCAACATAAAAGAATTTATGTATAGTGGTTTTATTTGCATAATGGCCTCTACATATGACTTCATGACAACTTCTAAGGATTTTTTCAATTTTATCATGCATTAAACATATTAAAGTGATGCCATATCTATTTATAAAGAATATTTTTTTCAAGTAAAATGAAATTAAGAGATTAAAATATTAGGGCTCTTCTTTATATTTTATGTAGAGATTAAGGACAAGTTTGTTTTCTTAAATAATCATTTAAATAATGATAAAAATCATCATGAAATAAAAATTAATCCCAATCCTACATTTGTAGTCCAATTTTTTATTTTTTAAATTAATATCATCTCCTTTCATAGTTTGAAAATGGGGTTTTGTGTGTAACTTATCATTAACAAGTATGACAACATTTACGTAGGAAGTTGCATTCTCAGCAAAGTGTTTAGTTAAGTCATTTCCCATGGTAATTTTAGAGATACCAAATTCTAAGTCAAACTCTTGAATTATATAAATCCACTTAGGTAATATTACATCAATTTTAGGTTCCCTAAATAGATGAGCTAAAACATGAACATTTGATTAAACTATGAATTTATTACCCATCAAAAATTATTTAAACTTATCGAGTGCTATGACTTTAATAAATTATAGACTAATGGGTACCTTATTTCAACATTTTTTAACACATGAATAAGGTAACCTATGGTTGTTTCTTCTTTATTTTCATCATATTGTGTGGTTAAAACTCCTATGGATTTATTTAACATTAATATATAGAATATAAGGTTTACTCAAATCAAGTTTTGTTAGTATAAGAACACTAGCTATTGTATCCTTTACCTTTTCAAAGGATGCATTTTATACTTGATACCATAATTTTTTTTGGTTATTTGCTAAAAAGGAATGTAAACTAGAATCATTTTAAGGAGGAGGTAGTTCTTTATTGGCTTTAATGTAATCAAGGTGAATGGAAATCCCATCCTTAGCAATCACATGACTTATAATTTTTTCTTCTGTAACTCCAAAAATAATTTTCTTAGGATTCAACGAGATTCTAAATTTTCTATAGTGAATGAATATTTCATGTAAGTGATTAATGCACTTCTTACACCTTTTGGAGTGAATAGTTAAATTGTTGAGATAAAATTGAATAATAATTCGAATCAAATCATAAATATCTATATGCATAACTCTCTGAAAGGTAGTTACAACATCACTTAAACCAAATAAAATTAAATTAAAAGCAACGGTACCTCTCTGTGTGGTAAAGGTTGTCTTATGTCTATCATCAGGGTTAAAAAAATCTGATTATAACTATAAAATCCATCAAGGAGAGACATCCTTTTAAAATTGATGACCTAATGTAGAATTTGATTATTATGTAAATAATAATTATCCTTTACAATATCATAATTTAGGTCTCTAAAATCAACATAGAGGTGAATTTCACCATTATTTTTACATAAAATAACTAGGCTAGCCACCCAATATAACTTTTTTAATGGGTAAATGACATCATTATCCAACATTTTATCTAGCTCCTTATTGATGATGTCTTCTAATAAGGGGTTGAATCTATGTGGATTTTGTCTTACTAGTTTTATACCAAGTTTTATGGGGATATCATGTCATATTATTCTTATATCATTACCTCTTAAATCTTTATAATATCAAGATTTTTTTTTTATAAAATCTTTAAAGAGTTTGATGTAGAACAATTTTTCTTTTTCTATGCATTGGATGCCAAGATAAACATTTTAGGGTCATATTTAGCTCTAATATTTATAATAAAGGTTTATCCTATGATTTTACTATAATATTATTAAAAAATATATATTTTTGGTTATTCATGAGAAAAAAACATAGGTTAAAGATTCGCTAAGCCCACAAGAAAAATTTTGGTACCCAACTGTAAGTAATCTTCATATTTAAGAACGTAATCATTATTATCAAAGTAATTATTATTCATAAAAAAATTAATGTGTTCATCATACTTAAAAGCATGCCAACTATTACCATAATTAATAATCATAGGTTTAAAAAATTCAAAGAAAATTCAATCTATAATAGGTTCCAATTCACTAATGGTTTTATTAGAAGCGTAGACAACAAGTTTATTGACACATATATTAAATTATCTAAGTATATGTGTCAAGTTAAAGGCTTCAAAAATTTCCATAAAAAAATAACTTTTGTGTATACTTGTGCATTCATGACTGGTTGGTCTTACAAATCTTCCAAACTTGTCTAATGACTTAGAATCACCAAAAACTTATAATATTTAATATTCAGTTCAATACATTTTTACAAACCTAGACATAATGCTTCAAAATTAGTTTTATTCTTTGTTGTGTCAAAAAATAACTAAAAATCATACTTGGAATTTTACCTATAGATGAAAATAAAGAAACACTAGTGCCATTTCCATGTTGGTAAAAGGCCCCATCAAAAATCATAGACCAAATGGTTTACTTTGAATATATCTAGCATACTACTAAACATAATCATCAAGTATATTAATACCATAGGTACCTATTATAGTTTCAAAAAGTGTAATATTAAATGGGATAAAATTAATAGGAATACCATTCCAATCATATCTATGATGAAATCTATTTCATTATCAACAAGAGCCAAACTTATATTTGTACCTACATAATCACTTACAACCTTTGACTAATCTCTATCTAACAATGTTTCATAATTGAATGAGATATTGATAATTGTTCACATTTACAAGACACTTAATACATTCATTTTGTGCAACATTAATGATGATATCATGGAATTTACCACAAACATCTAATTTATCTAGAGTAAAAAATAGTCAAATTTCATTTATCCTTTTCATAGGGGATACCTAGGTGTTTTGTTACCAACTTAGCATAATATTATTTTAGGCTTATAGTAACTCAAATTTGGTCATAAGTACTTGATAATGTTAGTTCAATAGTGCCAATAAGTTTTGACCCATATGGGTCAATCTTGAACTTCACCTTAGCAATGATTACTTTTCAAATTTAGAACCTCCCTTACAAGTTGGTCCATATTTTTAGGATAGGTGTCACGAGGTTTTCCACTTTGGGATTTATATAAAGGCACATATACGTCACCTATTATACCACTAAGTAATTCAAATATTGAGGCACACTTACACTATTGCACATCAAACAAAGCTTCCGTATTATCCTTTATGTGAAATACTTATGCAGCATTTAAACATGTCCCTTGTAGCCCTTGGCCTTATTTTTGACATTATTCTTGTTGTGTTTGTGGGTTTTTTGGTCTTGTTAAGCTTGATGAATGCTATAATCCATATCATGCACCACCTATTGTGTAAACTTATATCAAAATTTACGATTATGAGCTTCATGATATGTTTATATAGGCCTTGACTCATATGTTACATATATGATTCAAATGATAAATATCTTACTATGTTGACATAATTTTCACATTTTCTATAATATTAAATGATTACACTTTAATAAACATGATATAATTAAATTATATTTTGAGATGAGTGAGTTTCAAGGTACACATTACCTCATGTCAAAAGGGGTGAATTTCAATGGGCTTTTCATACATGAGATAAGCCTTCATGAGCAAAAATTAGTTTTGAGTATAAAATACACTTTTAAAGAATTTAAAAAAAATAAAAAAATAAATAATTGGTATAGATTATGGGGGAATATTCCATCCAAATACACTCACATCATAGGAACAAAGTACAAATTCATACAATTTTGGTGCATAATACAGATTCACACCCAATCTTAAAACAAAATTTACAAATTTCCATTTACACACAGTTCCATATTCTAATTTTATCGATGGGGGCATGATACAACTTCATGCCATGATTTTCAAATATTGTTTTCTATTTGTGGTCATGGTAGGAGCATGGATGTACTCTGTTATATTTTGATCATGTATACATGTAATAAGTAACAAAGTGACAATTTAATCTATAATCCATCTGCAATGGTTGATTTAGTTAAAGTGCATAATACATAACTTAGAGGTTTATTTCCCTCTAACATTATTATTTGTGAATCCATTATGGATTCCAACCCATTTATTTCTTAGGGTTACAAAGACCAATAATGCAAATTAAGGTTTTTACTTCTTTCAATGGTTCTATTTTCTATTTGTGTTCAATTCAAATTGGGGTTTGATCACCCTCAATTCTTCATTGGTTCAACTAACGAACCAAATATCTCTAATTTATTCATGTGAAACACTAATTTTCTAATGCTTCAAGAAAACATCATCTCCAAGAAAATTTATAAGACCAAAATTGGTTTCATGCTTATAGGTGTATGCCTTCATTTTTATTTTCAATTTCAAATTACATTTCAATTTTTCAATTTCATGTATGGACATTAAATACTTTTACATCATCGCATGATTCACTATAGAACACCTTGAATTATTAGATATTTTTCCCAAAGGCAAAGTTTTTTGTACACACTTAGGTATATCTTTCTTATTACTCTAGTAATTTCATTTATAGACTAAAGGAGGGGAAAAATTTAGTCACTCAAATTTGGTCATGAATATTTTATAATGTTAGTATTATCCCACTTTAAATTTAATTGAATTAAACACTTAATTTGGACCTATTTTGACACCTCACTCTATCTTAAGTACATATACACATAGTTACATATTCTAATTTTATCAATGTGGTCATGATACAACTTCATTCCATGATTTTCAAATACTATTTTTTATTTTTGGTCATGGTAGGATCATGGATGTACTCCATTATATTTTGATCATGTATACATGAAATAAGTAGAAAACTAACAATTGAATCTACAAGCTATCTGTAATGGTTGATTTAGTTAAAGTGCATAATATAAAACTTAGAGGTTTAATTCCCTCTAACATAATGTTTGTGAATCCATTATGGATTCCAACCCTTTTGTCTTAGGGTTACAAAAACCAATAATGCAAATTGAGGTTTTTGCTTCCCTCAATTGTTTTATTTTCTATTTATGTTCAATTTAAATTGGGTTTGACCACCTTCAATTATTCATTGGCTCAACTAACAAACCAAATCTTTCCAATTACTTCATGTGAAGCACCAATTTTATAATGCTTCAAGAGAAAACATCATCTCCAATAAAATTTATAAGAACAACATTGGTTTCATAATTATATGTGTATGCCTTAATTTTTATTTTCAATATTTTCAATTTCAAATTACATTTCAATTTTTTAATTTCAAGTATGGACATTAGATACTTTTACATCATTGTGTGATTCACCATAGAACAACTTGCATTATTGGAGCTTTCTCCCAAAGGTAAAGTGTTTTGTACATACTTAGGTATATCTTTCTATTATTCTAGTAATTTCATTTCTAGACTAAAGGAGGGGAAATTTAGTCACACAAATTTGGTCATGAATATTTTATAATGTTAGTGTTATCACACTTTCAATTTAACTGAATTGAACACTTAATTGGGACCTATTTTTACACCTCACTCTATCTTAAGTACCTATACATGCCTTTTCCCTTGTACGTTGTTATCTTAAACCTACATAAATGTTCTTAATTTTTAAAAACCTTCTAATCATTTATATGAACATACTAGATTCCAATTTTCACACATTTCATTTTAGGATAGGATTGACCTATATGTGTCAATAATGCCATTCCATCTTGACCCCTATGGGTTGATCCTAATATTTACCTTAGTAATGATCACTTAAAAAATTTATACCCTCCATTATAAGTTGGTCCATATTTTTAGGATAGGTAGAATGAAATTTTATGCTTTTGGATTTATATAAAGGCATATTTAAGTTACCTATTCTATCACTAGGAAAATTCATTATTAAGGCACACTTACACTAGTGCACACTGAGTAAAGCTTCCGTATTCTTCCAAAATCTGATTCTAAAAATTTGAATTAGTTCCTAGCCAAGTTAAGAGCCTATTTTATCCAATTCAAGTAAACCATCATCAAGTATTCACTCCATATATATATGCATTCATGTATAAAATAGAGAACAACTACACAAAGCAGTCTAAGTGGGAGAACTATGTGGCCTTGATTTAAATCTTCAAAATATAATATACATTAGTGATGATCATTCATCATGGGGGTGATTGGGGTCTTTATAAATCTTTCAGCCATTGCAAGATGTTTGAGTTTTTTAACTTTTAATAAGTTATTTGTAGGTTATTTACGCACATTTGAAGGTCAATTTTTCACACACAAGCATGTTTCAGGAAACCATAGATGATTGTGCCTTGATTTTATGTAGAGGATATAATAGACCAGTAGAGGATAATAATGTTATTTGATCTTGTTCCCTTCTAATTTATCTTGAAATTCAGCATTTACACTTCCAATTTTTGTGACACTTACATAATCATTATGAGTTGATCACTTCTAGTTAGATCATAGATAGTAAACAACTAAGTCTTTTGTTGTTGTTCATAGCTAGTAATCTTTCATGTAATCATGCTTTGTCAAATATTTACTTTTCTTTCAATCTGATTGTCACAATTAATGTCACATTATTTACTTTCATTCAAAATAATTTATCTTAAATAGAGAAAATACATCTCTTAATTCTAAATTCTAATAAAATAAGGCCCCAATATGAAGGATAGAATTAGGTATAACTTTATATATAATTTTAACCAATATGTATAAAAATGGGATATAATCATATAATTGAGCCATAACATGTTAAATCTTATCTTAAGTTTTATTTTTCATGCTTATGACTTTTTTTTGATCTTGTCTATTTCTGTGAGTGCGTTATAATTTTCTAAATTATCTTGGAAAATTCAAACCTTCTCATAAGGTAATAATGCTTCAGGTGGTTTTTCAAATTAGACACAATGTCATAAAAAACAAATGAATTATTATTCCTAGTATAAGTATTGGATTATAGGTCTAGTATTGTGTATTATTATACTCAATATGAGGATGAACTATAATTTTATAAACACTTTCTATAATAAGATTATTGGGATTGGGAGACTTATATTTTTAAAGTTTTGTATTGCAATGTTTGCAATCTTGACATGATCATGATACTTGTATTTCTATCCTTAATTTATGAAAATCACTTGAAATAAAATATGTTATTCCTTATGACATTCAAGTTAATATAAACATATGTAGTTCTAATGAGCCTTCAAGAGAAATCAAGATCGTAAATGCTTATGTTGTCTAGACAAGGAAGAAGGATTATAAATTTACTCAATGTTGATGCAAAATTTTATATTGAAACTTATTTTTGGCATTATTTACCATTTTTTTAGAAGAAGAGTGTTTATCATTCAATTTATATCTTACAAAAATCAAATCATTACCCAAATCACAGATAGAGTTAAAAATTTATACATTATCAACAATCATCCCTATAAAATACTGATATTGAATCCAATTTATTTAATTTATTTTTATAATCAATGCAAAAGGTCTTGGTTTCATCAAATTTAGTGACATATTTATATTCAAAGCCATCCTATACTTAAATGGAAGGGCATTGCAAAAGTAGAGTCTAGACAGGTTTTTAGAGGGTCTAATATCTATTGGAATATTTTGCCTTGTCCTCATAAACCTAATGGTGAAATGATAAATAATTTATCTAAGATCAATATAAATGGAATCAAGTTCATTACCAAGTTCAAAATCATTCTTATCTTTACTAAAAAAATGTTCTAAACAATTTCTATGTGACTCCATTGGCAGTTGAACTTGGGGGGAAGGTTGAGGAAGGTACGATATGATTTATATTATAAGGTTTGTGAAAAGAATCTCAAGGAGGCCTACTCATTAGTGACACCTAAGTGACATAATTTAATTTAGATGAGTCTAAATGATCTTTCTAGATTCACCAATATCTTTGAAAAAATTTGGAAGCTTCACTCCTTTTAATAAATGGAGTTTTTAAGGTTCATTTCCAATATCAATTGGTTTTCCTCTAACCTATGGGTTTATTTCAACACCTTATGTATTAGTATATAATTAATTATCTATAACATCATCTGGGTATCTATCTACCTGAAGGTTAAGAATAATTTCCCTGACTCAATTTGTATTAGGTTGATCTTCCATTTTAAATTATTTTAACTAAAAGTCTTTTGGTGGTTTATTAGAGAGAAATCTGATTTAGGGTAGAGGAATCATAGAAAGTGTTTGTTCCCTTTCTCATCCCAAACAAATATATTTTTGAAGCATATGAGATAATTTTTAATGATTTGAAAGAGAATCACAATCTAGTTTAAAGGATAAGTCATCCTCATAGTTGATATCACTTATATATGCTGTAGGTTTTTTGGATAATTATAATAGCTATAATGAACTAAATTTGAAGAAATATCAACTTGTTCATCAACAATGTCAATATCAGGTTGAATGATAGGTGGATTTTTAGTAATGGTCATAGGATAATATATTTAGGTATTTGAGAAATATTTTTTGTCCCCATCAGAGTCGCCAAATTTGTTGATGCTAAAAATTGTAGCAATCAATGAATCAACCACTTTGCCTATCTCTATGGTTAAAACATAATTATACCAATTTAATAGTGAGGTGCCTAGGATCTAAACGACTATCTAAGGTGAGGGTAAAATGTTAGTCTAGTTATTAAGTCTAAGATATTTAAACTCAATAGAAATGGGTATCAAAACATTCTATCAAATACTATTAATTCTCATGAATTTAAATTGTAATTAGCCCTATCTGACATAGTGAAACCTATGAAATTAATGTAACCTATTGAAGCATTAAAATAACTCACACTCTCAAATATTTATAATGTGGTTGTATTCTCCTTGTGATAATATCATTGATAAAAAATCATGCCATATGCATTAAACATATATGCTTTTATACATTTATTTGCCTTACTCACTAGTTATTAACTTCATCTAAAAAAACTAAGAGAATTATTATTGCTACTAAAATACAAACTAGAACAAAAAGGCTAAAAATAATGTTAAAAAATGGATAAAATAACAAAGGAAATAAATAAATAAATAAAGACCACCTAAAACAATACACATAAAAATAAATGACACAAGCTAATTATGGGCTAGATTAAAACAAACCTAGAAGAAAATATTAATAAAAATAAGAAACAATGTTAAAATAATAATTTAACTATGCCAGACCATTAAAAAGATTAAGATTTTTTTTTAGTTAAATTACCTTAGATAAAATAATTAAATAATAAATGAACTATCTAAGGGTAACTAGAGTAAATAAAAGAGTCACAAAGATTAAATGGGAAAAAATGAATATTTTATTGAGAAATCAACAACTAAGTGCAATGTTGTTTAAAAATAACATTATAAACATAAAGAAAATGCAAGCCCTATGCATTTTTGTGTTTTATCGTAAATGGGTGTTTCACATAAACACACCATAGAAATAAAACATTTGAGTACAATAATGTAATATTAATATCTAGGTAATAAATGATAGTTTATTGTAATTTAACCTATCGAAGCATATGCAATATATACAAGGACTATACATTCAAGGGTTAGAAAGAACATATCTTATTTTCCACACTATTTTGGGTTATTAAGATGATTTAGGTTTGTCTCAGTACTGTAATATAATTATGTGTTCTATTCAATCCATCTTTTTAATTTTTCTCCTACTCAAAAATTTATGTTAGCCTAAGGACACTTAATTTGATGCAGGTGTCCTAATCTCAATGGAAGTTTACTAATCTAAATATGTATTGTAGTCTATTCTATCTTTCCTTGAGGATGTGATTAGACTTGTATTCCTATTTTAGTTCAAACGAATGATGCAACCACATGTAGAATACTATCATCAACCAAAACCATAACTTTTTTTTGTCTTTCACTGTTGGGATAAACGCCGGAAGCACACAATTGATTACCAAGCAACTTAACATGTGGAATTAACCAGAATACACAAGTAACTAGAAGTCAGAAATAACAAAAGATATGAGGGACAATACACAACTTGTATTAAAACTCTTACAGAAAAGAATACAATAAAGAAGATGCCACTTCTTCTCCACCACATCTTCAGAGGCTTCCCACACCTCAAGTGAACAGTAATTCTCTCCTCAAAGCTCTCTCTCTTAGGTCCCAACACCCAACTCAAACACTGAGTTGGTGTTCACCTTATACCTATGCTCCATGCACAACACAAGTGCTCCATGCACTCCACAAGTACATAAACGTACTTCAAGTAGATCTCCCCTGAACCTGCAACAACCTGCACCTCAATAGACCTTACTTATGGAAGGATCTTCCTTGCCTTCCTCTTTGCTTTGAGTACACACCTGTACTCCAAGTAGATCTCTCTTGATACTGCTCCCTGTTGTGTTGCTGCCTCTCTAACTTTGCACACCTGCAAATCAACCTAGTTCTGCACACCTGTGAACCTTGACCTTGCACACACATACACCTGTATATCAATGATCTTACTTACCATGTAGATCTCCTATAGAGGCCATGCTCACCTGATGACCAAGATCATACACTCCTGAAGAATCCTGCTGACTCTCCAATCCAGCACCCACCTTGGTACTGTGGCACTAGGAGGAACACACCATGCTCACCTCACACATAGAAGGAGCTTATAATAATGCTCTCTTACTCTCTAGCACAAGTTTACAATACAACCATGAGTCTAATATATAGATCTCATCCAAACAATAATTAGACACCTAATACAATAATTAGATCCACAGTTCTCAGTCTAAAATTAGCGCTCATCATGCAAACACTTGGTTCATTAGCTAACTGCCCGTAACATCCACAGTCTGAAGCACACAGGCGACCGACGTCGGGCCCTGTCTACCTGAGGGTCACTGACACCGGCCAACTTCTGACCAACATCGGTTGCTTCCTGTCTCCTACCTACTGATGTCGATTGGCCTGACTGACGTCGATGTCTGTGACACTCCAACAACTCCTCCAATGGCCTTCTCCATGTCTGCATCAGTGAAGATTTTAGCTCCACAACCTAACAATCTCCCACTTGGAGATAAATAGCTACACTGTACCTATACCTGTACCCCATCTAATCTATTTCCTAGCTTGTATCCCTCTTCAAGCTCAATCCTGAAGACAACCCACCACACAACCTGTGGTGCACATCCTGTCATCCAAGTACCCTGTCACATCCAAACCTATAATCCCATGTAGTTAAGCCCTGACTCTGCATAACATGAATCCCTGCCGCTGGTCCCTCTCAAATCCCTGAGAACCCACTTCCCCGAATTGGCTCCTAACTCTCTGACAACACCCACTACTTGGGTAAACTCAGGTCTATCCCAGACCTCATGTGATTTTAGACACTAAACTATCCAGCCCTTAGTGTGCTATGATTCTGCATCCTGAACCTCACCAACACCTGATTCACATCAGCTCCCACTGGAGACAAAATCAACCTGTGATCTCCATGCCTCCCATGCCAAAGAATTTTGCTGCTCCAAACTCCTCCTGACATGTCACTGAACTAATCTTACCCTTAGCTCAGCAAAACCCTGTATGTACAAACCCTGCTAGCAAACATACCATCCACATACAGTAACAGAATGATGTAGCTATCATCATCCACCTAGTAAGACAAACCACAATAGTTACCCTGACATTGACTAAAGTCGTGCTTTGTCATCCCCCTGTCAAACCCTGTACCACTGTCTTGCAGCTTCTTCAAGACCATAAGACCTGGTCTTTCATCTCACATGTCCATTCTCTCTATTCTTCAACTAAGGTATCCATTCATCTCTGTGCTTACATCCAGCTGGCAAACCTACCAAATCTCCACTTGGTTTTGCATCGTAATCCTGCCACACTCCCACTGTTTCCTAGATCCTTCCTACTCTACAATTAGCAACAAGTATACAGAAGAGGAAAAATGAATTTGAGGCTTACTTATGTCTTCAATCCTTCATATGGGCATTTGAGACTCCTTGACTTGCTGTCCACCCAAAATCCATTACAGTGACCGACCTCGGTCACCACATAGTCTGCATCCAACTGACGTTAGTTCCCATGCACCTATCCTAACTATCGACCCTGCCGACGTTGGTGTCCCTATTGTCGATGTCAGTCCTCATAACTGATATTAGTCTTACCTATTGCTGACGTCAATCTCGTTGACCGATGTCAGTCTTACCTATTGCCGATGTCGGTCCCATTGACCGATGTCAGTCTTACCCTGCCTGACATCACTAGCTTCAGTCTGCATATGACTGACATCAGCACCTATCTGTTCGATGCCAGTTCCTCTTGACCGATGCTGGTACCTGTGTTCACCTGTGAGTGATGACTTTTTACCCATGAGCTCCTTTGAATCAAAACCCATGTCCAAACTACCCTGCTCAGATGTATCCAACCTCATCCACTGGTCTATGTCTGCCATCTCCTCCATAAACACCAAGGCTTTCCAGTTCTTAAGCCTGTCAAATATATCTGTCTTTTGCTTAAGAACATGCATCTCCTCCCTACTCATGTGACCAAGCCTATGAAGCCACGTCTCTACAATAGAAGAAGAATCAGTAATATAAACAAGTCAATAAAGAGTACCTATTTTCTTACCACCAGCTAATTCAAGTGCAACCGCTGTGAGAGTTCTTGTGCATCTCTCATCACCCAATTTTTGTGAAGAAATTAGCCACATCTCCAAACCTGGGACCTGCATGACCTCCTTCAACAGCTGTGTGTTATCTGCCTACAATTTTAGCATCACTTCCCCTTTGCCAATTCTTTGGCAAGGCTCACCAGCTCCTCTCCTTGGGGCTGCATGGAAAGAGGCAACTAAATATGTTATCCAAGATTCAACTTTATCCAAGAAACCTTCTAGAGCATCCTGTGCAACAACCCCTATAACATCTGCTTCTTCAGGTCCTTCATGCTAATCTGCTACCAACCAACAATCTTCTTTTACCTGCTCTTTCTTTCCATAGGACTGTTGGTGACCATCTGTGCTTTTCAACTCCTCCATTCTTAGCTTACTTTGATCTGCCATTACTCTACTCCCACTCGATCAGAAACCCCTGAGAGTGACCTGTAACCAAACACAAAACCTGCTCCCTGCAACCTTAGCTTTGATACCACTTGTTGGTATCAAGCTTAAGAACCTACAACCAGGCTCTGATACCACTTGTTGGGAGATGAATAACCTAAAGCACACAATTGATTACCAAGCAACTTAACATGCAGAATTAACCAGAATACACAAGTAACTAGAATTCAGAAATAACACAAGATATGAGAGACAATACACAACTTGTATTAAAACTCTTTTAGAAAAGAATACAATAAAGAATATGCCACTTCTTCTCCACCACCTATTCAGAGGCTTCCCACACCTCAAGTGAACAGTAATTCTCTCCTCAAAGCTCTCTCTCTTAGGTCCCAACACCCAACTCAAACACTGAGTTGGTGTTCCCCTTATACCTGTGCTCCACGCACAACACAAGTGCTCCACGCACTCCACAAGTACATAAACGTACTTCAAGTAGATCTCCCCTGAACCTGCAATAAATTGCACCTCAATAGACCTTACTTATGGAAGGATCTTCCTTGCCTTCCTCTTTGCTCTGAGTACACACCTGTACTCCAAGTAGATCTCTCCTGATACTGCTCCCTGTTGTGTTGCTGTCCTCTCTAACTTTACACACCTGTAAATCAACCTGGTTCTGCACACCTGTGAACCTTGACCTTGCACACACATACACCTGCATATCAATGATCTTACTTACCATGTATATCTCCTATAGAGGCCATGCTCACCTGATGACCAAGATCATACACTCCTGAAGAATCCTATTGACTCTCCAATCCAGCACCCATCTTGGTACTGTGGCACTAGGAGGAACACACCATGCTCACCTCACACACAGAAGGAGATTATAATAATGCTCTCTTACTCTTTAGCACAAGTTTACAATACAACCATGAGTCTAATATATAG
Source organism: Torreya grandis (assembly GCA_037957365.1). NCBI lineage: Eukaryota > Viridiplantae > Streptophyta > Pinopsida > Cupressales > Taxaceae > Torreya > Torreya grandis. The sequence continues at coordinate 1,615,162 of JARHVA010003686.1, forward strand.
ATCTCATCCAAACAATAATTAGACACCTAATACAATAATTAGATCTACAGCTCTCAGTCTAAAATTAGCGCTCATCATGCAAACACTTGGTTCATTAGCTAACTACCTGTAACATCCATAGTCCAAACCACATAGGCAATCGATGTCGGTCCTTGTCTACCTGGGGTCCACCGATGCCAGCCAACTTTTGACTGACGTCGGTTGCTTCTTGTCTCCTACCTGTCGACGTCGGTTGGCCTGACCGACGCCGGTGTCTGTGACACTCCAGCAACTCCTCCAATGGCTTTCTCCATGTCTACATCAGTGAAGCTTTTAGCTCCACAACCTAACATTGACCACCTGTGGCTTAATAAAAATGGGTTAGCACATGAGTTGAACTAACTCTAACAACCCTATTATTTCTAAGTGTTTCCTATATAGACATATACATTGAGGAGGACCTGAGACTCACATGTATTTTTACCTCTAAGGTATGTGTGTTTAATGATGATAATGTAACTATATGCTTTCTCTCTTATTATAACCCTTATTAAAATAAATGCAAGTGTCATATGACCCTTTGTAATACTTTTGACTTCAAAAATATGTAATTCAATATAATATGTATCATATGCTAATTGCGAGGCTTGTTTTATATTTAAACACTATGCCCTAGTTTTGTATAGATAGGTAACCTTTTGAATTCAAATTAAGACCTAGTGGAAAATGAAATACAAAAAATAGAACAGACATAGAGACTTTCAAAAAATGGTCAAAAAGTGAAAAGTATGGAAATAGAGAAAAGGATAAGTCAGGACACTTCCATTTTCTTTTGGAAACTTACATCAATCCAAGTTTCCTAAGTTGAACAATAATGTATAGGGGATTAAAAAACATAAAAAGAATATAAAACTTAAGGATATCCACCATAAGATGGTCAAAATCATAATATAGTGGATAGAGAGTAACATAATGTTAGACAATGCAATAAAAGGCTATGGAGCCCAAGGGGTTCATGCAAGGCCATGCCACAAAGCACTCAATATTATGATAAAAGGGATATATATCTAAACTAAGAAAAAATACATTATAAAATAAGATTTTACTATTATCTATCTAATTTTCACCCCTAATAAGGTTGTTAAAGCCATCCTAACTAGATGATACATGGGTACAATCCTAGGTTGTGGGTGACATACTAAGTGGATTGAACCTATAGGTTGGGATAACTCCCTTGATGCTTCAGCTAAAAACTCTAAAAAACTTATCACACTTGTAAATAAAAGTGGTATAAATAAACTAAAACTAAGAATAAAACATGGATGTGATGGAACCATATATAGAGTCCTCAACTTACTATTGTTTACACTATGAAAAGACAAGTTATAATCTAATTTCATAATTTTAAAACAAATCCTAACACAATAATGTTTCTATATGAAGGCTATGACTATTACAATAGATAAGGTGATTATTAAAGGGGCCTAAGAGTAGACACTAATGATGTTTCAACACCTAAACTCATCAAACCATGTATTACACATCATATGACCTATGGAAAGGAAAATAACTTATGTAGAAGCATGAAAAAGAAGAAAAAATGCATGGAAGTACTCTCATTATCTCAAAAAATTCATCAAAAAGTCACTCAATATCACTATATGTAATATGAAAATGATATAACTCAGCTTGAATTAATTTTAAATGCAAGTACACGTCTTAACATTGGTAGGGATTCACCATAACTACCTTGAGGATGCATTCAATGTCTCCCAAGGCTTCATTTATAGATGAATTGGAAGAAGAGAGAAGAATATGATAATAATATCAAATCATGAGATGCCCATCATGATCAGATCAATTAAAAAATAAAAAATAATGACACCAATCTTTCAAATAATGTGTTGTCATCTTCCGTCTTAGCATTCTAGGACATGTGTTGGAGTAACTCTTTATAGGGGTGGCGTAGGAGGTCTTCTTAGTAGTTTTGATGCCTTATTGATCATAAATACTTCTAAAAGAGTTAAACATATACCTATTTAAGGAATTTACAAGTCACCTAATTGACATTTGGAATGGTTGAAAACTTTATCACCAACTCTCCTCTTGTAATGCTTCTTCATCATATGAGACTTGTACTTAAACTCTCCATGACACATTTTCACACTCTCTCTTGCCACCAAGGTTTGATTCTATTAATAAATTATATTTTTTTGCTTTAGATACCTTCATAATAGTTTTTTATTTATTATAGGTCTTGAATCAGGTCATAGAACCTTTATTCAAGCACTGGAGGTCACCTTGCAGTTATAGTATTCACACTTGTTTGGCAAGGGAATAATAAGAGACAATCATGTCTTGAAGATTTAAGTGAATTTGAGGGTTTATAATGGTTACTATCTATAATTTATGAATCAAAATACCTTTAATATATAACACTATATGCTCACCAAGATGTTCTGAAAGTCCTTTATATCTGAGATCTTGAAACAGGCCTGCAACTCTTCCTCTTTAATGCAAGATTGGTCACATTTCTTCATTGAGGCCTAGTTAATAATTTTCAACCTATAAAATGACTATATAAGCTTATTTAATTATATAAACATTATGATAAAACCTCTATTTTTCCTCAAATACTCTTTTTAATTGATTAGGAAGGTATGTCCAATCCAAAACCCTACACACAAGCTCAAAAAAGAGCTTTTCAGGTCCTTTTCCATAAAATAATATCCCACAAGTGCCAAATTTATAATTATTTAAATTACTAGGAGAGGTAAAAAGGTCAAAAAGTGGTTTATGGTCAATTTCAATCCATATTTAGTGCTTAGAGGTCTTATTTCTTACATCAAGTCACATTCAAGGTTTAAGATGGGTTTTAGAGTCACCTAACTTCTTAAGGATGATTCATAAAGTTGAGGATCCTAACCCAAGAAAAATAATAATAATACTTAGTATATAACACCCTCATACTTACATTATAGGTTAAATATCCCATTCATCTCCTCATGTGAGTTCACACGTACTAGAAATTAATTTTCTTGGCCATACCAACATGACTATGTATTCAAAGGTCATTTGGAAAGAAAATGTCTCAAATTGTTTGGTTTGGATTTTAAAATACATTTTAGGGTCTATGAAACATTTTAAGAGATATACCAATGGTTATATCAATTAATTGATATTTTAAATCACTGAAACCTACCTTAATCCCTAAGTAAGGGTTTGCACACATTCCCTCTCAATTGACCCTAATAGGCCTTTTACAACACTTTATTTTTGTATCAGTGGTTCCAAAATTCATGGATTTGTAATTAAGACTATAAATAATACCTTAATACTTATAAATTGACCAAACACTTTATAAGATTCACTTTATTTCAATTTCTTACATATACGATGTGTATGTGATCATTTAGGCCTTTTAGACTTAATTATCCCTTTTGAGCCATTCACCGCTTTCAATAAACTTGAAACTCAATGATAACATTATTATAATTTTAAATTAAATTTAAAATATGTATTTAATTCTCTTATATACCTCATGGTTTTAGAAGTTATCAACACACTTTTCATCAGTTCATCTATAGCCTTCTTATAGGTGTTTATAGGCTCCTAACTGCAATTTTGAAGGTACATTTATTCCCATGTCACTCTAGTGGTTTTTAATGATGTTAAAATGTGTTTAATCATTCTCTTAACCCTTTTAATACATTTAAAACTTTGATTCTCATCATACATGCCCCCCTTTTTCTCCATTTTCTTGTGATAGGCCTATAGGTGATGTTTTAGGTCTGTCAACTTGTCAATGTTTTGGGAGTCCCATTTTGATGTTTTTCACCTCCTTCACACATATGAAAATATTTCACCATCAATACTTGTAATTTATCACAAATAAAATTACCTTTGAGTCTCCATCTAAAACACAAATTGCACACTCATTATGAAAGTCTGTAGGAGTTGATTATGGATGCCTAATTATAGGTTTACCAAATTGAATTTCAAAGGATAAATAAAATTATTTGATGTGTTTTTTACTATTAAAAATATTAATCACATATTATTTTTACCTCTATCCATCTTCACAAACCTTCAAAAAACCACCACTAGTATGCTTTTCTGACCCTACTACCTATTACAGGCTTGTAGGTGGTCATTTGGTTAAAAATCTTGATTCATCCTTGTTTCATATTATTTGAGTTAAATTAACCAATTATGGGAGTATGGAGATCAATGAAACATTTTTGAGGTTTTTTTTTTCACTTTATTAGGTCTAAATCACCTAGAGTAGCCACTTTGAACTCTTACAATCTTCTTTTTGGATCACAAAGTCAAACCTAACCTAGACAGTGTAGTTGAATGCAAAATAATTTAAGAATATAATCCTTCATGAATTTTTTGGATTCTTGGAGAGATAATTTAGGGCCTTAAGAATGTGTATTTTAATTATTTTAAGATAAAGCTTCTGATAGAAACACATGCCATCTTGATTTCATTGCATTGTGTTGATTTAAACCTCTTTCTCTCATTGTTGGCCTGAGAAATATTAGGATTAAAAGATTTGTTAGATTATATTTGAAATGGAAAATAACATCATATTTTTTTAAGTTCATCATGTATACTTTTCATATTCTCATTTAGTGTCAATGCTGACCTATAGGTCTTCAAACTTGTAGGTTCACAAGACTCCCTTAGTCTTGACTTAAAGAAAGAATTTTAAATCTTGACCTCTAAGGTTTGTCATATAGATCATAAATAAGGATGGTATTAAAGGATATATGAAGATTCCACTTTCAATTCTAGGATCATAGACAATGAAAACATATCTCTGTTTGAAAAGGTCTTTTCACCATGGCTAAAATTTCAAATGTTTGGCTTATGCATGTAAAATATTCTATTTTTATTAAAGTTCATGCTTCAAATGGTGCATAAAAAAGTTTGAGAATATATTAATGGTATTGGATAAAATATTAAACATGTCATTCCATCCATTGAATGTACCCAAAACACCTCACAACTCCTACAACTTGACTATCTTGATCAAACTATCAAAATCAGACTATTAAACACCATACCAAACTTCAACATGAAGAAAACTAAAATGAAATGGTATTAAATGGATTAAGGAGTGTTAAAGAGACAATTTCAAATAATTATCATGCATTCATCTATCTTCAATACTTTACATTTAAATAAAACTGACCCTGGTTGGGTTTTGATTCCTTTTTTTGTACCTTAACTTCTTAATAATTATTCATAAAGTTAAAGATCCTAACCAAACAAAAAATGTCACAAAGTGAAAGGTAATTAGGGTACCATCCTATATAAAATATCTTAGGTCTCAAATTTATCTCTCCTTAGAATGCCAAGTGAAAATTAATTGACTATCTTAAGCTACCAAGAAACCTGATGGAGAAATGGAGTGGGTTTTTGCATTATTTGGCTTTGTAGCTTCACTTTGTATGGATTTGGATATAAGAATACCATGGGGACACATGGAAGAGTTTTTTTATGCAATAAAAAATTCATCATGTCTATAAATCAATCCCAGGTCAAAGAAGATAGAGCATACCTACACTTTCGATTGGGGATACACTTGTTAAGTGAGAACATGACCAATATGGGGATTTGCTAGACTTCGATTAGGGGATCACTTGTCATAACATACCATGATAGGAAGGGTTAAAAATACTCAAGTATAACACAATCACACAACCACCCTAATGGATTCCTAAGGTTTAAAACATTCGCTTACTCTAATAGAAAGAAATCAAATCTAATCTAGTGCACACCAAAGCTTGTGGCACAAAGTGAGGGGTTAGAAACAAAAAAAATAACTAAAATAAACATGTATTAAAAGACATATACTCACATAAATTTATATGAAATCTTAATAGATGGGAGTATAATACAATTTCATTATCTATCTACTCTTACAAAGGAGAAATAAAGTTAGGAACACTTACCTTTGAAGATGAACCCATCGATCCTCAATCTCTTCCTTAGCCAAAGTGCTTCTCAAGAGATTGTTGTGGTATGTAAGGATAACAAAGATAAATCATCTCTAGGCTATACAACCTATCTAAGCATCTAAAATACTTATCCAAAAGACAAGATTTGTATCTCCAAAGAAAGTATGGAACCCTAGACTTTATTCCTCAAGTAAAATGGTCAATAAGTAGATGTTTGTTCACACTTCTTCACTAATAATTATTCTCTTATGAAATGGTGGGAAATGAACTTATATATATAGGTAGATCTTTCCCTAAATCCTTCCAAAAATGTTAGCTATGTAGGGTCAACCCAGTTGACCCAGTGTGTTTTTGGGGACAGTTCACTAGGTTTGAGCTAGGTCAACCGAAAGGCTAACAAGCTAAGAAAGTGAAAAATACCCCTAAACTGTACTTAGTCAACCTAGTTGACATAGTACAACTGACTATCCAAAAGGGTGTTAAGAGAAGAAAAGGAGGATGGAAGGAGGAAAATGAATAGAATGGGTAGGACTAAGAAGAATAAGCTTAGGGTAAATGGTTTTAGGAGACAAGTGTGTAGATGGTAAGTGGCAAAAGGGACAACAATCTTACAAAGCACTAATGGTCTACCCACTCCTTTCCCACTGCACCCCTTAAGGCATGAACTCAAATATATTGATACTTGATAGGTTATTTTAAGAGATAAAGTGTCAGTAATCAATAAAAGTTTGAAAATATTATGTGTATACATATGCCCCACTCTAAGCTCATCACATGTCTGTGAGTGCAACATGGGATGTTTATTCAAGAAAAGAGCATGATAACACATAACACTGATGCTAAGTAAAGTGCAATTAGTAAAAAATAAGATAAATGAAATAAATTTATTGAAAAAAACATACCTTTAACTTACTTTAGTGCTATAGATAAATAAGTAGAATGTAAGAAGTGTGAAGGTGTCCAATGTAGAGAACACTAGATGATCCTATAGAAGTTAGTGCAAAAAATATCCAAAAATAATTTTTTTGGGAAGATAAGCATATGATAGTGTAAAATATTCTCTATGTCATCATGAATATAACATATTTTATGGTTTGAAAAATGGATGAGTAAAGACAAAGATATGGGTAAAACAAGGAATCAGAGTAAATAACAAGGCAGAAACAACTAGGTCGACCCAATTGACCTAGTAGGCTAAAAATAGTCAAAATCCACATTGCTAAACTTGTAGGTGTGTGCTGACCTTGTACATTTTGTGTACTACCAACCTAGTATAGTTTACCAACTAATCTAAAAAGTCTAGAATGACAACATTGTATTAGGGAGGGGAAAATAAGAGGGTTAACTTAGTTTGTTAAGTCAAGATTAAAATATTTAAGGAAAATGAATGACAAAATAATTGAAAATGAATGACAAATGATGGAAAATGAATGATAAATGAGTGTCAAATGAATGACAAATGATTGTTAAAATAAAGACATATGATAGCCAAATAAATGACAAATGATTGGCAAAAATAATAAATCATGTTGAAAAGAATGTAAAGCATAAATGGAAAAAAGGAATGTAGAAAATACTAAATCATTTAATGAAGCATGTAAAATATAAATGACAAATGAAATATCAATGCAAGAAAACTTGAACAAAGATATGTAAGAAAGGGAATAGTAATCTCATGTAAGATAGGCAAAAATAAAAAATTTAAAGACAGAACATGAAATGTAATTGAAGATGTGAGACAAACATGAATAAGTCATACATAAAGAGAAACATGTAATAATGGAAAAAGGGTGAAGACTCAGCGATCTATAATAGAAGGGTATTAAAAAATGACAAATGAAAGAAAAGAGTGATCTATAGTTACTCAAGCATGTTGTTTTGCTCTAAGGATAAATAAAACTAAAACAAAATAATGCTAGCATGTTTTAAAGAGGTGAAGAAGAAGGAATTATAGAAGATGGAAAATATATTTGGAATCACAATTTGTTTATCAAGGAGGGAAAATGAAATGGGTGGAGGGGAGAATGAAGGAAAAACCAAGGTAGAGGAACTCTTTATCGAAGTCAAGACACTCAAATTAGGTTTGTCAAAATAAGAAGACTTTTAACCTTAAGGACTCTGAAGAACTTCTCTTAGCTAAACAATTCTTAGATCAACAAATGGAGTATATAGATCATCCCATGAAGGCTATATACATGAAAATTAAAATGGACCTACCTTCCCATGATGTGTTCCCTATTATTCAATACCCCTTACAAATTCATTGGTCTACTACAAAGATTGGGTACTTGCATGAGAAAGTAGGTAGCACCATAGAGTTTTTTTGAATTCCCCTATTCCGATCTACGGGTATACCATACCCCAAAGGTCCTTAGATCTATGTGATGCCATATATGGATTTTGAGTTTTGATTAAAGAAAGGAGATGTGTTTATAATCACATATTTTTATGTGATTTTGACTTTTAAGATCTGTATGTTGCCTTTTAGATATCATTGCCTTTTATTTCAAATGATTTGGCTTTTAACTTTCTTGATGGATTTTTAAGATTCCTCCTCCATATGGATTTGGAAGATAAAATATGGGTGATAAATATGAATTTCATTTGAATACTTGGGATAAGGTCTCTAAGATAGATAACTTCAAAGAGCATGGGGTCTAAGAGTCTCATAAATCTAGGTAAAATAAAAGTTCTATCTTGACTTTGACCTTGTTTTATCTAATGTGGAGTAAAAGAAATGGGAAATCATGAGGAGTGACACATGGAACAATTTTAATTACTTAAAATTAAAAAAATTGTGACAAAGTGAAAAAAAGGGATACAATGATAGTAAAGTGTGATTCCTTATCAGAAGAATGAGGGAAATGGAGGAAAACATGCTAGCATAGATTGTTTATGAGAATTCTATCTAACAAAAGAAGCAAAAGATAAAGTTTGAGAGCAAGGATCAAAGACAGTTTATAGAAAATGAGTGACAAGATTGTAATTTTATGAGGAGGTCCAAGTCCTATCCATGGTCTTATATTGCAAATCATAAAAGAGAAACCCATGAGGGTGAATGCTAAATAAGGGTGAAGAAATAATCATAAAGCTACTAAGGAAAAAAATAACATAAATAGATAATGAAAGAAACATAAGAGGATGAAAATGAAATCAAATTCCAAATGTAATGTGTAATAAATCCAAAGAACATAAAGGAAAACAATGATGCTTATAAAGTGAAAGTAAAAGAAATAAAGAGCACAAAAATATGAGACAAAAATAAGTAAGATCAAAGATGAGCATCTGAAATACAAATCTATAAGTCTTAGAAGGTTTCTTGAAGATGAATTTGGTTGTTATTATGAATTATAGAATAAGAGTGCGTATCATAAGATGCCCCAAAGGGTAAGTTTCTATAGGGATGGGCATTGTAAGATGCCCCAAAGTTTGAAGGGACATGTGGATGGACATCGCAAGATGCCCCAACATGTGAGTTGGAGTGAGGTAACATTGAACCATTATAATGATTTGCATTGGGCTGGTAGGGGCATTCGAAGATGGGAAAATGTGTTGGTTTGGTAGATTTTAAGGATTTTGAATGTGACATATGATGTGCAGGAGAGGTATGAAGAGAAAAACAAGGTAAATGAGGACCATGGATGATATGATTTAGAGTAGTAATTTGAACTAAGTACTCCTTTGGTTTATGTGTCCTAAGAGGTTGAGGTTCAATAGATGCCACAATATGTTTAAAGTTGTCCATGTTAGCTATCCTTTCCTTATTGGTGTAAGAAGAAGGATCAACTTTGGTTTGAACAAAATTATTAGATGAAGTATAGGTATGGGATGATTGTTGTTGTTCATTAGGTAGTTGATTTTGATGCGATTGTGATTCTTGAGATTAAATTTGAGAATCTTGAAGATAATCTTGATAACATTATTTTATTAGAGTATTAAGATTGAAATGTGGAACAAGCAAGGAAGAAATAAGAAAATGGTTAAGATCATGATAATACTCATGAGAATGACCTATAGTAGCATACCACCAATAAAATTTATCAGGATTGCACCATTTTGGAGGAGGTTGGAAGGATCAAAGCTCATGAATTTAAAAGGTGGCAATTTATTCTTAAGTTGTTCTATACTCAAGGGTGGGTGGGTTGGGTTAAAATTAGTTGAAGTGGATGCTCCATTTTGAGGTTTTAAAGGCTTGAATAAATCAATGTTATGAGAATATGATTGGAAAGGTGATTTAGTAGTTGTTTGATATGTTTCAAATTGATTCATAAGAAAGTCTTGCCTTTTTGCTTGGTCTAAGGCTTCTTCTAAAGTTTTAGGTGAAAAGATTCAAACTTTGTATTAAAAGGGAGGTTTAAAAGTAGTGACAAATAGTTTTAAAAGAGTATCATCATTCATTTTATGGTCCACTTTATGAGTGAGAGACTTCCATCATTTGATGAAAGTGTGAGAAGATTCATTAGGAAGTTGTTTGGCATTGATGAAATAGCTAAGGTAGTTTTCAGGAAGGTCATCATGTTGGAATTCCTTCACTAGAGCATTGACTAAATCCTCTAGTTATGAGATGGAATGTCTAGGGAGTTGGTTGTACCATTAAAGTTCATCACCCACAAAATTTTTGGCTAAGATCTTGGTGGTAGCAAAGGCATTGTTTGGACTCATTCCTTATAGAGATTACCAAAAGACTTAATAAAGATAGTAGGGTCCTTAGTCCCATTATATGTAATAGTTGGAGAAATGTTTCCAATATATATGGATGCAATGAATGGGGATAAAGGTTCATTTTTAAGATGTTGAAGCATTTTTTTATTCATTAGAGATTGAGGGATGATATCCCATTGGCATCTCTAAGAGGAGGAGGGATTTTTTTTTTTAATTTGGTTGAGACATGATGACTTGAGGTGGTTGATTAGTCATGTTTAATAAATGTTGTTGCATGTTCATCATTTGAGATTGCTTGGTTATTTTCATGATGTTCATTTGTTGTATGCTTATGCAAGAAGTTGAGTTGTATCAATAGGTGGGTTTGAAGGTGGGGTATTAGTATTGGTAGGTAGAGGATTGTTAGTGTTAGTGGGAGGAGGATTCTTAGTGTTGGTGGGAGGAGGATTTTTTGTAGGTGGAGGATTCCTAACATTAGTGTTAGTTGACTTAGGTGTGGTAGAAGAAGAAGGAATATTGGTAAAGGCACCATTTTTTTGAGGAGTGTAAATAGTATTATCATCAAGGTTTTTAAATAATTGGGAACCATCTAGATTATCAATTTGAGTGGTTTCAACCATGTTACTTTGGGAAGTGATAATGCTAGGTGATCTTGTTATGGGTGTAACAAGAGGATTATGAATATTGGTTGCAAGGGTATGAGTGTTGATAGGAGATGGATTAGTTGGTGGAAGATTCCAAAAATTGGTATTAGGAATAGGATTAGGATGAATGACCTCAAATACACTACAATATGTAGTGATTGGTTTTGGTTTAGGAGGAGATGAAGGAAGAAATTGAATAGTTTCATCTGAAGTAATGAAATAAGTGAGGTTATTATAAAAATACTTAATTATTCAATATTATTGACTAAAATAAGGTTGAAAAGATGTCATTATGATGAAACAAGACTAGATACCAACATAAGGAGAATAAAAAGTAATAAAAAATAGTATAGGGTTGACTAGGTCAATCTTGTACAACAAACAAGGACTGAAAAAGGTCTACCAATAGTATAAGATTGATTGGGTTGATATTGTATAGAAAAAAAAGGTTTGAAAAGGTCTAAAAATAGTATAGGGTCGATTGGGTTGATCCTATATAGTGAAGAGAGGCTAGAAAATGTATAGGGTTGACTAGGTTAACCTAGTACAATAGATAGGGAAGATGAGAAAGCTTATAAACAATTATGAATTGAAACAAGATAATTTTTTTAGTGAATATAGGAAAGTAAGACCTAAATGGAAAAAAATAGTCAATTGGATCAACACAAACTAATCCAATTGAATCACACAATATAAAACTTTGAAATAACATTGGTTAATGCAAGTTTTTTCACACACAATTGAATAAAGAACAAGCAATCAAACTGGAAATTAAAGAGATAACTAATTATTCAACCTAATATTTTTATTAGATTATTAAGAACATGATTTTAAATGTGATGAGAAGTTGGTTGTAAGCAAGGTACTAGATAACAATCTAAGGATGGTTGCAGGTAGTTTAGGCTAAAAGGGATTGTATTGGCAATGATACAGACTTGGTATTGGGGCATACCCCCTCACTTCACACACCAAAATAATAAGGGTGTTGGGTGCTTAGCCATAATATACCATTAACCATGCTTTATACTTGAATAAAACATTAAGTTAGCTTCCCCCTTGGTGATGAAATCCAAGTAGGTTGGCCTTGGGTAGATAAATGTTAAAGTGGTCATTTATATTTTTGTAATTTGGTCATGTGTGAATAAAATATAAATAGTGAAACTAAATGGTTAATTAAAAACCCTCTAATTAGACTATGTGAACTATTCTAAGCATGAAAGCAAAAAGAAAATAAATGTGTGAGCTAATTGATAGCAGATATGAGGTTAATTCCAAATTGAAACAAGGTATAATGTTGACACTATATGTACAAAATATAGAACAAGGTTGACAGGGTCAAACCTATACTGTAGAATCAAGGTCTAAAAATGAACTAGGTTGATAGGGTTGATCCAACTATTTCAAACAACACACAAAACATAGAACTAGGTTAGCAGTGTTTTAGTGATTTTTTTTTATTATTTTAGAAATGGAAAAGAAGAAACTAAGTATGGGTATGGTTTAAAAACCTATTTGATTATGTATGCATGAAATTATAAGATTGTGAAGAAATCCTCTTTGGCTTGGGAGGATGACCTGTAAATAAGAAAGCACTAAAGCAAATTTTTTTGTTAGACAGATAGTTGAGTGGATTACCTAGTGATATCTAGATCCTAAAAACAAGATCTTCCTTAGGGGTTGTCAATATACACATTTAAATAATTAAGTTCATAAAATAAAATAGAAAGTACTTGCATCAATAGTCAAAAGGTACTGAAATTAAACACAAGAAATTTTTCTTAAGAAATAAACTAGAAATGATTAAAATAGCAATAAACAAATTAATACTAGTATTAGATGGTTGGGGTTTACTTCAAAAAATAAAGAAAAGGACTATGAATAAGAAGGGACATAGAGAATTAGGTTTGGTTAGGGGTAGGTAGGTGAAAATAGCTTTCTAGAATTTACTGCCACAGTGATTATCGATGGTTGGGTTGATTGTCAATGGTTAAGGTGATCGTTAATGGTCAAGGTGACCATCGATGGTTAGATATACCATCAATGGTTGAGATATTTATTGATGGTTACTATGTGTAGATCTGGGTTGATAATAGGATGATTGGTAGGATCACAAAGTGAGCTTCTAAGAGTTATGTAGGTACTAGACTATGAGTGAAAAAAAATAAAGTAATGAAATATTGAAAACTAAGTACTTATTTGTAGAAGGTAGATTGGGTGGATGCTTGAGGTGGTTGACTCATTAGTTGAGTTTGACATGATTATGATAGAGTAACGATAATTGACACTTTGGTGGAGTTGTGGTGGAAATTTGGCTCTTTGACATGGTAGCTAGTTCACTAGATTACTGATGATGATTGACCTACAAAAAGATAATTCTTGATACAGAAGCTCTTGATAGTAACTACAGATGAATTTTACCTCTTTGTTCCTCTCTTCTTATAGGAAAGATAAGAGAGTTACAACAAGGTGTGAATTAGGCTTCCTAATTTTAACTTGCACATATAATGGTTCACAATTGGATTTAGATGAGTTATTTTTAGAAAAGCAAGGTGGGTGGCTTACATGTTGATGGTTAAAGAGGTGGACCCTAACCATCGATAGTCAACCTAACCATCAACAATCGAGGGTAAAGGGTAAAAATAGGTAAAAGGTTAGTTTAATACATTTTAATCAAATTGAATATGGTTAGGTGATTCAAGAAACATTTCAAGTGATAATTTAGGTGATGGTTTTACCCCAATTAGTGGCAGAACTTTTGAGATCCATAACTTTTGCACCATAGCTCCATTTGACTCCTCATTTGAACTGGTAGAAATATAAGAATAAGGGGAACATAATGAGATGGAACTTAGATCTACTCAGTGGGTTTTGAATCCTTAAAAAAATATAAGTGCCCCAAATTTCAATTTTAGTAGTGCAGTCTAAATATAGTAAGTTTCTAAAAATAGCAATTCCTCGAATTCTATATTGTTGTAAATTGTGGAAGTCAAACCACTTAATCTCCCTTGAGATTGGTGACCTTCCACATCCTCCTTATACCTTCAAAACATGTATAAATGAATATTTAACCCAAAATGGAAATCAAACATCTCTTCTCAGAGATAGGCATATGTTTGGGTCTACAAATTTGATGAATAAAACATCTCTTCTCAGAGATAGCATTATTTTTATTGTGTTGTTCTTATTTCTTGAATTATCTTTCAACCAAAGCTTTTGTGTTTTGGATTAGTGGTATTAGAGCAGTTTGTCTTTAGAGTGTATGATCCTAAGGATGAGGTTAGATTATAGGAAGCTTGGGTGGAAAATAGAACCAACAGACTATCCACCTATTCACTCCAAATGACTTCAAATGGTGGATAACACCGAGACGTCTGATCCTTTCAAAAAAATGGTGAATGAATCCCTCCAAAAATGATAAGCATGATGCTATAATAATTCACCCAAATTCTTCAACAAATTTTGATGGGAAATTTTGGCTCCTCATCTGTAACCCCACATCTTTTTAGTGCCCCAACACCCTTCAAATTTTAGGTGAATTTTTATATCTCTACATTTGAAGGCAAAATCAATACTGATGTAGTAGAAAATTGGTTGGATCAATTGTCATCTTATTTTTCTATAAATAAATTCACTGATAAAGAGAAGATCACTTTTGCTCTTTTGAAAGCATCATTGCCTATCAAAAATTGGTGGGAAGTGTACAAAAAGAGATTTAGTATGGATGATATTGGCCTTGAGGTAGAACCTACTTGGGATGATTTCATAGAAGCTATAAAGGAAGAATACTACTGCATTATAGCATATGATGATCTATATATAGAATGGAAACAACTTCGCTAAGGTAAAGAATAGTCTATTCAAGATTACACTAACATTTTTCATTCTCTATCTGTGAGATTGGGCATATAAGAAAGTGACAAACACAAGGTTTTCACATATCATGGTGGACTACAATGGTATATACAGGGAGAAATGAAACTCTTCAATTTGGAAACCCTCAGTGAGGTACAAATTTATAGTGAAAAATGAGTAGAAGCATGGAAGAATGAAAATGAAGAGACAGACTTCAAAATATAAAAGTGACAAAGAAGGTCAAACACAAGGCCACAATTGGAATCAAAAGGAAGGAAAGACTGAGAAGTGGTGTGATTATCACAAATATAGAACTCACTCCAAAGAAGAATGTTGACCCATTAAGTCCTTGATTTCTAAGTCACAATCCTCAACATCTACTGCTATACCTCATACATAGCCTATAGTTGAAGAGGATGAAGAAGAGATTGTAGATGTTGAGCCTGATGTCATCATTGTTTCATCACAGACCCATGAGTAGAGGCTTGATGATAAGGAAAGGTTGTTTCATTCTAAGTTATGGGTGAAAGGTAAGCAACCCCCTTTGGAGCATGATTGTTAGTAGTTGACTAAGTTAAAAGATAGGTATGAAGGGCATGTGAAAATTCTAAGGCAAAATTGAGTGTTGTTTTACTAAGTAGAGGCTAGTGGGGTAAGTATAGAGGGTAAACTTAGTAATTATTGGGTAGATGGGTAGGATGGATAAAGAAATAGGGTAGTTACATAATGGTTAAGGTAGAGTAGGGTAGGTGATATTGGTGTAGGTGACTAAGCTATATTTATGAATTGGTACAGGATAGGGAATAGATATAGATGCATGACCAAGTGCCATATATCTTTATAGAGATCCAATAGGGGATGTCTCCAGTCGATTGGGCCCACATGGAGGAGGTTAAGTTGGGAGATATGAGGCATTATCAACATGTGCCTTGAGATACATCCATGGTCATAACACTCATTAAGAGATGGGATTCTACTATGAACACCTTTTTATTGCTAACTAGGGAGATCACTATCCTACCCTAAGATGTACACAGGATCACCTAACTTCCACTTCAGGGCAATCTGATCTACCATATAGAGTGTGAGGATCAAGATGATCACTTCAAGATATTATATAGAGATGAAAGTGACCAATTTATATGGCATACAAGGGGGTTTAGGTATAGTGTCTTGTATCAGAAGGCTCTAGGTGAGAGGAGACTCATGACCATGCCAATGATTGTTGTTTCATGCTTTGCACTTCCTAACTTGAGTAACAAGAGGTTCCCTTACTTACTATTGGGGGTGTTGGTTGAGCTATTATTGGTTTGGAATGTATTCAGTTGGCTACCTATTATTTTGGTACATATATACAAAAATTTATGGGGGTTTAGGGCTCATAGGAGGTATGGCATTAGTGTCATCCTAGCTCTACATTGCTAGGCCTATAAACACATAAGGGTGTTGAGGCTAGTAGGATTGACATGGTCAAGTTTCACACATATAAAGTTCCCTATTAGATTTATGTGATGGAGGGGTGATTTTTATGTGTTAGGTGTAGGAGGTGGTGTACAAAATGTGGAGTGGTTTAGGGGTACATTAGGTGCACTAGTGATAGGAGACATCACTTGGAGGCCTTATGTGTAGTTTCTAGTATGGATAGGTTATAAGAGACAAAAATTCTCTCTTTAGATCTATAAATGGATACTCAATAGGTAAGATGGGGAGGTGGAGCTGATCCCATTTGAGAGGTTGAGGAGGCAGTTTGGACTAGTATAGGGCATTATAGGTCCATTCCCTAGATATAGGTGAGAGAAGTTAGAGATCTTACTACCAGACCCATATTTTGTGCTCACTTTGCTAGACTATAAGGATCTACTAGCTAGGGCAAAAATAGATGATGTTGGGTTCATAAATGGGTACATGGCATGGTACCATACTATATATATAGTTATAGACATTGGTAAAGATGATAGAGGTGTGAGGTTGATGGCTATAGATCTTGTTGACCCTAATGGATAGGTAGGAGTAGATTTAATCACTACATAGGGATAGGTTACAAAACTATAGGGTTAGGTGGCCAAATTATAAGGCCATATTGATACACTATAGGGTTAGGTTGTTACCTTATAGGGTCAGGTTACTACCATGATAGGTGAGAGGGATCAGACCAGGAACTCACTAGGCTTGGTGACCTAGGAGAGGGACTCTCTAAGGTAGAGGGGAGTAGTAGCAACATAGATAAGGCCACTAAGAACCATCTACATGACAAAATACCTAGCTATAGTGGAGGATCTATAGTACTATGCATCCATATTTTTGACATAGTGTCTACAAGAGCTCTGATGGGGTAAGTATAGGGCTAGTTTGGTCAGTGGTGCCAATGTGGTGACACTAGGGTAGTGGGAAACATCTATATCTAGATAAACATGGATAGCTAGTGGATTGAAAATCATAACATGTGGGTAGGTACCAAGATATAGTGGTGATTCAAGAGGTAGTTTTGCCCCTAGGGCATAAATATAACTAGATTATGACATTTTGTATATCATTTTTATTCTAGCCTACGAGATAATGTGGAGAGATATATGTTTTGAGAGAGAGACATGTCTATTTGCTTGTACACATTTATTATGCTATTTGACTCACAAGCTATATATATGATCATTATTTATGCTCATGTTTATGGTTTGATGTTGATGTTTAATGCTTATGGTGTGATGTTGATGTTACTTATGGATGATGCTTATGTTATGGATGCTAGACACTGATATAGGCTTAGCTAGGCATGAGATGGTTTTGATATATGGTTGTGTTTCCTTGTTGCTTATGTCATGCTAAATCTTAATGAGTATTTTGGATTTCATTATTTATATTTCAGACATGTGGTGGAAAATGATTGATTATTTTAAATTCTCATGGATGTTATGGTTTAATGATGCTTGTTATGATTGTGATTATGATTATGATGTTGTTTATGACGCACATGGATATGCCTATTATGATTATGGTTAATAATATCTTTATTAAGTTAAAGCACATAAGGTAAGGTAACTAACAACACTAGATGGGAGAAAAAATAATATAATCAAGAGACAAATGCCTAAATGAAAATATAAACTAGTCATGATAGGATAGAGTGAGGGAATAATGCTTATTCCCTAACTAGGACTAGAACAAAACTAAAGTTAGATTGGCTTAATGAACATAAGCCCTTTGAATGCTTTGCATTAGCATTTTTTAGTTGGTTAAAAGGTGTTTTGACCACATAGTGTCAATTAAGCTCAAAATCCCTTGCTTATAGTGAGTAAAGGGGAGATGGATGAAAATGGAACCTTATTGTGAGACTAGCATTCCTCTTCAGTAGGTATCCAAAGATTCATTTCAAACAAGTCTATGTCAAACTATGTAGACTAATTGATGCAGGGAGTCTACTTGTGAAAGCTGATTGTGGCTTCCACCTTATTTTGTTGTTTGAGAGTTGATTGTGGCTTTCAAGATTATGTTACTTTTTCTATGATTTTTATAATGGGTCTTTACTGATTATTATATATGGGAAGCTGAATGATGAAAGAAGCTTTCATGAAATTACTATGATTTTTTAAAAATGATTTACTCAACCATCCTTCAAGGGAGTGGTCTAAGTTTATTTATTTTATTTAATGCTTTTTGATATTTGTCCTTTAAGAGAGTATTCCACCTTACATTTTGGCAATTTTAAATAAATTTCCAATAGCTATCCTTCAAGGGAGTAGTATATGAATGCTAGGAATAACCCATGAATGCTAATGATAAGGAATTTTAATTTTATTGTTTTGATATTGCTTGACCTAAAATTTCTTAGTCCAGCTTAGAGGTTCACCTTTATGAAGGCAAAACTAAAAGCACAAGAAGGTCGATTAGGTGTAAAGAGGTTTAGGTGACAAAAACCATGGGAATCCATCCTATGAAAGCATGGAAAGTACCATGAGAATCATGCCATATGTAGAGCCATGATACCCATTATTTAAGATAAGGATACATTTGTGACAAATAATCACATGATTTAGTTATAATTAGTTGCCCCTAAAATAGGGAGATGGAATGTAGGTAAGTAGCAAGGGATGAGCTTAAGTTAAACAAAAGGTGAACACGATCCTTCTTAACAAAAGAATGGATGCAAATGTGAAACATTGAGGGGATCAGGTTCTGGGTGGCCTTCAAGAGAAGATAACCAATAAGCTCTTGATCCATACTTGTGGGCTATGATAAATGTCTAAGCCAATTGAAAGTAAACTTTCCCCACTTGATTTTATCCATATTAGTGACATGTTAGTTTTATTTTAGGATGAGGTCTCTAATATTGAATTCTTACACTTTAATGTGTTTATTATAGGCTTGCTTGACATGCTATTGATAGACATGGAGATGGGTAAGGGTTGCTAAATGATGCTCATCAAGTAGCTCAAGCTGAGCTAAATGGTGTTGATGATAATCATCCTCAGAAATAAGCTTTTATAAAGATATGTGGAGAGAGGGGATTTTGACTTTGAGATGCAAGATGGCCTTTGATACAAACACAAGGGAGAAAGGGGTAGCACCTATAGAGGTTTTGATGCTAGTATGATATGCCCATATGGTGAAGGGGATGTGTAGATGCCAATCTCAACCAGATGCATTGACCATTTTAGTTAGCATGTTATTAAGAGTTTTGTTAGAGGCTTATGCTTGTCCATTCACTTGAGGGAGATAGGGTGAGGAAAATATTAACTTGATACTAAATACATCACATAGACCCTAGACTTTATTATTTTAAAAGGATTTACCATTGTCAGTAATGATCTTATGAGAAACACCAACATGATAGATAATGTGATGGTTGATAAAGTTGACAATCTTTTCCACTTTGGTCGAGACTAAAAAAATAGCTTCTAACCACTTGGTAAAATATCCAGTTAAAGTGATGATAGAGTGGTGTCACTATGAGGAATGGGGGTTAATTTCACTAATAAGATCTAGACCCCATTATGAAAAGGGCCAAAAATTAGTAGAAACATGAAGACTATGGCTAGGTACGTGATGAAAATTAGCATGTCATTGATATTTAACACACTTTTTCACATAATAATAATATTATTGATTAAGGGTAGGCCAATAATATCTTAGGTTAAGGATGCGTTTAGCCATAACAAGGCCCATAAAGTGTCCCCCATAGATACCATCATACATTTCCTTGATAATGTGAGAGTCTTCTTAACTATGTAAGCAATGAAAGAGAAGACCATCAAAGTTTTTATTATAAGAATTATTCCCATAATGGTATAACATGAGGTACTCCTGATAAACACTCTTATATCATTCCAAGAAAGGCCAAAATGAAATATGGCAAGGTTAAGATAATCAAAGGTTTTTTGATACCAAAGGTCATGTTGGGTCTCTTTCACAATGAAAATGGTGAGAGAATATAGTTTGACATAGGAAGGTTGGGTAAGTCTATGGATAATGAAGGATGGCTTAGAGTCAAAATTTATAGATGGTATTTAAGAGGTGAAGAAAGCCATGGTGTCAATGAACTTATTGGTAGATTATGGGGTTGATTAGATGTTGTAGTGTTTAAATGATGCTAAGAGTTCGTCAAATAGTTTCTTATACTATTATAGGACATCATTATTACACTAGTACAAGCCATTTATTTGATTGACCACAAGCTAAGAGTCACTAAAGAAATTTATTTTTTTGAATCCTAGGGCTAAGATAGTTTTAAGGCCTATCACTAGGGCTTCGTACTTAGCCATACTGTTGGTACATTTAGAATCAAGATTGAAGGACAAAGGAAGAGGTTCACCATCAAAAGAGATAAGGATGATTCTTGATCTGACACTTTGATCCATCAAAGAACATGGTAACTTGATAGGTGAAGTCCAATTGAGAGAGGCTCATGATGGGCTCATCAAAGAACTCAAGAGGATGAGGTTAGTTGTTTGTTAAAGGTGCTTTAGCTAGTTGGTTGGCAATGACTTGTCCTTTAATTGACTTTTTCTAAAAGAACTCAAGGTCAAACTCTAATAAGAGCATAATCCACTTAGCCATACTTTGGTTTTGGTATGGCTTGGAGTACATGTACTTGAGTGGGTCAGTGTTGGTTATGACATAGGTTTTATGGTTAAAAAGGTAGTGGTGAAGCTTGGTGGCCATGAATACTAATGCCAAGTAAAGTTTCTCAGTATAGGTATACCGAGTCTCATATTATATAAGTGTGTGACTAATATAATATATGGATTGCTCTTTATGTTTTCATCTTGGTGAGCCAACATTACCCCTAGATAATGGTTAGTGGTAGAGATATAAAGGTAGAAAGGTTGGTCATTCTTAGGAGGAGTGTAGACAAGTAGAGACAAAAGGTACCTTTTGAGTGAATCAAAGGCCTTTTGGAAATCATTATTCCCTTTGAAAGATACATCCTACTTTAGAAGGTGGTGGAAGCGTTGACATTGGTTTGAAAGCTGGGAGATAAAATGATGAATGGACTAGAGTTTCCCCTAAAATATATGGAGTTTCTTGAGGTTGGTTGGAGGAAGCATGTTGAGGATGGATTTTATTTTGGTGGGATCAAATTTGATTCCTCAAAGGGATATAATGAAGCCAAGAAGTTTTCCTGACAAGACCCCAAAAATACATTTCTTAGGGTTAAGGTAGATATGGTAATGGATGAGGCATTTAAAGATGATCTTAAGAATGACCAAGTGATCTTTTTAGAGTTTGGATTTTTTGAAAAGGTTATCCACATAGTACTTAACAATCCTATGGATAAGGTTATGGAAGATATAAGTCATGGCACATTGGTAGGTTGCACCAATGTTATTTATTGGTAGGTTCCCCATAGGGTGGTAAAGGTGATTTTGTGTTGATTGTCAAGAGAAATTAAAATCTAATTGTATCCTGAGAATCTATCCATGAGAGATAACATCTCATGGTTGGATGTAAGATCAACTAGCTAGTTGATGTTTGATATAGGAAAGTCATCTTTGGGGCAAGTAAGGTTAAGGTCATAAAATTCCACATCAATGTGTAGTCCCCTTGTGGATTTGGTGATAGGTATAACCTTTGAGACCCATTAGAGGTAGTCAATGGGTTGAACAAATTTGACATATAAAAGATGCTAAAGCTCTTCTTTGATGAGATGGGATATACAAGGATGCATGTGTAAGAGACTTTGCCTAACAAACTTGGCATCACAGTGAGTGACTATGTTGTGGGTAGTAATGGTGGGGTCAATTTTAGGTATATCGTTGTCAGACCAAGAAAAGGCTACACTATGGTCTTGGCCTTGACATTCAACAATTAGCCAAGTTTGACAATGTGGAGGTTATCTATAGTGCCCAAGTTAATATCCATGGTGGATTCATTCAACATGGTTGAGGTCTTGAGAGGAAGGGATTTATGAATGGAAGAGTTTGGGGCACCAAGGTAGGTGAGAATAGAATCATCATCCTAACATTGAATAGTGTTAATAGTAAGAGAGTCTTCTCCTACCATCTTAGAATGGGTCAAAGGTATGATTACAGTTACCCCTCGTTTTGATAAGTTAAGGGTCTAAGGCTGATCATGTAGATGAAAAAAAAAAGTTATGTGGGATGGTGTCATCATCCTCACACATAAATGGGGGAGAGGTCAGTGAGGAAGGGGTATCTTCCTCAATAATCATGGTGGTAGGTGGTTTGGGTTGCTTATTTTTGGGTAGGATGAAACCAAGCCCATACTTATCATGTGGCTTCCTAGTTTCGATGGTGAACAATTCATGTGGGACATGCTCATATCACCCAAGACTAAAGCCTTTCCAAGCACACCGATGAAGTTATGTCTTAGAAAAGCTTGATTTATCTAAGTAAGAGAAACTGATGGTAAATGGCCTAGGTGAAAGAGAGGTGGTAAAAGTGCTAAGGGTTTTTTCAAGTCCCCTATAGACAAAATGGGTTTGATGGTGGAGAGTTATAAAGGAAATAATGGTCTTGACATTGGGGTCATATCCTAGTTAGTTATTAATTTGCCCATACTAGTGAGGAGTAGGGAAAGCATCAAGCAATAAAAGGTGATACTCCCCTAGTGAAAGGTGATTGAATGTTGATTCTAAAGGGTCCATGATGGGGATTTGGTATGAAGGGATAGAGGAACTAGTCAATGCCTTGTCAGTATAAGTGGATATGATATCCACTATGGTGGTTGAAGGTTGGGTTTTAGCTACTGAGGGTGTGCTAGATGTGGGTATGAGGACATCATTAGGGTGATAGGTCATGTTGCATGCCAAAAAAGGACTTGGGTCAACTTAGATGGTGATGACCTAGCCTTCATACTCAAACTTAATGTAATGGTGAAGGGTGGAGGGGATACAACCCATAGAGTGGATCTAGGGTCATCCCAATAAAACTATTGGAATTCACCTTCCACTACATAAAAAATTTTGGGGAGCATGAAAGGTCCTAAATAGACATGGAAGATGATAGTTACCAAGGTAGTATCCATGGTATCATTAAATGATCAAAGGATGGCCAAGTTTTTAGAGATGACATTATCTGATAGGTTGAGTTAGTTGTAGGTGTGGGAGGAAATGATGTTAATGCTAGCTCCTCCATCAATCATGACCCATTTTATATGGGTTTGTTGATGTAAGTAGTAATAAAAAGAGGGGGATTTGGGTCATCTAGATGGATAGAGGGTATTTTTGAATCCTTGAAGGTAAAAATTTTAGAAAATTTAAGGGCACCAATAAAGGATGTTAGAGGTTTAGGGTCTTTGGGTTGGACCTCAATGGATTGAAAAGCCTCCATTAGTGCTTGACAGTGATGGGGGGAGGTAGAGATCAACTCATACAAGCTCATATTCACTGAGGTCTGGTGAAGTTGCTTGATGATAACTCTCTTGATGGATTCTGAGGGGTTATATTGGGAGGCACCTAAAATAAACACCTTGGGTTTAGTTAGAGATAGTTGGGTGTGGGTTAGTTGGGAGATGGAAGAGGGATACATCCAAAGATGGACACCTTAGCCTTCCCCTTATCCATATGATATGATCTTCTAACCACATTGATAGTATGGAAAGAAGGAGAGGTTGAAGTAGTAGATTATTCAAACTCATCTTTACTCTTAGGTAAGCATTGGATAGGTATGGTTGTTGTTTGGATTGGTATGGGGCCCATAAGAGGTTCATCTATTAATAGATCATCCTCATCATAAATCCTATGGATAATGGTTTGGAGAGATTTATAGTTCTCTGTATCATGCTTGGTGTCTTATGATAAGAACATACTTGGTGGTCATTGTACCAGATGGGATTTGAAGCTAGAGGGTTAAAGAGTTTGATGAGAGGTAAGGCCAAACAAGAAGTTTACAATAACCTATGGAAAATGGTTGAGTAGGATTTGGTTAAAGGTGGTAGAGGTGTAGTGGTATTTGCTTTGATGGTTGGGGTAGAAGGCCATTTAGAAATAGGTTTGATGGTAAGTGATTCAAGTAGGGTGGTATGCTTCGTTGATGGATTCTATTTAGGTAAGGAGGTTGATGAGCTAGAGGTGGAAGATCACAAGGTAGGTAGTTTAGGTATTGCTAGTGTGGTGAAGAGAGGTGCATATAAAAGAAACTATGAAGGTTTAACCAAAAGAGGTGGTGGGGTCTTGGTAGATATAATTGGATTCTTACCCAAGGTAGAGGGATGAGGTCCAAAAATGAAAGGCAAGGTTGAGGGAGGTAA
The DNA here is from genome assembly GCA_037957365.1 of Torreya grandis. Classification (NCBI taxonomy): domain Eukaryota; kingdom Viridiplantae; phylum Streptophyta; class Pinopsida; order Cupressales; family Taxaceae; genus Torreya; species Torreya grandis. The sequence goes on from JARHVA010003686.1 coordinate 1,639,973, forward strand.
AATTTGAGGATTCGAGACTTTGGGTGGTTTTACCTCTTTGGCTACCTTGGTTTGGTTCTTGGTTGATGAGTTCAAAGGGGTTAGGTCCACTTTCATAGATGGGTGACTAAGGCTTACTGTAGGGAAGGTACCAAGGCTTCTGGTTGTTTGGTTAGGGTGATAGAAGAGGGTTTGGCCATTTGGGTCTTGGTTGACTTAAGTGGTTAGAGTTGGTTGGTTTGGTAAAGGTCTTGGTTGGTTGGGTAGATATGGTAATAGGCTGGTCAATAGAAGTGGTGGGTTTGTCCTCCAAAGAAAGGGTTAGAGGTTCCATTTTGGTAATATAAGGGAGACCTAGTTACTACTAAAAAGTAGCCTGATCCAAGTTAGGCTTGAAAATAAATTCCAATATCTGAACTAGTCTAGAGAATGTCTTGTATATCAATTTGGTTCTTTGGGTAGTAGGTTTTAATGATAGACCCATAGGTTGGGAAAGGGGGATGATAACCTTATCTTATTCCTCAATCAAAATATTCAAGGTTAAGATAGGTGGCTACTCTGTGGGAGGAGTGGACACGGGGATTTATTCCTCAAGAATATTCTCTAAAGAAGGGGTGGTTTTCTTGGTAGTTAAACGTGAAGGTGAGGTGGTGATGGTTGGTTGTTCTAATATGTTAATTGAAAGGGAGGCTAGTGTCTCCACTACCTCAATAAGTTAGGGAAAGAAGATGACACTTCCTTAATTTGAGTATTCAAAGGAAGGGAAGGTAAGTCCACTATCTCAATAGATGGAGGAGGTAGAGGACCGAAAGATTGGGTACTAGATGGTTCGGTAATGAGTGCATCAAAGACCATGTTAACTATATGGGTATCATGAGAACACTCAATGTTGTTTCTCTCATTCTTCATAGGAGCATGGTTTAAGAAGGTTTGCTTTAATATATTAAGGGCTTAGTTTGATGGTGCATTGGGGTTATCCAATGTAATCTCTCCCTTATCAATGAGGGATTGGAAAAGGCTCTTGAAGGTGTTGTACCTACAGATGTCATGTCTTATTACTTAATAAAAGGCACATAGATCATTCTTGTTATACCAACTAGGTGCAGGACAAAAGGCATCAAACCTTTGAGGAGGTTTGATAAGAGGAAGTTGAATGATGCTAGATTTCAATAACTTCTCCAAGATTGTAGCATACGATTCTCTAAGTGGAGTAAATTGATTTTGGTTGCTATGATTTTGGTTTCTCATGTTTTTCTTTAAGGAACTAGAGGAATTTGGTTGGTTGATGGATGGTGGAGGAGTGGCCTTAAGGAAAACCACATTTGTTGTTCCCTTGCTCTTAGTATTGGTATTATACTAGTTGCTTGAGTTGGAGGAAGGGACCTCATTGGTTTTATAGGTTGAGTTCTTGTTTTCAAGCTTTAGCTTCCCTTAATTAGTGGCTCATTTCTCTAATTTATATGCCACGGTAAAATCTTTATTGAAGGTTAAAAATCTTTGGACATGAAGTGTAGAGGAGATATGCTTGGCACATGCCCAAGCAAAGAGCTCTATGAGTTTGGGTTGAGGTAGGGAGAAGGAAATTTAGCTAATTAAGCTTCTCCAATGAGCTACAAAATTAGTAATGGATTCATACTCAAACTGTTGGATAGATTCAAGGTTGGTGATAGAAAATTTAAAGGAGATATTGATAAAAAAGTGGTCCAAAAAGGTTTGAGCCAGTTGGGTGAAGGAGAAAAAGGAGTGCTTGGGTATGGCACTATACCAATCCAATTCCAAAATGGCTAGAGAAATGGGGAAGGTATGAAGAAGAAGGGTATCATCATAGGTGATGAGATAACAAGCATGCCTAAATGCTCTAAGGTGTTGTTAGTTATCCTCTTTAATTTGAAATTTAGAGAACTTGGGAAGTTCCCATTGGGAAGGATATGGCCTGATAGGCATATATGGGTGGATGGGCTCATTAAAGATTTAGTCATATGACAAGATATTGTGAGAAACTAAAATAAATTACTCTAAGGTGGTCATATTGTCCATAAGCATCTTCATTAGGTTCATTTTGGTTTGTGCACCCATAAGGTTATAAGATACATACTACTGTGATGGTTGGGTGACATATTGATAGTGGGCAGAAGGTTGGGAGGGTACCATATATTGGTAAGTGGATTTCAATGGTTGGGTGGAAGATACATAAGGGTAGGTATATGTAGGTGGTTGGGTAGTGGGTAAGGGTACATGCCCTTGTAGGTTAGGGATGTAGCCAAAGTTTGTTGTAAGGTGTGCTTGTTGGATAGAAGTAGTAGTTGGGTTGGTGACTGATGGAAGGGTGGTGACCCTTGTATTGATTAGTGGCAAGGTAGAGTATATGGACACCACAAGGATTTGAAATAGAGTAGTGGTTAATGGATTGGGGGTAGATAAATGAAGGTTGGTAGTGCTATAGGTAGCCACTCTTATTTTTGAGGAGTGGTTAGTAGGAGTGGAAGGTATAAGGGTAGTGGTAGTTTGGGTTGGTTAGTTTTCTATGGTGGTATCAAAAGGGTTATTGGTTGATGAGGAAGTTTGGGTAGTCAATGGTTGGGTAGTAACCATGGAAATAGAGGTGCTCCCCATGCAGTGGGGAGGCATGCCATAAGGTAGATCGATGGGTGGGGCTGAAGCCCAGATATAGTAAGATATGGTTGTAAGATAATTTTGCAAGGCTGTGGGATTATTATATAGGAAAGTGGAAAAATCCACATCTCCTTGAGGAACCTCCCAAGGGAAAGTAGGGATTCTTGATGGGTGAGGAGAGTCTACTAGTTTAGAGATGTAGTCCATAGATGAAGAGGTAGGTTGGCTTGGTGATGGGTTTTGCTTTGCAAGGTCTCTCCACTACTGAAGAGTGAGAACCATATGAGATAAGGGAGATAGGAAGAAAAAATATCCTTACTATTCAAATAAAGAGAAGACAATAAATGATCAAAAAATCAAATCACACTCTACAATATATGTTAAGCCCTAGATTTTTAATTAATCTTGCTTTTGGCTTATGCCTTAAGAAGTTAATGACTGAAATTGGTTTATAGAGTGGGTAATAGAAAGGAAGTATAGAGTTAATTTTAGGTTGTGTTTAGGCACTCAAAAATAATTTGTATTGGAATCAATACATGGCTTGGTATTGGGGCCTACCCCTTCACTTCACACACCATAGTGATAAGGGTGTTGGGTGCTTAGCTAATATATATATATATATATATATATATATATATATATATATATATATTGATATCTAGATATTATAATCAACTAGAGCGCTAAGTTGGTTCTCTCCTTGCTAATGGCATCCAATTATGATCACCAAGAAAGGGTAAGGTTACTATTAGGTAATGAAATCCTAGTCAGGACTTGTATCAAGTTTGTTTGATGTTTAATTGATGAAATTGGTTTGGTTGAGTGTGTTCAACAAAGGTTGAAGCTATGATAGATTACTTTGCTTTTAAGTTAAGCTATATGAACCAAACTTTCAAGCAGTCAATGTATGCACTTAATTTTAAGCCTAAAAAAAAAAAATTGATTTCATTAATGAGCATAGAATAGAGAAAGAATGCAAGAAAACAAGAACCCAAGTAAAGACACAAGGGTCCCATGAGGCATGCCATAATGTTTTAGTGAATTTATGTTGATTATTTCAGAAAGGGAAAATAAAAAACTAGGTATGGGTATGGTTTAAAAACTTGTTTGATTATGCATGTGTGAAATCAAAAGATTGTGAAGAACTCCTCTTTGGCTTGGGAGGATGACCTACAGATAAGAAATCACTAAAGTAAATTTGTTTGTTAGATAGATAGTTGAGTAGATCACCTAGTGATATCTAGATCCTAGAAGCAAGAGCTTACTTAGGGGATATAAATATACACATTTTAAATAATTAAGTTCATAAAATAAAATAGAAAGTAATTGCATCAATAGTCAAAAGGTACTAAAATTTAACACAAAAATGCTTGCTTAAGAAAAAAACTAGAAATGATTAAAATAGCAATAAGGAAATTAATACTAGTTCTAGATGGTTGGGGTTTGATTTAGAAAATTAGGCAAGGGTATGTGAATAGATAGGGATATAGAGAATCATGTTTGGTTGGGGGTAGGTAGGTGAAAACAAATTTCCAAAATTTATTTCCATAGTGGCCATTGATGGTTGTGATGACCATCAGTAGTTAAGGTGACCATCAATGGTTTAGACAACCATCGACAATTACTATGTGTAGATCTAGGTTGATAATAAGATTATTGACAGGCTCACAAAGTGAGGTTTTGAGAGTTGGGTAGGTGTTGGGATGTGAGTAGAAAACAAATAAAGTAATGGAATACTGAAAACCAAGTACTTATCTTATATAAGAAAGATTGGGTGGATGCTTGAGGTGATTGACTCATTGGTAGAGTTTAACATGATTCTGATAAAGTAATGGTACTTGGCACTTTGACAAATCTATGGTATCAATTTGACTCTCTGATGCAGTTGCTAGTTTACTATATTGCTAATGATTGACCTATAAAAAGAGAGTTCTGAATACACAAGCTCTTGATAATAATTACAGATGGATTTCAATTCTCTACTCCTCTCTTCTTATAAGCAAGGTAAGAGAGTCACAACAAGGCATGAACTGGGATTCCTAATTTTAAATTACACATGTAATGGTTCACAACTAGATTTAGATGAGTTATTTTTATAAAATCAAGGTGGGCAGATTACATGTTAGTGGTTAAGGAGGTGGAACCTAACCATCGAGGGTAAAGGGTAGAAATAAGTAAAAGGTTGGTTTAATATAGTTTAATCAAACTAATTTTGGTTAGGTTTGGTTAGGGGTTAGAGGGTTAGATTGATGCCAAGGGGGTTCTAAGGAAGTCTAGGTGTATTTAGACACTCATGATTATAGTGTGAAAATTTATGGTGTTTATAGGCAAGATCAATCTAGTTGACTCTACAAGGGTAGTTTTAAACACTGTAAACTATGAAAGAAAAGATAAAAAAGAAAGAAATAGAGGCATAAAGGAACCTTGGTGGGTTAAAGATGCAATGAAGGAAGATTACTGATGAATAACCTTGAGGTATGCTTGAGAAACCTGCAAACTAGCTTGATAGGATTGATCAAGCTATGTAAGAACCTGCTATAGAGTGTTGAAAATATACAAGGTTGACTAAGTTAACCTAGTAGGCTGAACTAGATGTCTAAAAGGCTAAAAACCTATATTGGGTCGATCCAATTTCTTATTCCTAAAAACCTATGCACATAAGTCAAAAAACTTGGGTCGATAGAGTTGATTCAATGTGATAAAAATAATGACTAAAAGAATGAAAATAAGTGAAATAAACCTTGCAAGGGTTAGTTTCACATTGGGTTCACAAAATTTTTGTAATAAAAATGCATCATGTCTATAAATCAATCCTATATTAGAGAAGATAGAGCATACCTACACTTATGATTGGGGATACACTTATTAAATAGGAGTATGACCAATGTGGGGATCCACTAGACCCAATTAGGGGTTCACTTATCACAACATATCATGTTAGGAAGGGTTCCAAATCCTACAGTGTATCACAATTACACAACAACCCTAACAGAGTTCTATGGTTTAAAACATTCACTTATTTTAATAACAAGAAATCAAATCTAATCTAGTTCACACTAAAGCTTGTGGCACAAAGAGAGGGGTTAGAAATAAAACAAACAACTAAACCAAACATGTATTAGAAGACATATACTCACATCAATGTATACAAAATCCTAATACATGAGAGAAGAATACAAATGCATTATTTATCTAATCTTACAAAGGAGGAATAAAGTTAGGAATACTTACCTTTGAATACAAACCCATTGAGCATGAATCTCTCCCTTGGCCAAGGTGCTTTGCAAGAGATTGTTGTGGTATGTAAGGATAACAAATATAAATTAGCTCTAGGCTACACAACCTATCTAAGTATCGAAAATACTTATCCATAAAATAAGACCCATATCTCTAAAGAAAGTATGGAACCCTAAGCTTTATTCCTCAAGTAGATGGTCAATAAGTAGATGTTCATTCGCACGTCTTCACTAATAATTCTTCTCTTAGGAAATGGTTGGAAATGATCTTGTATATATAGGTATATCTTGCCCTAAATCCATCCAAAAATGTTAGCTGTGTAGGGTCAACTCAGTCAATCTAGTGTGTTTTTGGGGATAATTCACTAGGTCTGAGCTAGGTTAGCCAAAAGGCTAACAAGCTAAGAAAGGGAAAAATACCCCTAAACTATACTAGGTCAACTTAGTCGACATAGTATAGTTGATTGTCTAAAAGGGTGTTAAGGTAAGAAAAGGAGGATGGAAGGAGGAAAATGACTAGAATGGGTAGGATAAAGAAGAAAAAGCTTAGGGTAAATGGTTTTAGGAGACAAGTGTGTAGATGGTAAGTGGCAAAAGGGACAACAATCTTACAAATCACTAATGGTCTACCCACTCCTTTCCCAGTGATTCCCTTAAAGCATGCACTCAGAGAGATTGATACTTGATATGTTATTCCAAGAGACAAAGTGTCATTAATCAATAAAAGTTTGAAAAAATTATGTGTATATAGTTTTTACATTGTCAATAAATAGAAAACCTCTATAAAAATACCTCCAAAACCTTACTTTCTTCAATAATCTAAATATTATACCCTTTGAAACTTCTAAAGAGGGTAAACTAGGTGACTCTTTAGCTTCCCCTTACTTGTACAGAGGTAGAGGACTGTGTCGAAATATTTCCCATCTCTTTTGCCTATAATTCTTAAAATAACTCCTCATTTAGTTATTTGAAATGATTAATGGCAGTTACAAATAAGTTCAAACATTGTAATGTAGTTATTGAAGACATTTAGATAGATAGGGTTTATAGATACATACAAGCATTATGTCATCATTTTATGTTATATGATTTACAAAGACCTCTATCCAAGAACAAAACCTTCATATTTGATATTTAATTGTAAGTTTCATCTCAACATTGGAATGCACATTAAGACTAAAGTAATGAAATACATTAATCATTTCAAAATTACCTTAAACTCTCCAAATTTATTGAAAAACATTATGATCATCTTATTAGTTTTAATTCTTTGACCAATTTGATCAGATTTAGAACATAATTGTTCCTTGAAGGGTTACCACCTTATCTCATTGAGCATGCTTCCTTATGGAATTGATTTTCTCTTAAACTTAGCTTTGTCAAACTTTCCTTAAACAACACTAAATACATAAAAAAGGCTTACAAGGAATGACTCTTTGATGACAAGACAAAGTGACTTAAACTTGATACTCACTAAACCATCCTAAATGACCTTGTAAGCTACTAAGGAAGACACACTACCTATCATCCTAGATCATTAATGACCAATACAAGACCTTCATAATGGATATCAAAAAAGTTAAGATCAAATACATCAAAGTTTTGAATGATTCCCATTCATGGTGGCCAAATTTTGGCTAACATCTTTGATGACCACCTAGGATTGCATGCTTGTTATGCATCTAGACTAGTGGCCTTGACAATCCATTAGGTTATGGGGTCATGAATGTAACTTTACTTGAAGGAAAATTGAAAATAGACTTGATAATAGATTTGAAACAAATTGAAACTAAACTCACTCAAACACACACCACACATACACACATGTTTCACAAGACACTTAGAGGAAGGATAATAACCAAAATAAAATAAGAAACATGTGCACTAAGCACTTAGAGAAATCAAAGACTTACTCTCCTATGTAAAAAATCACAAACTAGACCTTAATAGCATAAGAAAGGTTTGAAATATATTTTTAGGAAAATCAACTTTATGAGAATGTTTATACCTAGTTTTTCTAACCTTTGAAGCCTATTACAGTCATGTTAAAGAAAAACCAAGCCTTTGTTTGGATTAAATAAATAAAAAATAGTTTTGGCCATTAAACCAGCACCAAGATTGATTAATCCTAATTTCTCTATGGATTTCATATTATATGCCTTTGCTAGTCTTGACACCATTTCATCCATGTTAATGCAGAAAAATAGTGAAGGTCTTGAGTATCCCATTACCTTATTTAGTCAAGGCCTAAAAGAGTATGAATAGAGATGCACATTCATTGAGAATAAAGTGTTGTCAATCATAAGAAACCTTAATAAGTTTAGACATATGGTGTTTAATAACAAGATTCATGTCATGGTGACCCACTTAAGTATATGAGACTTCATTTTGAATAAGTATTTGAATGAAAAGAGGGCTAGATGGATAACCAAAATCATGGAGTATGATGTGGATATTAAGTCCACTAAATTGGCAAGAGGAAGAAGGCTATGTGAGCACTTGTAAGTAGACTTTAAAGAATAAAAAGAGGTTGTATTAGCATTACAAGATGATCCTAATGTAGTTGTACCTTCACTCTCTCTAAGTTGGACACAAGATATGGTAATATTACTTCAAATGGGTGAGTGTCTTATAGGTTTGGATAAAGCAAATAGAAGATACTCTATATTACAATTTATAACTTATGTTCTTGTGGATGGAGTTATTTTTAGGAGATATCTTAATGGTATGCTATTTAGATGTATTAAAACTGATCAAATTGATAAGTTATTAGAACAATTCCATGATGGATCAATTGGAGGCCACTTTACTCCTAAGATAACAACATGAAAAGTAATGAGGGATGGGTACTATTATCCTAGTCTTTTTAAGTACTACTATGCATGGGTAAGGAGGTGTCTAAAGTGTAGACATCCAATTCCTAACACCATTTATGTTGAAATTATCAATCTTACTCGAATTGCACTCAAATGCACATTTAAAGTCAAAATCCATAAAATGCACTATATGGTTCAAACTTGTAATTTACAAGTTCCAATTTAGGTCAAAGTATCCATAAATAGGGCAATGCAATTTATAGGCTAGCTAACTTTGATCAATTCATTTTGAGTTGAAATGATGATTTCACCTTTTGTGTTATGGATCACTCTTTTCTCTTAAATTTGTTGGTACACACCATGTACCTTTGTTATTTTGTGTTAGAAACATCCTAAATGGAAATACAATTCGAACACATCTAACATCACCTTCTAATTATTTTTGAGTCAAATTACAACTCAGTAATATGACTTTCTAACCATTTTGATTAATTGAGGGCCAATTTTCAAATAAATTACACAAATGTTTATTAACCTTGTTTAAGGCTAACTAATACAAGTCAAGAGCTTAAGTGGATTTTCCATGAGAGTTGTTGAATATTTCTTTTTGAAAATTGATTCTTATTATCTGCATCATCAAGTGACCTCATTTCTTGGGAAGACATCCCTAGGCCATAAATGCCACAAATATCAGGATTAAGGGTCACCCATGCCTAGTTAATGCTTCCCATACCTCTTCAATGCCCCTTCTTCCAAGGTCATGATGAAGATAATTATGGATTTAATTCCAAATATTAGGATTATCCATGGCCACACATCTTAATCTTGAGATGGAAGGTCATGGTTGATCCTAACCAATCTCAAAAATCTATAAATAGAGAGGCCATGGACATGAATTTTAGGCTTGAATACTAAAAAGTTATAATGTTAAATTGTTTCCATAAGGTTTTGTATTTGATCATAGATTTTGCTTGCAAGCTTCATTGATAGGCTAGTTTAGTGATTTAAAATCATGAGCCTAGGTTTTATGGAGTGTTCTAGAGGAATTGGAGGAGCTTACCACCATTGTTGACAAAGGAAAGGATTCTTGATCAAGGGAGAATATGCTTTTAAGCCATATGGGTATGCTGAATCCATTTGTTTCTTTATATCCTTTGTAATTCTTATAGGAATATATAGACTTGGTTAATTAGTTATTTATGCATGTTTCATCATTTATGGACTAATACTTGACTAACTTATTTTTTAATCCTCTCTACATCTTGGCAAGTTTGGTGCGAGCAAACACATCACACCTAAATAAGATCACTTTGAAACTCTAAAATATCCATTTGGACCCTTAAAAATTGTGCAAATTAATTTTCTAACTTTATTTTTCCATTTTTGTTTGCCACAGTTTTACATAGTAATCGATGTCAGTAAGTAATACCGACATAAGTTACCTAGCTTAACTAACATCGGTTAGAAAAATTGACATCAGTTAGATCTTGGTTAGCTAAAGTAACTGTCATTAGTTGTAATAACCAACATCGGTCGCTGTGTTTTTCTTAAAACATAGACTTGAGAGCTATTTTTCCAAAGTTCATTATTTCAAGCTAAAAAGAGCTTCAAAGCTAAAGGATATGCTAACATTTTTGATATAGAGACAAGCTTTTTGATTTGATAAAAACATTTTTAAATCACCTCTTGCATGCTTAAAAATCAATTAGGAACTTTGTTTTGGTAGTTAACAAAGAATTTAGATGTTTTGGTGAATTTTTTCAATGTTTACAACTAAGACCAAGGGGTCAAATGAAAAACACCAAATATTTCATTTGGGATTTAAATTGAACACACTTGTCAATTCTTATTTGCAATAGTTGTTTACTTAGATTTTGTTTGGCAAAAATAGGAATGTTGCATATGTGCTCTTCTATTTGTCCCCTTTAGGGAACCCTTGGAATCAAAAGTGTCATTCCTATTGCAAATAGCCTATTCCAAGGCTTAGAGAGAATGTCACCTAAATCACTTCCCAAAAACTCATCAAAGTTTAGGTGACCTTGAAAATGACCCTAAAGTCTTTCTATTTTATGCTTTATTTATTTTCATGAAAACTTGGCTTGTGAGGGGGATGCCATTACCTCCCACAAGTTCTTTAGGGAAGCTTTGACCTGAGGTTTCACCTCCTAACATTAACTTCATTTTACTCCTTTAGAGTTGGACATGGGATGTATCTGCATTTGAACATCACACTACACTGAGAAAACAATAGGATGTAGTGGTTGTAAAAAAGACTAGAATTTTTTACAACTAGACAATGTTACAGTCACCAAATTTTTATGCTTGTCTTTTGCATCATTTGACATGAAAGTCATTGTGAAATTGATTCCCCTAGAATGATCGAAACCTTACTAGTTTAGTAGACCGCACTTTGCCATACCTTGTTATTTTAGACTTAAGATGTTTTCTTTTGTCATTAGCTTATTTGGTCTTGATTTGTGTCTAAAAATACTTGTTAACTCAATTAACTTAACCAAAACACATTGTCCTTAATTTTCTTGAGCAATGGAGGCGTTATGCTATCCAAATGGAAAATTCACCTTTCCCTTGTTCAAATTATTGTCAAAAGCTTTGTGTTATGTCATCCACTTTGGCATAGTCATGTTACCCAATTGAGTCTAGATATTTTACCCAATTTGTTTAAATCCTTCATTTATAATCCACATTCAAAATTAAACCTTTTTGAGTTTTAAGGGTTGGTGTGTCAAAGTGGGTTCACCGTTTGTGCACTAAGCTTGTTTTAACTTAGGTTCAATTTTCCATTTGTATTGAGTGTCATTTATTAATACTAAAAATCACATTATCATCTTGGTGGACTCAAGTCATCTTGTGTATCACTCATACTTTGATCCCTAGAACATATTTTATCCTACTAGAATCATGTGGCGATGTTGTGCTACTTATTTGGTCCTAGCTTTATACTTAGTGATTCATGTATGTTTTTAAATCTTGAGTTGTTTAGCTAATTTTGTCTTCTTCATAATATGGAGAGATTTCCTCTAAATTTCTAGGGTCAACTTGTCAAAGTTAAAGCTAGCTTTTATAGTGTGGGTGTATCACAAAGATCTAGGCTTTGGTGTACTAGTTTTCAGCTTGGGTGTTTGAGTTACCTTACTCTCTTCTGATCTATATGTTTTCAACTTTACCAAAGGTTGAGTAAACTCATGAACCAAATCATCTTAATTATGTGTGGTTTCAAACTACCCTCCCTTATAGTCTCATTGGTACCTTGGTTATTTGTTTAAAAGAGAGCCACAACATATTTTGATTGGTTACCAAACATTGGTCCAAAGTTAGTCAATACACAGAGCAACTCTTTTTAGACATGAATCAAAGGTTCACTCATAGTGGGGTATCTTATGGGCTTAGTTATGAATATAAGCAATTTTATGATGGTTAAGATAACCCTATTATTTTTGATATCCCCACAATAGTAAGATTAGAAGATGATTAAAATGAATATCAACCCCAAGAAGATCAAGATGAATCCCTTCTTTGATTGATAAGACTACCTTCTAATTTTCCTACAGAATAATTACATACCTTAGTTAGAGAAGGAGAAAAATGATGGCAAGAGAAAGCTTTTTGACAAATAGACATACCTTCTTCCTCTAATAAAAGAAAGGAAATACAAACAGAGTCAAAACCCACAAATCCAAATCTTCTAGCTAAGCTCAAGATAATAAGTGAATGATATGTAGATCAACTTATCATAGACTTAACTAACTCCCTAGTTGCCACCTCAATTCACAATAATGATTCAAAAGAATAAGGAAATGTGGTTGAAGGTACACAACAAATATTGGATGATAACATTACCATAGTGGATCAAGGTAATCTAAACAAACAGTTAAAGTCACGAGAGACCTTAAAAAAAGTTCCATTTGACATGAAACATACGTTGTTAAATCATCAAGAACCTCTTGTTACTTTAAAAACTTAGAAACCCAAACATTCAGTTCAAATTGAGGAAATCCCTCAAGACAATTTGGCTAGTTTTTTCAACTAACCCCAAAAATTGGTAAATAAAAATAGAAATTTACAAAATCAACAAATTACGAAACAACCAAATTCAAGGAATGTTTTACAAACCAATAATCAAATCAGAACCAAGTCATGGATCAAGAGCTATATGCTCCATATAGTTTCACACAAAACTAGGGGTACATTCCACCCTAATAACAACAAAACCAGGGGTACATTCCATCCCAACAACAACAAAACATGGGGCACATTCCACCCCAACAACAACAAAACTAGGGGAACATTCCACCCTAATAACAACAAAACCAAGGGTATATTCCACCCCAATAACAATAAAACTAGGGGCACATTCCATCCCAACAACATCTTATTCAATCCACAAATGCACCAAACATGCAAGAATGGAATTCTATCAAGAAAATTGTCCAAAGATTGGAGATGAATAATAGAGTCAAAAAGTACAAATTCAATGAGATATGCCATATCCATTTGATTGATCTATTCTCTAAAACCCCTTTCCACCTTATTTTGAGGCACCCAAATTTGACAAGTACAAAGGGAAAGGAGATCCATGTGAGCACATACAAGCATTCTTCATCCTATGTCAAGAGGTTTCTTACAGTTGTGAGTACTTACTATGACTATTTCTATGAAGATTAGTGGAACAAGATCTTGATTGGCTACTTAAACTACCCAAGGGATTAGTTTTAAATTGGAACAACTTATCAATAAATTTTGTTAACCATTTTTCATATAACATAGAAAATAAACTGATCGTTATTGACTTATGCAAAGCCAAGCAACATGATGGTGAAAGTTTTGCTGCATATCTACAAAGGTGGAGAGCATTGGCAGGTTATTTTAAACATAATTTACTAGACAAAAAATTAGCTAATATCTTTACATAGATTTTGCATCCTAAATTTGTACATAATCTACAGTTAGCTTGTGCTAACTCATTTGAAGAAATTATTGACAAAGGAGTGCAGATTGAGAAGGCTCTTATTGCTAGGGGCCTTGTTAAGATTTTTGTGCAAGGTCAAGCATCTAATTAGACTAAATCACTGACTCAAACAATTATGAAAGATAAGCCTAAGGGATTTAGCAAAAATAAGAACATGGTTGGAAATGGGGTAACATAAACAAGACATGTACAAATGGTACATGTTATTCTTCCTTCAAATATACAATTAACTCCCTCAAATTCACTACCTACTTTGTAGATACAACCTCCATGAAGGAAATTCCATAAAATTTTTAGAGTTTTTAGCAAGTTATGAAAATTAGTTGAAATAGTGTTACAAAATCTCATTACAGCTAATTTAATAATATGGCTAGTATCAAGGCCAAATCCTCAAGATTAGCCAAAACTAGATTGGTACAAAGAGAATGAATGGTGTAACTTTCATCGTGTTGTTGGTCATAGTGCATATTATTGTGTTCAATTATGACATATTATCTAGGACTTTATCGAAAGTGGTGAACTAGAAATTAAGTTAGCCCCTAATCAGGACACAAATTAGGATATGGGAATCTACAAAGACCCCTTTCTTTGACATGATCCACCACTACCAAAAAATAATCAAGATGGTCATAATCAAGGACAGAGGTAGAATCAAAACCAATAACAAGGTTACAATCATAATGAGCACAATCAAGATCATAATACCCACACTAATAATGTGGTTTATAACAATGTACCTTAAAACTATAATAATACTATGGGATGCATTTATGTAATCCATATTACCACTATTATTGTAAAACCACGTAGCCAATCTCATGTTCCTCACAACACAAGACCCATCATTATAAGGTTAGTACCCTCTCCACCTAGCAATACCATGTCAAGTTTGCATCATCATGTTACTACTCCATTTGCATGGGTTACTAATCCTAAACAATAGTTCCATTCTTCTAATTATAAAGGCCCTCATTGACCCAAAATTGTCCCAATATAGTTAATCACCCGTGAGTCACCATCCAAGGCCCTTTGCCTTTCCACCTCTAAGTTGTGCAGTTACAACTAGATGCCTGTGAGTTACCATCTAGGGCCCTTCACCCACTTCTTTCCATAAACCCAATGACAACATTATGCCAATGGTTCCAAAGTTGAATACTATCCCAACAAAGACTAAACTAGTTCAATCCATAATTCAAAGGCCTTATAGTATAACAGATCAATTAGATAAAACCCCTACACAAATCTCCATATTAGAACTCTTACAAACATCTAATTTCCATAGAACCATTTTTAACAAACTTTTACAAGAGTCTATTGTGCCTAATGATATAAACTTTCATCAGTTCCAGAACCTAGTTGGACATTTGTCTTCATTTTAGAAAATCACATTTGATCAAAAGGACATGTCCACTCTTAGTCTAAAATAGAATAACCCAATATACATTGAGATAATCATTACAGATCACAAGATCAAGTAGGTTATTATAGATAATGGTTTAGGGCTGAACATCATATCTCTTAAATTGGTATGATGATTGGGTTACATGGATAAAGACATTTAGCTAGAAATTATTACAATCAAGGCTTATGACAACACTAAGAGGGAGTCATCAAGTACAATTTAGTTACCAGTCATGGTTGGGTCTATTTCTCATCACACATTATTCTATATTGTGGATATTGAGCTTCCTTATAACATACTTCTTGGTCATCCTTGGATCGATGAAGTAGAGGTAGTTCCATCTAATCTTCACTAATGCCTTAAGTTTCCCCATGATGGGATCAAGGTTACTATTCTCATTGATCAGTATCCATATTAGTACCAAAAACATCTTGAAGCAGAGTTTCAATAATTATAACTATTGACCAAGTTTTGAATTCATTGTAAAGAAGAACAAAGCCATCATTTCTCATCCATCTCCATCTAATTATATAGATCTTAGTGATCTAGCCTCCACTTTGGCCAATCCATTTTTGTAGCTATGGCCAAAAAGGTTATTATTAAATATGTGGGCATTTCCATGTACCATCTAAAGGATGTCCTCCATATTAAAAAAATACCAAAATCCCTAAAACATTTGGTAAACCTAAAACTTCCTAGACTCCTAATAGACCCAATCAGATTTGGAAACTAAATAAGAAGTAACCAAAACCTTCTATGGTTTTTGTAACTCCAATTACACCAAAGAAAGATCGAGAGGCTTTTACTGAGGGAGATTGGTTATATTTGAAGGCCTTGTTGATTGCTTTTAGAATCCAAAGTATCCTATCCCTAATAGGATAATGGATCATCTTGACTATATAGGGAAAGGCCTTGGCCCACAAGTGCAAGGAATTTTATAACCCTTATCCGTTGGATTTGTCAATTAAAATCATGGTCTTAGATTTAAACCACCAAAGGATGATCTCATAACATTTGATAGTGACTCTTCTAAAGTGACTAGTAATGAGACTCCTAGTAGTGACACAACATCCCATTATAGACTTTTTGATGAACTTATTGACTCATATTTGTTTGATTTGAATGCCATATTGACCATAACACCTATTGGAGCTTCCCATCCTAAAAAAAAAACTATCCTAGTGGTGCTTCCCTTCCTGAAGTAGGGCATTACATCTTTATTATTGGAGCTTCTCACCCTAAAGTAAACACCCATCTTAATGGTGCTTCCCTTCCTGAAGTAGGAAATTATATACTTACCATTGGTGTTTCTCATCCTAAAGTAAACCCTCACTTTAACCTATGCCTTTGCCATCCTGAACTCATAGATTGGGATCAATATAATTTGGTCATATGCCTCGATGAGTTCCAAAATAAAGAATAAATTATATAATACATGGGCCTATGAGATGTATTCCCCATTGGTGATCATAAATAAGTTTTTGATTTTTCATTAAACTCTTTTGCATACTTTAGAGAGCAGGCAAACTTTCTTGGTCATAATAAATAATAAACATTGAGATCTTCAAGTGAAAACCTCTTTAGGGTACTTGTTGATCAGAGAAAAACTAAATAAAAAGATAATCCTTTAAGTGAAAACCTATATCAAGCACTCCCAGGTGGGAAAGTTTGCTCATCTCCTTAGGACATATAAATCCCATCTAACCCAAGTTGCATAGCTAGTACAAGCATTTCTTTAAAACAACATCAAATATTTGAGCATCTTACTCTTGAGTTTCTAGAGGTTTTTGCCAATCAACGTTTACCTGAGAAGGCATATTCTGATTCTTCATATTATCCAGATCTTTAGGAGGAACAAAAAGAAGATATAGCAGAGGAAGATGATCATGACCAAACATTGCCTACAATTCTAGAAGATAGATCCACACTCCTTATAGAGAGCACAATAAAAGTGAATTTAGGAACCCATGAGGATCCCAAAATTATTTATCTTAGAGCTTCCTTTACTAAAGTAGAGTGTGAACATATTACATCTATTCTTAAGGATTATATATAAATATTTGCATGGGCATACTCCAACATACCAGTATTGGACCTAGATTTAGTTGTGCATCATCTTGTTGTTCACCCTGATGCTAAACTAGTCAAGCAAAAGTTGAGAAAGATGCATCCATGCATTGCCCTTTTGGTTAAGGTTAAGTTGAAAAGGTTTTTAGGAGACAATTTTATTAGACCACTGGATTACTCAAAATGGATTTCTAACATAGTACTCATGAGTAAAAAGACCCTAGGCATATGTGTTTGTACTGATTTTCATGATATCAACAAAACATGCCCCAAAGATAATTTTCCTCTACCCAACATCGACATGATTGTTGACTCAAATGCTAGGCATAAGATGCTATCCTTAATGGATGGATTTTTTTGTTACAATCAAATCAAGATAGCCCCTGAGGATCAGCATAAGATCATGTTCACCATTCCATGGGGAACATTCTATTACCAAGTCATGTCATTTGGTTTGAATAATGTTGGAGCCACATATTATTGGGAAATGACTATCATTTTATATGACATGATGCATGACATTGTTGATGACTATGTTGATGATATACTATCAAAATCAAGAACAAGATCTAGACACCCTAACATTCTATGAAGAATATTTGAGAGGCTTCATGCATATAAAGTCTGCTTGAATCCTAAGAAATGTGTCTTTGGAGTCACATCAGGAAAATTTCTAGGGTTCATTGTATCATAATGAGGGATCAAAGTCAACCCTGTAAAGGTCAACACCATTATGGAATGCCTCCACCAGAAAATCTTAAATAATTGTGAGGTCTACAAAGAAAGATCTAGTCTATCTGCAGGTTTATTTCTCAATTGGTAGATAAGTGCCACCCATTTATCCATCTCTTAAAGAAAGGGTAACATTTGATTGGGATGAAGATTATAAAATAGCATTTGCAAAGCTTAAAACATACTTGGCCAATGCACTAGTTTTATGACCTCCAATACAAGGAAAGCCACTACTTATTTATATATCAACCACAAAACATGCACTAGGAGCACTTTTAGCTCAACATGATGATCATGGTAAGGAACACATTGTTTATTATTTAATTCACACATTGGTAGCCTATGAACATAATTATATGCCTATTGAGAATGCATGTTTAGCTATGGTGTTTACCACTCAAAAATTGTGACATTATATGCTAAATAACAAAACTATTATTATCACTAAGGTAGATCCTCTCAAGTTCCTTTTATCTAAAATAGATATTCAAGGATGCATGGTTAAATGGATTTTGCTTCTCAGTGAGTTTGATATTGAGTGCCAAAATTAGAAGGAAATCAAAGGACAAGTTCTTGTTGACCAACTTGTTGAATCTCCTATTATGACCACTCAATCTCTCAATTTTGACCTTCCAGATGACTCTATTATGATGATAGAATCAACATCACAAGAACCTAAATAGTGGATCCTCTATTTTGATGGATCTTTCACATCTCGAGGGTCTAGAGCTGGCATATTGTTGATCACACCATAAAGGATTTGATCCCCAAAGCATTTCATATATAATTTTAGTGTATAAACAATATGGCCAAATATGAGGCATTGGTTGGAGGGTTCCATCTTGCCATATAGTGGGATATTCAAATTTTAAAGGTCTATGGAGATTCAAAACTCATCATAAATAAGACAACTAATAATTATCAAACAAGAGATGATAATCTTATTCCTTACAAGCAAATTGTCGATAACCTCAAAACACATTTTAAATCTCTGTAGTTTGAGCAAGTTTCATGAGTGAAAAATAGATCTATCAATGCCATGCAAACAATTGGTTCCATGATTCAAATAAATGATAGTGCTAAAGGGTATCAATTTCTAATTGAAAATCTTCTTCAGCCAGCACAATTCTATCAGATTTAGAGAGGGTATGCACCATTGCTGATCCTAATCCCTCATCTAAGCTACCATGGTACCAAGATTTTTATAACTATTTCCATAGCCATGTATTTCCTACCAACCTTTCTAACAACCAACAAAAACTATTCCTTCATTGCCTAACACATTATATCCTCCTTAGAAACATGTTTTATCTTAAAGGCTATGATGGAATGCTTCTTTGTTGTTTATCTTTGGAAGAATCCAAGTTGGCACTAAAGGAGGTTCATGAAGGAATATGTGGGGCTCATACCAAGGTGTAGTCCTAACAAAGAAACTCCTTAGAATAGGCTATTATTGGCCCAAAATGGAGATAGATGCTTGTAAGTAAATAATTGTGTTCCTTGTCAACATCATGGTAACTTGATACATGCACCGTCCTTACCATTACAACTGATTACAACACCATGGCCATTCTCAACATGGGGTCTCAATCTCATTGGGAAAATTAATCCAACATCTTTCAATGGACATAAGCACATTTTGACTGCAACCAAGTACTTTACCAAGTGGATTGAGGCCATTCTTCTCACTTATGTTATTAGGAAACAAATAGCCAAATTCATTCATTACCATATCATCTATCAATATGACATCTCAGCTTGTATTATATATGATAATGATGGATCCCTTATGAACCAAGATGTGAAATATCTTTGTGAAAAATTCAAGATCAAGCACAAGAAGTTCACTCCACATAATCCACAAGGCAATGAACAAGTAGAGACATCAAATAAAACTATTATAGCCATCTTAAAGAAGATTATCAATGATGTTGGCCATAATTGGCACTTACAACTCTTTCTTGCCCTCTGGGCTTATAGAAATAATCATCGTACCACCTCCAACTAGAGCTACTCCATACTCCCTTGTTTTTGGTACTGAAGCTATCATCTCGATCAAGATTGAGATCCCATCATTAAGAATATCATTGAAGCACATTAAAGATAATGAAGACTATAGAGCCTCACAGTTGTAAGAACTAGAAATTCTTGATGGTAAGCATTTGGCTTCCCTAGAAAACTTACAAGCCTATTAAAATAGATTGTGAAGAAGCTACAACAAATGCATTCTCCCTCAAGAATTTGAGATTGGTGACTTAGTTTTAAATGAGAACCAGAAGAACATGAATGTTGAACCCAAAAAGAAAAGAAAGTTTCAACCTAATTGGTTAGGACCATATATTTTCATAACAAATTATAGATAAGGAGCATATCGATTGGCTAAACCTAATGGTGAACAACTTTTAGATCCCATGAACATCATACACCTTAAGAGGTTCTACATATGAACAAATTTTGAATCATTATCTATAAGACCCCTAACTTGGGGGTAACTTATGCTATCATAATTTTATCCCACCCTTTTATCTTGCCTTGAACAAATTTTATACTACCCTGGTCAAATTTTCATGAATCTCAACAATAAAGGCTTTCAACCCTTGGCACTTTAAACACATTCTTCATCCCATTCTGGATTGCTCTCTTTAAGAATCATATTATTTGTTATGTCTAAGGCATGTTATAAGCTTGAACACTTTTTATCCCTTGACCAATTACAATCTTGATTATGTCTCATGAACATTATGAACATCTTCAGTAGTGGTTCCACAAAGTAGTTCAGTCAGGACAGTCTTGTGTAGTTTTAGACAAGTGAACAACTACATCTTTTTAGTATTAGTATTTTCTACTCTTTCTTGTTTTATCAAGAACCTCATTCTCACTGATTTTCAATCATGGGCCATTGCAACTGGATTAGTTGCCTTATTAGAACCTCTACTCTCAATACATGCATCTCCTTCACTAGATGGTCCCACCTTATGCATATTTTATCACAAAAACACCAAAAACATTAGAAATACTTTGAAAATAACAAAAAAATTAGAACATGATCCATAAAAGAAAAAAAACATTGTCTTATGCTTCTATACATTTGTACATTCCCATTCCATGATCCCACACTCTTTCCATTTCATGAGAAACTATTAAGTTTGAACACACTTGCCATTTTACAAGCACAGAAACACTAGTTCATTTCATCTTATCCCATGTACTTGACATTTTTCAAGATCATTCTTTCTCATCTCATCAACTTCTTATTTTCTAGACCATTCTCATTTATTTGTCATATATTCCATTGCTTCTATAACATTAATCATTTTGGTCTGATCATCATTTTTTCTTCTATCCCATTTCTTGGGAGAACTACATTTGGCTTGAAGTTCATGTTAGAACATGCATCCATGGAACTATGTAGGTAACATCCACTTATCTGATACATCTATAGTAAGCTCGGCCAACCCTTTCCTTTTCTTCTCTTCCACCATTTCTTCTGTCATTTTTACTCTTTAATTAGGGAACAATTATCATTGTTCTTTGTTATGATGTGGTGGAAAGTAATGCCTCTACCGCACATACATGAACATTTGTCTTTAAATTGCACTAACTTGGTTTTTGTTTATGTGTGTTTATTTAAGTTTCTTGGTGTTTTGTTGTGCTTTCACACCTCTCCTTTTATTTCTTATTCTTTTCTCTTTATTTATTTCTTCTTGTCTCTTCTTGGTCTTGTGTTTTTTCTGTTTGTTTTTCCTTATCTCTTTTATTTTTCAAAACATCTTGATAATTCACACGGATCTCAATTGTTTATATCTTGAGCCTATGTTATTATGTTGTTCTTGAACCATTTTTTTATTTGATTGTTGTTGGTGTCTAATTTTTATATTTGATTTTGCTTTTTTCTCTTTGGTGTTCAAGAATGCCTTGATGGTCCACATGGATCTTGATTATTCATATCTTGGTCTCATGTAGTTAAGATGTTCTTACCTTTTGTTTTTAAACATTTTTGTTCCAACTTAAGTCTTGATAAATCATATATTGATTTCAAGTTAGGTTCATTTATGTTTATCTTTTTCTTTGTCTTTTGCCTTTTTGTTTAAATGTAAATCGCTATAACTTTGGTTTTGGTCATTGTTTTACCATTATCCTTAGTTATAGATATTCACATTTGAACTAGCTCAATGTAATTAGAATCTTATGTCATTATAAGGTATTAATACTTATGATTCTCAATTTATTTTTTTATAGCAAAAACTTTGTTGCTCAGGTCTCAAAGTCTTAATGTCAACATCAGCTCCAATGAATGATTCTCAAGAACACTTTTCAAAACCTAGGCTCATGATATGGAATTAGGCTTCTAGGTAGCATGCATTTTAGGCTTATTTGTCTATGCTTAGATGTGTATATATTTACACATATTGTGAGTCTAATCAATTCATGGTCATTTTTCATCATTCCTCATTCCATTCTCTCCCACACTTGGGTGAACTACATTGGCTTGAAGTTCATGTTGGAACATGAGTCCATGGAACTATGTAGGTAGCACTCAATTTCTATTAAGGTTATCTCAGCTATCTCCATTTTTATTTTCATCTCTCTCATTACTTTATGAATTCTCATATGCTTGATTTTATATAGCTTTCTAATCCATTACACCATCACATGTACGTTTGCATCTGCTCACATTAACCTATCTTTTTGATTATATCCTTGAGCTATTTTTACTTTCCAATTGCCCTGCTTAGGCCCAACATTTGAAACATGTCTGAATCAAATCAGCTCTATAGGGGAAAAATCATTATTTATTCTTTATCAATGTCAAGATTCACCCTATTGGGGCAATACTATTTTATCATGATCAAATCTGCTCTACTGGGGCACTTCTTATTATATTCTCTTTAGAGACCCCATTCTAGTGGTGCTTCCATTCTTGAAGCAGAACACTCTCTCTTTTCCTCTAATTCCAATATCTCCACATTAAATCCCATGATGGTAATATTTAGTGTGTAACTTATCCCAAGATTGATAAATATTGTAAGCATGTAGCTTGTACTCTCAAATTGGGTACATTTACAATGTGTCCCTTACATTTATGGATTGTATCTTTCCCATTCGCCCCATCTCTAGGGCCTATTATATCTATAATTATATTTTGATCATTGATGGTAATCATGTGTGCAAGCATTAGATCATTTGGATGTGACCTATTCTATGGGTTAATCTCTCACTTTCTCTCTATTTTTGAGATTACATCCTTCTCTTTCATCCTAGTATGTCCTCCTGAGGGGGCATCATGGGTCTGTTCCAATTTCTTCTTAACAACTCTTTTCTTTGAAAAGACATTGCTTCCCCTGAATGTCTCGCTACGCCTTCTAAAATAGGGGAAAAATGTAGACATCTAATTCCCAACACTATTTGTTTTGAAATTGTCAATCTTATTTGAATTGCACTCAGATGCACATATTAGTTCAAAATACATAAAACATCCTAAATGGTTCAAACTTGTCATTTACAAGTGCCAATTTAGGTCAAAGTATCCCTAAATATGACAATGTAATTTATGGGCCAGCTAACTTTGATCAATTCATTTTGAGTCAAAATGATGATTTTGCCTTTTATGCTTTAGATCAATCTTTTCTCCTAAATTTGTTGGTACATGCTACGTACCTTTGTTATTTTGTGTTGGAAACATCCTAAATGGAAATATGGTTTTGGTGCATCTAATGTCACCTTCTAATTCTTCTCGAGTCAAATTACAACTCAGTAATGTGACTTTTTGACCATTTTGATTAATTGAGGGGCAATTTTCAAATAAATTGCACAAATGTTGATTAACCTTGTTTAAGGCTAATTAATCCAAATTAAGAGCTTAAGTGGATTTTCCATGAGAGTTGAATATTTATTTTTGAAAATTAATTATTATTATCTGCATTATCAGGTGACCTCATTTCTTAGGAAGACATCCCTAGGCCATAAATGCCACAAATATCAAGATTATGGGTCACCCATGCCTAGTTAATGCCTCCCATGCCTCTTCAGTGCCCCTTCTTCCAATGTCATGATGAAGATAATTATGGATTTAATTCCAAATATTAGGATTATCCATGGCCACACATCTCAATCTTGAGATGGATGATCATGGTTGATCCCGACCAATCTCAAAAATATATAAATAAAGAGGCCATGGACATGAATTTTAGGCTTGAATATTGCAAAGTTATAATGTTAAATTGTTTCCATAAAGTTTTGCATTTGATCATAGATTTTACTTTCACACTTCATTGATAGGCTAGTTTAGTGATTTGGAATCATGAGCCTAGGTTTTATGGAGTGTTCTTGAGGAATTGGAGGAGCTTACCACCATTTTTGATAAAGACAAGGATGCTTGATCAAGGGAAAACATGCTTTTAAGCCACGTGGGTATGGTGAATCCATTTGGGAAGGAAATATGGTGTTGATTTCTTTCATTTGTTTCTTACTATCTTTTATAATTACCATAGGAATATATAGGCTTGGTTAGTTAGTTCTTTATGCATGTTTCATCATTTATGGAATAATGCTTGACTAACTTTCTTTGTAATCCTCTCTACACAAATTGTGCATTTTTTAGAGGTAAACAAAGGCTTCCATCCTTTCCTCTCAATCCTATTCAAGTAGACAAACCATTCATACAATGGGGTCTTGATTTCATTGGCATGATAAATCCATAATGAAGTGCTAGCCATAGATGGGTGCTTACACCCAATGATTAATTCACAAGGTGGATGGAAGCCATAGCTCTCAAGGAAGCTAGTGAAAACTCAATTCTTGACTTGAAGGCCTAGTGACCATATTTGGAGTGCCTCAAACAATAATTTTTGATAATGCTTTAGCATTTGGTGGTCCAAGAACAATTGATGGGATCTCAAGCATGTATCAAACATGGAATTTATCTAATTTATTCTTCTAATTACTACCCTCAAGGGAGTGGACTAGCTGAGTCTATTAATAAGAGCTTGATCAGAATTATTAAGAGAATGATAGCAAATTGAGGACTCTATATTTGGTCCATCACCTCGTTGTTTGATTATTAGTTTTAGTTAATTGATACCCATTTTATTTGAAAGTGTGACAAGATTTTTAGAAGTTTTATGTGAAGCATCAAGGGAGATAGACCAATCTAGATGTTCAATCTACTTATTAGGTCACCCATAACCTACAAATATTCTCATGTTATCATCTAGTTTGGAAGGCTTGAACAACCTTCCTAGGGGTGAAAATTAGATAGATAACATGTATCAAATATGGTTATCTACATCCATCCCATTTAATGTAGTAAGTGCATGAAATAAAATTACTAGAGTTAATGAAAGTTCATACTTGTGTATGGAATCACACTTTAGTTTGATGATAGTTCTATCTTGACTTTGTATCTCTCATCTTGCAACCAAAATCATGCTATAATATAATTACTATATATAATATTAATTGACAAATAGTTAAAGCATATAGAAAAGAAAGAACATGGGAAGAGTACACCTTTATGTATTCTACATAGTGACATATCGAGAGTGTTTTCCTCACCATGGAGGATGGATAAATAAAGAGGAACTTGAGGTACCATCCATTTATTGGATAGGGAAAAAATGAGTCCACAAGTAGTCATGTGTGTTACATCCTAGAGAAGCTTATTGAAAATGAGGGTTGGGAGATGATCATGCCACCAACTTGGTATACAGAGAGTGGATATAAGGTTATCAAGGGTATTGAATCTTGATTACATAAATCAAAGGTGAACATAAATTGGGTAACTATCTAAGGTTAGGTGGTATAACTAACTCAACCTTAATAGAGAGGGTAGTATTAGGCCATCAAGGGTGTTGAATCTCGATCATGATACTCAAGAGAGACAACTACTACATAAAGATAAAGCTCAACATGGTTCTTATTGGTAAAAATAAAACTTCTTTTTAAATATATTCAATATGTAACTTGTAATATGGAAGAATCAATACATTTTGGTAAAGTAGTTTGTATATGTAATCTAATGAGTCTGAAGAAAGAAATTGGTGCAACTTGGTATGTGAGAAAAGGAACAAACTTTGATATTTCTCCCTATCGTGTCTTTTGTGAATGATTTATAACTTGAATGAGTATTATTTTATTCTTGGTGCACTTACAGAACATATACACATTTAGTATATATTAAAATATAACCTCTGATTTGTCACTATGTATGATATTTGTCACAAATATTGAAAACTTTGTAACAGAGATATAAGATTATGATCCAAATATATATCTAAAGTTTTTAAAATGTATAGTATTCTATGAATTATGTGAACGGTGTAAGTGTGGAGTCATGTCTTTATGATATGCCCCCATTAATAAGCCCTCATTTTTCAGGTGAGGGGAATAAAATCTGGTAGTCACTTCATCAAAAAAAGATGAAATGACTATAATGTATGTATATAAGATTTCAATTTCTATTATTTTTATGCCTAAGTAAAATTGATAATTGGTAATTTGTTATATTTTATAAATAATATTACATTGAACACACAAATTTTGAACCTTGGTGCGAATTGGATAAAAATTAGATGTTTTAAAATTTATAAAAGGTGCTTATAAAATTGGGACAATGTGGATGTGATTATCATATATATCCCAATACAACTTATGGTTTTTTTATTTGGATGAATGGTATTTGAGATTTCATTGGTAATAGTTCACAAACGCACACTACAGTTGAAAATTCAATGACTATATATATAATTTTTTTATTTTTTTAAATTTTATTTTCATTTATATATTTTGAAAATTTATATTCTAGAGTTATTTTAAATATTACTCATGGAATATTTATTTGTGATATGTGATTTGAGCTACTTTGGGCCACCTTGGGAGGCTAGGATCTTGATGAGTTGGCAAGGGGAAAATTTTGAATATTTTTTTATTTTTTTGAGTTTTTTTTTCTTAATTTTTAGGCCCCTTTATGGGTATTTAAAAAATTTATGGACACTAACATCAGTTTTTGGGATGGTTTCATCGAGCCCTAAAAGTTGGTGTACCTTTTGTGATGGCAGAGTCCTATGCTATGATCTAAAATCAATGATAGCGTCCAATTATTCTTTGTAAAATTTTGCTTTATTTCTTGTTAATAGTTGATTTATTTGATGACTAATGTATGATTTGAATTATTTAATTTTTATGAATATGTTCATATCGAGGCATTTACATACCTTAATAGAGTTGGGTTTGGAAGATGAAAATTAGGTGATTATTGAGCAGGTTGGGCTAGGGCACATTAACTGATTGGGGCAGGTTCATTATGATGTTTATATTATGATATCATTATCTAAGAGGTGAAATGACAATACATAAGGGAGATTATTATTACATTAGAGACTATTTATTAGATATTATGATTTTTGATTTCAAGGCAAAGGGCCCAAGTTTTTGGTGATGGGACTATTGGATATATACATAAATCACATGTATATTCCATATATCATCAAGTAGAGGAGGGTGACCCTTATGACATGATCTATATAGATAATATTTTTAGATATGGTGTTACATGATTGTGTAATTTCATTTGTTGTTTGCTAACATATTTTATGGCTGTGGATGATGGTGGAGTAGTTATATCCTACCACATGTATCACATTACATAAACATTGAGAATCAGGGTGCTGGATATTCATAAGGGTGCACCATAATGTCCCATTTATATATGTATTTATATTGATTCTAAATAGAGACACATGGTGGTGGATTGGGTGCACCCATACTATTACATGTATGGGAATATGAGAGTATTTCAATTGTACAACCAATTAAAGGACCTTTATTTGGATGGGCCCATCCCCATGTTTTTCCTTCTCGATGGGTGTTACCTTAGGGGAGAGTACTCTCAAATATGGAATATCACATGATAATTTATCATCTCACCCCCATACAATTATTTTATGGTTATGTAAGACCTTTACTAGGTGGTGTTAGGATGCTCAAGAGTTATGTTGAGTGCATATTAACATGCGGTTGGTTGATCGGCTTCTTAGTATTTTTAAGAAATTCTAGTATGATTAAGTGCTTAGATAATTTTGAATTTAGAGGGGAGTCACCTATGATCCCTATCCATGGTGTTAAATAGTTATATCTAGTCATAGGATGAATGATAGGCCCACCTCCATAATTGTATAAATAGAACCTTTCTTAGTTGGGGAAACATATCATGTTTTTCCATTTGCTACCAATGATGATGATGGATGTATGGATGCATATACATAATGGAAGTATAATGTGCATTAGCCATTGGTATTCCCTATTATTATTTCCCCCATGGTGTACTACCTATAACATAGGGAAGAAATACAGGAGATATAGGTATGAGATATCCTAAAATATCATAACCTTTAGATGAGGCAATGATCAAAGCCACATGTAACTATATTATTGTATTTTATTTATTTTTAGGATATTTGGTAGATTGTATTTGATAAGTATATATAATTTTCACTTGTTTGCATTAATTTTAGTTAATAAAGAGTGGGAAAAAATGGTAGATGATGTTGTGTGAGCCTTAACATGTAGTGTGCCCATGGATATTACTAGTGAGGGATTTGTGGAGAGAGTGGTTTACATTATGGGTGCCCATGCATCATTATTCAATCCTATGGCTAGGGCAGTGGCAACATACCACACAATAGATATGAGAAAGATGATTTATGTGTGGAGTTTGATAGGATTTAGACTCTTAAGAGGAGTTATACATATTTGATGTAGGTGTTGATATAATAGTAGGATTCTCTTTATCTTAAGCATGATGAGAAATTACATCAGTTAGGAGACCTAGAGGAGAGTCTATGAGAGTACTCTTGATATCTTGGCCCTAGTTGAGATATTAGGACTTCCACATCATGAGATGTGAAAGTGATGGAGCTAAATAATGATGATGACTCCTATAATATTGGTGATATTCCCTTATATATGATTGATTTAATTATATAAAAATTTGGTCACTTTTATACATATAATGATATTTTTCTTGATATTTCATTATAATGAAGTGGAATTTAACTTTATTGTTTGAAATTATTTTATGTTTTGTACATGAAATATACTTGAAACTTATTTATGTAGTAATGTATTGGTATTTATTCGTTTGTTGGATTTAGTAATAACTAAAAAAATCACCATACATAATGGAATTTGATTGGAAATAGAAATGATTGATTATAATGATCATATAGAAACTATGCTTTTGCTTTCCATTGTAACACAATATTTGAAGTGTCTTTGGAAATATCAAGTGTATTTATTTCATCTATATCCTTATAACTTAGTTTAAATACCCAGTCTTTTTTTATAATAAATATAAGTGTTAAAGTATGATTAGATTATGGAATCTATTGTTTTGTACTTCCCGTAGGTGCACTTGTAGCGAGATCTCGATCAACCAATGGTTCCTTGGTAGGATAAGTGTAGGAGAGATCAATAATCATAGAGGGTATACTAGGAAAAATAATTATTCTAGAGGTTTGACTCTATAATGGGAATTAGACCACACACTCCTTATTAGGAATAGTATGAGATGTCTCAACATCTTATAATGACCTTTAGAAGAAGTGGAAAAGGAGACTTTGTTGGCTCTCTCTAAAATGTAATAAATCCTCTATTTGTGAGTTGTGTAATATTTTATCTTAAAGAAAAAATAATTATCATGATGCCCATTAATACCATGATAAGTGCAAAAGGGGTGCCCTTTCACCTTTTTAAATATGTGTGGTAGATGATAGTAATTTTAAGCAAGAGTAATCAAACATTTATTCAATAGCATACATGTAATATATCATGTGGTCGATTTCTTAGTTGATCAAACTGAAGTGGTTGCCTCTTAGTAGAGGTATATGTTTTTAATGTAGGAGGTATTTTATATGTGGATTTTTTCCCTTTGTGTAAAACATTTACTATTTATTTTATGGTATGTGTTACTGACTTGGAATAAGGTATT
Organism: Torreya grandis; assembly: GCA_037957365.1. Lineage (NCBI taxonomy): Eukaryota > Viridiplantae > Streptophyta > Pinopsida > Cupressales > Taxaceae > Torreya > Torreya grandis. The sequence continues at coordinate 1,669,791 of JARHVA010003686.1, forward strand.
GGAGGTGGATTATAACCCTTATTTTTTTGTTTCTTTGCTTTGTAGTATTTTTTTGTAACATGTTTTACTTTTGATTATGATGTAGTTGATTTGCTATTGCTATTTTACATGCATATTTATGCACATCCATGTATAAACTATTAAATGAAGTAAAGGGTTTATGCAATGCTCTTTATTTTATTGGAGAAAGAATGTGTCTACTAATTATAAATTGCACTTCCGAATTTGAGGGTTTATAATTTAGGTAACATAGGACATCATTAAACATGATGGAATAATTTTGAATAGACTCATTATTGTTTTGTGTTAAGAATTGAAAATGTTCCAATGGTAACTTGGGTAATTTATTCTTATATAAATTATTTAAAAATGTCTTCAAGTTTATTGAAAGTTGTTATGGATCCATTTGAAATACTATAAAACCAATAAATAGCCTCTTGTGTTAAACTTCTATGGAAGACTTTTAATAATAAGCATCTATCGTTATCCCAATGGTCAAAAGAGTATATATTTTTAAAGTGATTTGTAAAGTCTCCTTTACCATCAAATGAAGGTAACATAGGCATAAAAATATTGGTAGGATAAGTATGTTCAAACACATCCCATGTAATGGGTTGATCTGCTAGGATATAGTCTTTAAGAGTAGAATCATGTTAAAGTACTTGTAATTTAAGAGTTGTCATTTATTTTTGAAGATATCCTATAGTAGTCATCATGGATCCAATATCACTATGAGTAACTTTTAGAGAGACTAAATATGTACTCATAGGTTGCAATTTACCATCCATATGAAACATACAAATGATGGCCTCTTCAAAATTATCATAGAATTCTAAGTTAGGATAATGACATGTTTGAAAATTATTGGGTAAAGAAGTGATTTAAGTTTCTACGGTTATGGATTTTAAGCCCTAGGTTGTTAAGGGGGATGAGTATATTAAATTAGGGTAGAAATATGTAATAAGTATAGCCACTGATTTGTAAAAGAATTGACTTAATTTGGAATTTATAAAAATAGTAATAAATAATTTAAATAAGTATTTAGCTAGAAAATGACTGAAATGGGAGATATAGAGGCTAAAAAATGAGACAAAGTTTGATCTGAGTGTCATAAAAAGTATTTATGTGTCAAAACACTTCCTATATAGTATCACCTTAATTGGAAAATGACTCCATGTGATGATAGTGTCCCTATTTTGGAGGTAGTGTTCTCCATGCAAAACTATTTTGAGCTTCTAAGTGCACTTATGTTTGGGTCTGCCAAGCTTATTCCTATGTGCATGAGTTTTAGATCTCTATAGATGACCTATTTTGATTGATTTTATGTACAAACCCTAATCCTCCATGTTTCTAGGGCATCCAATTGACACAAGTAGTAACATGTGTTGTTAGTGGGGCAAAATAAGGATTGATAACCTTGATTGTGCACAACTTGTTCTGAATTTATTTATGTAATTTGCATCTGATTTCCATGTAGTGGTTAAAAGGGAAACAGTCATGTGTATATACTATTATGGTTCTTTTTCAAGTCTTTAAAGAGGTCTAGGCTGACTCTAGGTGGTTTTTTATTTGAAAAGATATCTGTTGGTAGAAAAAGGAGGGAAAATGACAATAACACCAAAATTAGGACATTAGCACCATGGGGCACTACCGTCCCTATTATAGTGCTAGTGTTTAGGTGGTATAACCTAAATAACTAAGGGACATGATATCAAGATGTGTGTCTAAGAATATTATAGGGATGTTAGGGATGCTTATGGCCTACATGAAGGCTGGTTAAGTGTCTAAGTAGGTGTTAAGATAGGTCTAGGGCTAAGCTAGGGATGTGTGGTCTCAAGTATTACTCTTATCACTCAAGTGTCATTTTTAGATGATTACATTTACCCCCCCTTATTCTAAAAATGTAGCAAAGTGAAATGACTAGGATAAAGGAAAAATAATCCTACCTAGACTCACCTAAGAGGTGAATCCTATGAATCTAGATTTGAGTATGTGACACATGCTCTATTGTGTGTCCTACAAATGAAACATGCATATATCAATCCTTACTTAAGATAAATAAAAATTAAAGACAAAATTGAATAAAGAGATAAGAGATAGGAATGGAATGTATACATTTCATTGGGTACACAAGCTAATACATAAACCTAGTTATAACATGTTTGTGTGCATGCAGATAGTGATCAATCAATGAAAATATTGGATTGCGCTGATGGCTTACTCAATCCCCATGTGTGGGTGGCTCAATAACTTAATCCAGTTTTGAATCCATCATTTCCCAGCCCTACTTAGTAAATTATGACATGTGAATAAATAGGATTGGATTGATGGTGTGTCCAACCCTATCATGTAGGTGGTTAAAGAACTTAATTAGACTATGAATCCATCCTTACCTACCCATGTGCAGAAGATGCATCTAAAACTAAAACTACAAATGAAATTAGAGATGTGTCAACTTTGTAGTCACTCATGAATCTTAGGTAGCTCTAGGCCACTAGGAAATGCCAACCACTGTAGATGGAGTAAGGTGTTGTGTAACCTGTAACATGGTGTTTGATGTGTAAAATGTAGAGAATGACAGGGAGTTTATAAATCTATCTTATCAATTCGTGTATAAGTGAGCATAAGAAAACAATGTGCCATGCACATGCCCGTAAATCTAACATCTAGATATATGTATTTTGGACTGACTTGTAATAATCTATATCTAATCATTTGAACTAAAACATGAATAATCATGCTGCACATGATGCCCCCAAACTAAGAAAACTAGTATAAATCTTAGCTAATCTAAGCTAAAACTAGTAATCTATAACTAAACTTACGTAAACCTGGACTATACTTACTACAATTTTTTAGCCAATTTGGAATTTTATAAAACTAAGGCTACTAGATAGTAGTACCATATATTGGACATTAGTGCCCTATGGTGATAGTGTCCTAATTTGGGCACTAATGTCCAACTATTTTAATTTCTATATAACTAATATTGGTCTCTATGTCACTATTTTCCATTGTGTTTTCCTAAATTTGATTTCTATATTCTGTGTCTATATGCTAAAAAATTATACTTTGAGTGTATTCATATAGCTTGATCTTTGTGACTAACCCCTATGAAAGCCCCATTTTTTGAGGGGAGTTGTTATATTTATGAAAACATTATCCTTAAAAGAAAAAGATCTGTAAAATGCATGTTATCTAGAGCATATATGATATCTTCATAATAAAATAAAATAATATGCATACATAACATCATAATGTAAGATAATCTAAACATAATTTTTTAATATGTGATGTATGTTAGGTATAGAATTCACAAGGTTGTCAAGATAGACATAAAAATGTATATGAATAATAAATTTGAGCAATAACTAAGTAGCTACCTAGGGGGATGGGACATGATGTCCATCACAACACCCAAGGAGGAAGGGGAGATGCATGAGGTCCCTCATAGCATCTAAAATTGGAGCGTGTAACAAGTAAGAGACAAGTTCCATGACCATGATGTATATAAGAAAGCATACATACAACACACATGAGGCACACAAAGTAGGCCAAGGGGCCAAAATATAAGGGACATGGGCACATGCCACTAAATTTGAGAAAGCAATACATACAAGGACATGTTCAAATGTCTACATACATACACAATAAGTTATCTTAGATCCACATAGAAGGACATATTCAAATGACTGTATACACAATTAGGAAGACACACACAAGGATATGAGAACATGTCAAAAGCATACATACAATGAAAAAAAGTGGCATAGAGACATAGAGCAATGACATATTCAAATTCCCTTGAATAAAAGAGGCATAGAGACACAATCAAGTCTAAACTAGGAAAGCTATAAATGAAAGTATGCATGAACATGTGGTACAAACTTATATAAGAGCTAAGATGTACATAATTTTGAGTCTAAATTAGTATAAGTCATCAAAAAATTTGAGTAGGTGTAGGATGATCAATAAAAAGATATAGAAATGCTAAATTTGTGATGTAGAATTTATAAATATGTAATCTAGTAATCCAAACTATGTATAGGGTGCTCCCAAATAGGTGAATGTATCACATGAGGAACACATGTATCTGTGTATATGCCCCTAGATGGTAGGTTGTAGTGAATGTATATATGTGTAGTGGCATTGAGTCATGTATCAATTTTAAAGCACTCGACAAGTAAAAGTGAAACATGTATGTATAATAAAAATTGACTATATTAAGATAGCTAACATATGTAGTATCTAGAAAATATAAGAAGTGTAAACATGGAAATGTATATAATCTATAATTTGTATTTTTTGAGTGAGTATTTTAATGTTTTTGTTCATTTGGTATGTTATATTATTTTTATATTATCTAGATATAAGTTATGTATAATCAACATGAAAATTAAACTATATACAAGGAGTGAGAAATAAGAAATGTATGTACAATAAGAGAGGAAAAATACTAACCAATGAGTCTCATGAGAGATTCACTAGTAATGTGGCCCATGTGAAATAAATGAATAATGATATTGTGTGCTATATGAAATGGTAACTGAGGTCCCAAAACCTATTGTACTAAGTGATCTATAGATGGCACTGCTTATGAAGTGGTGCTACGAATCCATGAAACTGACTATGGTGTCTTGTGAACTGTAGGGGTCTTAGGGACCCATCTAGTATAAAATGTTGTAACTGGCATAGATGCCCTATACTGAAACTCTGAGAACCCAATAATACTAATATTAGAAGAAAAGGATTAAAGGAATGCCCTCTATAATTTGGATCATATCTTTAAAGAAAAGGTATATCTAATCATGGTCATATAGGAGAGTATGCAAATGTGGTAACACTATAGGAGTAGACCTCACTTGCACTGGTGGATCCATTGAACTCTGTGGTGTACTAATAAGATATGTGGTTAGAGCTATAATTGGTAAATATGTTGTGACTTCCTTTGGGATAGGTATAGGATACTCATATGAAAGACCCTCAATTTTGATCACCCAATTAACATTTATATGTTTGAGGTATATGTGCATAGTGTATGGAATAGCTCATAGATGATGTATCCATGGCCTACCCAATAAAAAGTCAAATGTGCCTACACTAGGTACTACTAAGAATTTAGTGGCCACACATGGTGGTCCAACTTATAGTGGAAGTATAATTTCCCCAAGGGGGATCTGAACATGGCCACTGAAACCATGAATAACTATGTCAGTAGGATAAATATCTTTCTTTTAATATCACATGTTAATACTTGGCCCATTATCAACCATAACACTCTAAATAATATGATTATTAATTAAGGCTTGTATAAAGAGTGTATATAAATTTGAATCATCTTCAACTGTCTCCTACTCTAGGAAGGTGATGAGTGGTCTAGCTGGTACTATAGTATGGTCCACACTAATGATATTGTGTAGGGTTGTGCATTCTCTATAGTAGTATGATATGATGTCAATGGTAGATGTGTCTAATTTGTAGAGTGAACACCTAAAGTACCCCCTGCCTTGTTATATGTATGCTTTGGAAATGGATCTAATAATATTTTCAATTCTTTAACTTCTATTTGTTAAACTTTGGGTGATTTTATGGGTGTAACCACATCAATTATATTGGCTTCTATTAAATCCTATATCTTATGTTTCAAGGTGATGCATTAGTTTTTAGTATGGCTTATTGCCCTGTGATATTCATAAAAATGCATTGGAATCATATATTTATATAAGAGGTCATGTCATATTAACCTCTTTGATGGGAGGGAGAGATATGACATTGCATTTCAAGAACTACTATAAAAAACATACTAGTGATTCTATAAGGTTGGTGAAAATTCTCTAGTGGAGGAGTTGATAAACCATACAAGGAGATAGATCTTAAGTTACATTAACTATGGACTTTGGATCACTCTTATTTTTATCAACCCTTACTTTGTATGGAGGATTACTATAACTCTTAGTAGATGATTTTGATCCACTTGTATATTTTAGTTTAACCAAAAAGAGAAGCTTGACTTCCCTTTCTTTCACTATGTAGCATAAATATATGAAGGTTGGAAACTTATTAAACAAGATATATTCATGAAATAATAGTATTAAGATCTATTTCAATACATCTTGGAGCTTTCTATCTACCATGGGGATAGTCATCTTTGTCAATATAGGTTAATTTTATTTTTGCTTCAGTTTTACTAATTGAGCACATGAGATCTTATCACTAATGTTAATTAATAAGTGTGATAAAAACATATTTTCCAATGGATTAAATGTGGTGATAGATTGATTCAGAAGATCATAAAACCACTATAAGGTATAGTCCTTTAGATTGCATGGGAACAACCTAGTGAGGAGAAAATAATTGGACACATAGTTTAAACATGTTGCATGGAAAGCTTGTAGATGGTGCTTTGGGTCACTCTTACCATCATATAATATAAGCTTAGGTGTCATGAATATGGATGGAAAATAATTTGACTCTATGTGATGTGCCAAAGGTGTATGTAAAAGGACATGAGAATCCAAGGAATGTGATGGCCTAGTAGCTCCTTAATAAATATGTAACACTTTAGCCTATAGAGAATGAATCTCATGAATAAGGGATTGTACATCTAAAGAGGAAGAAATAAACATAGAAGGTGTAGCTAAAACTAAATGTTTTCAAGTTAAAATAAATTGTTCTACAAGCTGAGTTGGCCCCAAAGTAGGTGTAACAATGTTGTTATCTAGGGGAGTAGAATATTGACTAATTTTTTATTTTTTATTTTTCCATTATGGCTTGCATAATCTGTGCATGATTATGGGGTTGTTCCTAAATTCTATCTCTAAAAATATATAGAATTCATCCTTATGGACTATAATATTTTCATTGTTAAGTGGGGGGGGGAGAGTTTTTTGATTCTTATCTTATGTATTATTTTTATCTTGATTGTATTGCTCATTTTATACTTTATTATTTGGATATTTTTGGGTGAATATTTTTTCAATCAACTAACTGATGAGAAAAATAGGTCTCTTCAACCACAGCATAGGGAGATTGGTTGGCCAGATGTGTAGGTTTTTTACATCAAAAGGGGACAAATCTCTCCTCTCATCAAGGGGAGGTTCCCTGTAAATATGCAGGAGCTATATACTATATATATAAGCAAAAAATAACACTCAGAGGTATGCGAAACCATCTATCTCTCTTTTTTTAGAGATGATGTTAAAAAATAGAGGATAAAATCTTGGTGAAAATGCTGAAGGCACTTCTCTTCTTTCAGAAGTGATCTTGTAGGAAACAACAGGAGTTCTTTCAGGTAGTGACAAGTAACTGGTAACCAAAGGCATAGTAACCAGCAGACTGAGATGTAACACAAAGTCTCCACCTTGACTGCCCAAGAGTGAGATACAAAGGACAATTAGGGCACAAAGTCATCCCGAGGTCCTTTACATAGAAATAGATTATGAAAGATAATGAGGGCACAATGTCGTCCCAAGATCCTTTACACATGAATAGAAAGAAAACACACTAAAGACAATTATGGGGGCACAAAGTCTCTCCATAATTGGCTTCAGGACACCTTCCTGATTACTTTCACTAATTCTACTTATTTAATTAAGTAGACAAAAAATGTATTAAGGAAACAAACATAAGAACAATTTCCCCAACAACCAAGCTATTCTAGCACAAAGTCTGAAAAGTCACTCATTTTCTTATTCAAATAATGAAATATGATCAACAATTTGAGCTCAAAGTCTCAGTAATTCCTTTCAATTTGGGCAGAGTTTTGTTTTTGATAATAGAGAGAGATCTCCCTAAAATAATAAGAGAGAGTCCAATATATAGTGCTCCAAAAAAGACTTGGGTGCTTTGTTTCACAAAAATGGCCTATGATGCATTTAATGCCTTTAATGCATTTTAAATTCTGTCCATGGGCTATGTTAGAATCAGGCATCGGTCTTAAATATGGGTGGCCTAATGTTCTTCCTAATGTGTGTGCAACTATTCATTCACTTTACTCAATGCAAAAAAATAGGGCATGCCATTGAATGTTTGTGCTCTTCGATATCCAACTGGTGGACTGCTTCACCTTCTAGAAACATATCCCATGTGCAGATATTTATGATCTTTCTCCATCATTCCCCCTTTCCTCATTGTATTTTGTCCTTTTTTGTGTGATCTGAGCTCTTAGGCTATTTCCTTGGTTGGTCGCTGAATTTGATCTTAACAAGTGACACGTGGCATTTCCCACTATGAAATAGGTGAGGCCACTTGATGGCATCCGCTTAGCTTATAGAAGCTTTAGATACCTTTTGAGAGTCCTGTGAAAGATGACACATGGTGGATTCCACTATAGCTTTAGAAACACTATATAAATATTTGGGACTCATTTGGATTCACATGGATGATGACATTAGGCACGCTCTGCATACTTTAGCAACTCACCCGGGGCCCACCACAGTCCTTACTCAATAATGAAACAAAAGGAAGAAACTGTGGGTGTTAACACTTGGTGGGTTCTGCTGAGCTTTATAAGGGACATGTGGCATGTTTTGCTACATTTAGAAAAACATATTAAAATCTTCTACAGTTGCCACTTGGTGCCCTTCGCAGAATTCTGTGAGAAGCTTATTGAAAGAAGCTTTGAAACTTATAAGAAGATCGAAACATGGATGCAAACACTTGGCGGATTTTGCCAAGCTTTAGAAACTCACTCAGGGCCCACCATAGTCCTTACTTAACAATGAAGCAAAAGGAAGAAACTGTAGATGCAAACACTTGGCGGCTTCCGCTCTCAGGATTTTTCCTTTCAGGCACTCCTTTGAACTACTTTTGCTCACTGCCCTCCACAAGGGCACTTGTTCCTTCAGCTTTGGGGCAGTCCCTTGAACTGATCAATTGAACCAACTTTGGTTAATTGGTTCAATCTTGCGTTTGAAGCCTTCTTTTTGACTAAGTCTTTTGATCTTTTTGAACCTATTGAACCTGTTGAACTGTTGAACCCATTGGACCTTTTTTGGTTCAAGGTTCAATGGTTCAATGGTTTAATGGTTCATTCCTTTATTTTTTTCTAAGTCCTTTGATTGCTCAAAAAAATGCATTGAACCAACCATGTTGAACTTAATGTTTTGAAACAAACTGCATTGAACCAAACACTTTAAACCAAACCGTATTGAACCAAATGCTTTGAACCAAACTACGTTGAACCAAATGCTTTAAACCAAACTGCATTAAACCAAATGCTTTGAACCAAACCACATTGAACCAAACCATGTTGAACTTTTGAACCTTTGAACCCTTTTGGTTCAAGGTTCAATGGTTCAACGGTTCAAGCCTTCTTCTCGCTAAGTCTTTTGAAGCCGCTGAACTTGCTGAAGCAGTTGAACTTTGAACTTTTACTGAAATGCTTAACTCTTTAATTTTGTCGACATCATTGAACATTTGAACCCGTTGAACCTTTTGGAAGTGGGGTTTAGTGGTTCAATGGTTCAATCCTTTGTTTTGAAGCTTGCCAATAAACCTTTTTAGTTGAACCGAAGCATTGCACCAACCTTGAAAAATGCTTAAGTGTTCTGAGAGCTTGTTTCTTTCTTGCAGAGTCCATAAAAATGAACCTACAGAGTCTGTAGATACAAGTTCATAGAAATGGTGAAGTTCATAGAAATGATTCCGTATAACTTAGCCTGCAAAGTCTGTAGTTTCAAGCCTGTAGAGTCTGTAGATTCAAGCCTACAGAGTCCATAGATTTAAGCCTATAGAGTTCGTAGAAATCTAAAACAGCTTAAATAATGAAGAATTTGAATGCTCAAAATAATTTTTAAAAAGGTAAGAGAGGATTTTGGTCTGTTGAACTAGAATAGTTTATATGTTGTCCCAAAAATGAGCTGACATTTTTGGGGATAATAGCTAGCTCCAGTTGGGGAACTTCCTTTAGTTGAAAACTTGGAACAGTTGAGGGGAGTAGAAACCAGAATCTCCAGTGCCTTGAAGTATGCCATTGGGCTATGGAGTCATGCTACCCAAAAAGAAAGGCTCCAAAAAATTAAAATGAACAAAACAAAGTAGAAACAAAGACTATACAAATATACATATGTACAGGTGAACTTATTTGATACTTTAAGAATTAAAGTGCTTCAGATGCTGCCCATTGTGAGGTAGAGAAAAGAGCGTGCCATCTTGATACTTTAACAAGAAGCTATTTTCATCATTGAGTTGATGGATAATAAATGAGCCCCTCCAAAAGGAGTCAAAATTCCCATGCATCCCCTTTGGTTCTCTCCTTTTGTCCCACAACAGGACTTGATCTCCAACTTGGAAATCATAGTTTTTTGCCTTTTGGTCGAAGAGTTTCTTCACCAGACTTTGATGGGTAGCAATTCAATCTACCACCATAGTTCTCTGCTCATCTAGCTCAGTCAGGTACATGATCCTGTTATCAATGGAGCTTTCATATGTCTAATATTTAATTGCCTTAAGCCAATTTTAATGCTGGAAAATCTAGGGTGATTGGTATCTCAGCATTGAGCCCATAAAGAAGTTGGAAAGGAGACATACCAATTGCCATTTTTGGTGTAATTTGATCTACCCACAAAGCATGAACCAATGCTTTATGCCATGTCCTTTGGTTGTCATCCACCAACTTCTTGATGATAGTCATCAGGTTCTTGTTACTTGATTCAGCTTGTCCATTCCCTTGTGGAAAGTAATCAGAAGAGTGGGAGAGGGTGATCCCTTAGTAAAAACATAATTGATTAATCTCTTGGGAAGTGAAACAAGCTGCATTATCTATGACAATCTTGTTTGGAACCCCAAACCTAGAAATGATATTCTCCTTGAGGAAATTGCACACTACTTCTAAAGTAGCATGCTTGATTGGGATAGCTTCCACCCATTTAGTGAAATAGTATGTGGCTGTGAGGACATAATCTTGTCCAACACTTGAAGATGAGTTTATAACACCAATGAAATCAATTCACCATTGCTAAAATGGCTCTTCTATTACCACTGGCTTGAGAGGCAGGATAGCTAACTTGGGTCTTCCAACAAACTGCTGGCATAGTTTACATTTCCTTACCCACTTGTATGCATCTTGAAAAAGAGTAGGCTAGTAATACCTAGCTCACAGAATCTAGTGGGCAGTTACAGGAGTAGAAAAATGTCTTCCACAGACTAAATTATGGAAGGAATTCAAAAGTTGGTTATGTTGTTCCTTGTCTATGTAGTGAATGAACACTCCATCAAGGCTTCTCTTGTATAGGCCATTGTCCCAGAGGATAAAATTGGCAGCTTTCAACTTGATAGTCCTCCTTTCTTTCTAAGACAAGTGAGCAGGAAACTCACCATAGGTAGGGAAATGAGAAATAACTAAATACCACTCATTCATGGTGGAGACAAAGAGGATTGCTGGTGTGTCTTCTTCTTTTGATTCTTCATGCTCTATTTGTTCTAGCTTATTATCAACAATCAATTGGCATAGGTCTTTTCCATGCACTAGCTTCATTGGTTTGATGACTAGATCAAACCACTAGATTTTTGAAATCCAATTGCCTCTTTTCATCCCAAACTCCTACTGAGTTAATATGGATTTGACTGTGGCTTCAGAAACTAAGGCAGTAGTGTGTGAATTCAAGATGTAGAAGCGAAAATGCTTTACTACCTTCATCACTACATAAGCATGATTCTCTATGTTTGAGTACTTCAGCTCATGAGCTTTAAGAGGGTAGCTCATGAAAGAAATGGGAGATTCCATACCTTCTTTATTCTATTGAACCAAAATTGCTGAAAGCATGTGTTCAAAAGTATAACTGTATATGGTGAACTCTTTGGTGTAATCTAGACAAACTAGAGTTGGGGCATGGGCCACAATTGTCTTGATGTCTTGAAATGTTGACTTGCCTTCATTAGTCCAGCTAAAAGTGGCCTTTCCCTTCATCATGTCCAAAATGTGGTGAGTCTCCTTGGAAAACTCAGGAATGAATCTTCATAAAAAAATCACCTTTTTGAAAAGAATGAGCTGTAGACTTACTTATGGGCAGAGTAAGCTCCTGGATGGCTTTGACTCTCTCTGAGTCAATCTTTATGCCTTCTTAGGATACAATGTGTCTAAGAAGTTTTCCTTCTCTTACTCCAAAAATAGACTTCTTGGGGTTTAGAGAAATGCCATTCTGGTGACATCATTCTAGTACTTATTGCAAATGGTGCACATGTTCAAGACGGTGCTTGGAAAAGACTGTTAAATCATCAAGGTATACCTTAATGAACTTACCCATTTTATCTTTAAAAGTAAGGTCCATTGCTCTTTGAAAAGTGGTGCCAACATTTATCAGACCAAATGGCATTTTTTGATACGTGAAGGTGCCCCAAGTTATGGTGAAGGTAGTCTTATGTTGGTTTGCTTCACTAACTTCCACTTGATTATACCGTGAGAAGCTATCTAGCATTGATAACATCTCTGAACTAGTCACTATTTGAAGGACTCGATCCATGATGGGTAGAGGGTAATTATCCTTTATGGAGGATTGATTCAAATTCCTAAAATCCACACAGATGCAAATTTTGCCATTCTTTTTCCTTATAGGAACTATGTTGGTAATTCATGTGGAATGATGGATTCAAAAAATTATTCTAGCGTTTAGCATTTTTTGTATCCCAGACATAATAGTACCTGATATCTTTGGATTATACTACTAGGATTTCTGCTTGTAAGGAACTAAATCATCCTTGAGAGAAATTTCATGGTGAATTTCCTCAGGCCTGAGTGACTTCAGATCATCATAAGAGTATGCCAAAACATCCATGTAATGGCAAAGTAGGTCAGTAAATTTGAGTTTCTCCTCTGAAGTATAGCACTTCCCAATGTTCACCATCTTGAGATTTTCCTTGGTACCCAAATTTATCTGATCAAACCCTTGGGAGGAGCTTGAATCCATTTGTTGTTATTTGATGAACCTGTCGTGCTTGTCAAATAGTTTCTCAAGAGAAACCAATCCTTCAGGAATTTTATTCCCTTTTAGCTGCAAGAATTCTTCACCTGCATCTAAATTTATTTTAGGAGATTATTCAAGTTTTTGGAGCTTATTGCCTTCGAAGTGAAGCTATTCGAAGCTATTTTTTTCCAAAAAGATGATGATTTGGTTGTTGCCATTGAACACTTGCCAATGATTGCCATTATCGGGCACACTTGGTCAAAATACCAATTTTATACGGTACCTATTTCCTTTGAAGTCTAGACGAGGAACTAAGAGAGTGATAAAATAGCCAGTGCATCAGCTCGATCATTAAATTCTCTGGGTATGGTAGAGATGCTAAAAGCATCAAAGCTTTCAATTTGATCCTAGACTGGATTGCGGTAGTGGCATAATCTCTCATTTTTGGTTTGATATAGGTTCCTTACTTGAAAAATTACCAATTCAACATCTCCTTTGGCATGAAGGAGTTTGATGCCTTTATCTCGAGTAGCCTTCAATCCAAGCAATAGAGATTCATACTCAGCTGTGTTATTGGTGTTGCTAAACTGCAACTTGTATGAAGAAGGAAAAATATCTCCTTAAGGAGATATCAACACAATTCCAACCCCTGAGCTTGTAGAAGAATTGCTAACATCAAATTCCAAGATCCAAACATCATCAAAAATTGATCTTCTATTAGATTTTCCTTCATCAAAGAGGGAAGATCCTTTTTCATCTGTACTGCACCTTACCAATTCTTCTGATGTCTCATCTGAGTTGATTCTTGGATTGCCACCTATAATACTTTCATCTACTTAAACATGAATATCCTCTATGGTTAATAAGTAATTACCCATACCTAAAGATTCAAATAGAATTTGAGCTTCAGGGGCTGATTTCTGAGTGACAACATAGTTTGATTCCTTTTCAGGAAGCAACCTCTATATGATGCCTTTGATAAGGATCCTCACTTCAGATAGGTCCATGTTCAATTCTCCACCAACATCCTTGCAAAAATTTTACCCCAGAAGAATGCCGTATGAGGCTGGAACATCAACCACCAGGACTGTCATCTTGATTCTTTTGTCTGGGAATGCTGCAAATGCAAATTAGGTGTCCTTGATTTGGCCCAGTAGAGGTACTTGTTTGTTCTCCATAGAGAAACATCTCCCAAAGGTTTTGGTCAGTGTGAGGCCAAGAGATTTCACCACTTTGGTAGGCATGACATTGTCTGAAGCACCAAAATCAATGATGCAGTTGCTCAACTTTTGACCATTAATCAACAGGGAAACATAGAAAGTCTCTATCTTCCTAGGGGCAGCAGGAGGAGTAATGACAATATTGTTTGGGATGGGCATGTTCCTTGGGGGATCATGAGTTACCTTTTTAACATCTTGTCTTATATGGATGGCTTTATTCTTCACACACTGAACTAACTATCTAACTGCTCGGGATTGGATTGTAAGAATTCAAATTCAAACATTTGAATTTTGGTTTTCTTGACATGGTCAATTATGTCAAATGACTAAAATGGACTAGGAAGAGAGGATAAGAATTTATCATTTTTGTTTTTGGGAGAGGGAGGATTGATCTATGAAGTTTAAGTAGAAGGCGCATAGATGTTTGATGTACTTACCTTTCCTACAATCACTGGGTCCTTTGGCTAGAAAGGTAGAGTGGTTCCCCACTTAGCAATTGAAATTGCTAGTTGAGGTCACTCCTTTGTTCTTTTTTTATCAGCTTGTTGGGTTGATTGATTCTTGGACTAGGTGAACATAGCATATGATCCCTCATCTGCTTTACCTTCACTTCTGGGTTCATCTTGATAATTCAGGAAATCAATGTTGGAGTCGCCAGCTAATTCTTCTTGGCCTTCTGCAAGGAGATAAATGTCATTTTCTTGGTTCAATTCAGGATGGAAATAGAAATTAGATTCTATATTGAGATATCCAAATACTAAATTGGTTGGGGGTGCTTCAATGGCAAGTTTCCCCTGTGGGGGAGGAAGACGATTTGGTTGTCCTTGATTTTTGGCAGCATTGCCTTGGTATGACTGATTGGAGAATGTCCTTCTTGGCATATCTCTGTATGAAGGAACTGAAGATATCCCTTGTGCCATTTGCTTTCTAAGAGCTAACAACTCATTTTCCAACCTTTGCACCATTAGATCAGTGGCACTTGTTTGTGGGTATTTAGAAGATGAAGAAGATTTACCTTTGTTATGATCTCTCCTTACCTTTTCTGCCAAGATAAGGTCATCTTCCACCTCAGTGGCCAAATCTTGAGCTGTAGCAAGGTCTATTTGGCTAGCATGTCTCAACAAAAAACTCACTTTAGGATGCTGAGAGTTGATGAAGAAACATTTGAGATTCTCAGGTGTAGGCTAAGCAATTACAGGAATCTTGTTCCTTAACTTGTCGAACTTGGTTATGAAATCCCTCATTGGTTATTGAGGATCTTTTATTTGTGTGAGTTGAGCCAGTAGGGCATGCACATCCTCTACAGGCTTGAATTTGACTTCAAATTTGGCTTTGAGAGTGTTCCAGTCAGTCATATTTTGGGCCTACAGATGATAGAACCAGTCTGCAGTAGCACCTTGTAAAGTTTCTATGAAAAACCTGACTGCTACATCCTCATACTCCACACCTATTACGCCATAGGCTATGCTAAAGGCTGCAATATGTTCATCAAGATGAACCTTCCCATCACCATAAAACTTGGGGAATTTTTTCCTTGAACTGCATGGTAGCTCATGTAGACGTGGAGTTAAATTGAGTGGGCCAAAAGAGTTACCCCAAGGGCCTTGAACTACCATTTTATGAATATGAAAAGGTGGAATAACAAATCTCAGAGGGGTAAGTATTGGGAAAGCTTTATTAATAGTGGAAATAGACACTTTGCCTAGTAATAGAGACTTGACTTTAGTAGGAGGAAAGCTCCTGGTTCGTTGGAGGTGAGATGGTGAAGGAAACATATCAAAATTACTTTTCTGTACCAACTCAAATACATGGTCAACAATACCTTTAGTCCTTTGGCTTCATGTATACCATGGATCTACCAGAGTGTAAAAATAAAAATAGAAAAGAATTGGCACTACTTTAGCTCAAAGCTTGAGGCTTCAAACTATGTATTCTTCCCCAGCGGAGTCACCAAAAACTATTGGGTGAATATTTTTTCAATCAGCTAAATGATGAGCAAAATAAGTCTCTTCAACCACAGCATAGGGAGATTGGTCGACTAGATGTGTAGGGTTTTTACATCAAAATGAGACAAATCTCTCCTCTCATCAAGGGGAGGTTCCCTGTAAATATGCAGGAGCTATATATTATATATATAAGCATAAAATAACACTCAGAGGTAGGATAAACCATCCATCTCTTTTTTTACAGATGATGTTAAAAAATAGAGGAGAAATTGTGGTGAAAATGTTGAAGGCACTTATCTTCTTTCAAAAGTGATCTTGCAGGAAACAACAGGAGTTCTTTCAGGTAGTGACAAGTAACTAGTAACCAAAGACATAGTAACTAGTAGACTGAGATGTAGCACAAAGTCTCCACCTTGACTGCCCAAGAGTGAGATACGAAGGACAATGAGGGAACAAATTCATCCCAAGGTCCTTTGCATAGAAATATAATATGAAGGATAATGAGGGCACAAAGTCATCTCAAGATCCTTTACATAGGAATAGAAAGAAAACACACTAAAGACAATTGTGGGGGCACAAAGTCTCTCCACAATTGGCTTCAGGACACCTTCCTAATTACTTTCACTAATTCTACTTATTTAATTAAATGGACAAAAATCATATTAAAGAAACAAACATAAGAACAATTTGCCTAACAACTAAGTTATTCCAGCACAAAGTCTGAAAAGTCACTCATTTTCTTATTCAAATAACGAAATATGATCAACAATCTAAGCTCAAAGTCTCAGTAATGCCTTTCAATTTGGGCACAGTTTTGTTTCTAATAACAGAGAGAGATCTCCCTAAAATAATAAGAGAGAGTCCAATATATAGTTCTATAAGAAAGACTTGGGTGCTTTGTTTCACAAAAATGGCCTACGATGCATTCAATGCCTTTAATGAATTTTAAATTTTGTCCATGGGCTATGTTAGAATCAAGCATCGGTCTTAAATATGGGCTGCCTGATGTTCTTCCTGATGTGTGTGCAGCTGTTCATTTGATTTACTCAATGTAGAAAAATAGGCCACATCATTGAATGTTCACACTCTCTGATGTTCACTTGGTGGACTGCTTCACCTTCTAGAAACATATCCCATGCGTAGATATTTTTGATCTTTCTCCATCATTCCCCCTTTCCTTGCTATATTTTGTCCTTTTCTTTGTGATCTGAGCTTTTCTGGCTATCTCTTTGGCCGATCACTGAATTTGATCTTAACAAGTGACATGTGGCATTTCCCACTGTGAAATAGGTGAGGACACTTGGTAGCATCCACTTAGCTTATAAAAGCTTTAGATACCTTTTGAGAGTCCTACAAAAGATGACACATGACAGCTTCTGTTGTAGCTTTAGAAATGCTATATAAACATTTGGGACTCATTTGGATTCACATGGATGATGACACTTGGCATGCTCTACATACTTAATCAACTCACCCGAGACCCACCATAGTCCTTACTCAATAATGAAACAAAAGGAAGAAACTATGGGTGTTGACACTTGGCAAGTTCTGCCAAGCTTTACAAGGGAAATGTGGCACATTCCACTGCATTTAGAAAAACATATTAAAATATTTTATAGTTGCCACTTGGTGCCCTCTGCAGACTTCTAAGAGAAGCTTATTGAAAGAAGATTTTAAACTTATAAGAAGCTCAAAATGTGGATGTAGACACTTGGCAGCTTCTACCGAGCTTTAGCAACTCACTTGGGGCCCACCATAGCCCTTACTTAATAATGAAGCAAAAGGAAGAAACTGTGGATGCAGACACTTGGTGGCTTCTGCTCTCAAGATTTTTCCTTTTGGGCACTCCTTTGAACCACTTTTGCTCACTGCCCTCCTCAAGGGCACTTGGCCTTGGTTCACTGCCCTTCGCAAGGGAACTTATTCCTTCGGCTTTGGGGCAGTCCCTTGAACCAACTGATTGAACAAAGTTTGGCTCAACGGTTCAATCTTGCATTTGAAGCCTTCTTTTTGACTAAGTCTTTTGATCTCTTTGAACCTATTAAATCCGTTGAACCGTTGAACCCGTTGAACCTTTTTGGGTTCAAGGTTCAATGGTTCAATGGTTCATTCCTTTGTTTTTTGCTAAGTCCTTTGATTTCTCAAATAAAATGCATTGAACCAATTGCGTTGAACTTAACGCTTTGAAATAAACTGCATTGAACCAAACGCTTTGAACCAAACTGCGTTGAACCAAACACTTTGAACCAAACCACGTTGAACCAAACGCTTTGAACCAAACCACATTGAACTAAACTATGTTAAACTTTTGAACCGTTGAACCCTTTTGGTTCAAGGTTCAATGGTTCAAGACTTCTTCTTGCTAAGTCTTTTGAAGCCGTTAAAATTGCTGAAGCAGTTAAACTTTGAACTTTTGTTGAAATGCTTAACTCTTTAAGTTTGTCGACGTCATTGAACCTTTGAACTCATTGAACCTTTTGGAAGCAGGGTTCAGTGGTTCAATGGTTCAATCCTTTGTTTGAAGCTTGCCAATGAACCTTTTTAGTTGAACTGAAGCATTACACCAACCTTGAAAAATGCTTAAGTGTTCTGAGAGCTTGTTTCTTTCTTGCAGAGTCCATAGATTTGAATCTGTAGAGTCTGTAGAAATGAACCTGTAGAGTTCATAGATACAAGTTTGTAGAACTGGCAGAGTCCATAGAAATGAGCCTATAGAGTTCATAGTTTCAAGCCTACAGATTCCATAGATTCAAGCCTACAAAGTCTGTAGATTCAAGCTTACAAATTTCATAGAAATCTGAAAAAGCTTGAATAATGAAGAATTTGAATGCTCAAAACAATTTTTGAAATGGGAAGAGAGGATTTTGGTCTGTTGAACTAGAATAGTTCATATGTTGTCCCAAAAATGAGCTGACATTTTTGGGGACAACAGATATGAAAGAGTGTTAGGCACAACTTTGATAGGTGTAGATTCATATACACGATGAACACTAGCTTATTCTAAAGACTTTTTACAAGTAATTTGATTTGCCAATAATGTGACCTTTTCACTTAATAACTAATTTTGATTATGTAATTCTGATGTTAGCTTGTTCATACTGATAATTTTATCCCTTAGAGTCTCATAAGTGTAAACCTTGGTTACTTTTGATTGAACATGTAGGCACACACCCTGCAGGGGAGAGGTACATGCATGGATAAGTTGAGTATGGGAATTATTAATAATAGTATAAGCTACATCATCTCATGGAGGAGTGATAACATGGACATGGTTATAGGTAAATTAGTTATCACCATCATGGAGATGAGGGGGAGAAGGATATTATTTATTATGCATAGGATATGAGATTAAAACTTTAAACATGGTTGTTAGGTATTAAATTTATGGATTAAGTGCAAGAAACTATATTATAATTGATACTTTATATGTTCAAGGATTTATTTTTTAATTGAATTCCACATAAGAGAACAATAACATTATAGAGATAGAATGAAATATGACATACATTTTAACTGATATAAAACATCATGTACATATATGTTTATGTCATCTTTGAATTCATTTCAAATGAAAAGAAACAAGCATGCAAAGGAAGCTAAAAAACTTTGTATTAAAAAGTGATAAACTTCATTTGTCATTATTATCATGATTATATGAAATACAAATCATAAAATATAGGGATCTAAAATTTGAGTATGGGTATTAGAAGGCTAAAAACATAAACCCTAGGGTTATCTAGGGTTAGGGTTTGTGAAATATTCAAAATAATTCAAGTTCACCAAATGATTTGACTTTTTAGGGTTATGGAGTTAAAGCCCTAGCTTGTTAAGGGGGATAAGTATAGTAAATTAGGGTAGAAATATGTAATAAATATAGACACTAATTTGTAACAAAATTGACTTAATTTGACCTTTCTATAAATAAAAATAAATAATGTAAACAAGTATTTAGTTAAAAAATGACTGAAATAGGAGATCTAGAGGCTACAAACTGAGACAAAGGCTGATTTAAGTGTCATGGATAGGATCCAGGTGTCAAAAGCCTTTTTAGATAATATCACCCTAATTAGAAAGTAATGCCATGTGGTGTTAATCTCCTTATTTTGATAGTAGTGTCCTTTTTTCCAAACTATTTTGAGCTTCTAAGTACACCTGTGTCTAGGTATGCTAAGCTTGTTCCTATGCACATGAGTTTTAGATATCTATAAATGACTTATTTTGATTGATTTTATGTGCAAACTCTAATCCTCCATGTTTCTAGGGCATCTAGTTAACACAAGTAGTTAAGTGTGTTATTTGTTGGGTAGAATAGGGATTGATAACCTTGATTATATACAACTTGTTTTGAGTTTGTTTGTGTAATTTGCATATGATTTTCATTTAGTGGTTAGAGGGATAAAATCCATGTATATATACTATTATAGTGCTTTTACGTGTCTGAAAATAGATCTAGGTCGACCCTAGGTGGTATTTGATTTGAAAAGATATCTATTGGTATAAAAATGAGGAAAAAGGATAATAAAATAAAAACTAAGACATTAACATCATGGGGCGCTACTATCCCTATTATGGTACTAGTGTCAAGGGGTCAAAACCTAAGGCACTAAGGGCCAAGATGTCAAAATGAGGGTCTGAGACTTCTTAATGGATGTTTAGGGATGCTTATGGCCCACATAAAGGATGGATAAGTGTCTAAGTAGGGCCTAATATAAGTATAGGGGTAATCTATGGATGGGTGGT
The DNA here is from genome assembly GCA_037957365.1 of Torreya grandis. Classification (NCBI taxonomy): domain Eukaryota; kingdom Viridiplantae; phylum Streptophyta; class Pinopsida; order Cupressales; family Taxaceae; genus Torreya; species Torreya grandis. Next base: position 1,690,599 of record JARHVA010003686.1, read on the forward strand.
CTCAAATAACACTCTTAGCACTCAAGTGTCATTTTTAGGTGATTACAAGAAGCATCCATTTTAAATGATAATTCAAAAGAGGTTATTTTATCATTTTAGATGTCATGAAGACTTATACAACTACCATTTGAAATAACATGAGTACTTGATTTTTCATTACATTCAAGGGTGATACAAGGTGCACTTTCATTATTTTCATCTAGGATTGGAACATGATTTTGAGCTAAAAATGTAAAAGAGGAGAAAGAGGAATATTCTCTAATTATTTTGAAACAATCATCATAAAACTTAAAAATGCAAGTTTTGATTTCATTTTTTAATTAAAAATAAGAAGGGATAGAAAATTCAATATCACTTTATAATATAGATATATCAAGACCATTTGAGATAGGAATATTATCATAACTAGCATTTGGATCTTGAGTTTAGCTTATGAAATTATTTCATTAGACAAACTTTTGCAAAGATATTTTATTTTTTATTTTGAATTGGAATAATGGTAGGATAACATGCATCTACACTTTTTGAAAATTACTATCATTTTCATCATTCCAACATAAAATTATAGGGAGATAAGTATTACGTGCATTTGTATCATGGAGATCTAAAGATAAAGAAGGATTTTCATTGTTTGTATTTGTATGAATTAAAGAAGGAATAAAAAATTCAACTTGTGTAACATTTTAAATAAGTTTCAAATAAGGTAAACATTAATTATTTTAACAAGCTCATCATTGAATAAAGAAGATGTAAATTCAACTATTGGTTCATATTTAAAATGCTCTATGCATGAAAGATTTCTATTTTCAACATTTGGAATAATATTGTCAGGCATGTTCATTTTATAACATTGAATGCTATGCAATGAAATAAATAATGGGAAACTTGATGTTTCTTCAATAACCTCATTATTTGATTCAAATATATGCAATGTAGGAGAAACAAGAGAACTAGGCTCTTCATGATCCTCTTAAAAATATGCGGCATCATAATCACAATCATCACACTATTAGTTTCACCATATTCATCGATACTTGAATTTTATTTATTGTATTTTAAATATCATAATTTTAAGGATATTTTATAAAGGAAGGCTATGCATTAAATTTTTTTTGAGCTGTAAAATCCTCATAAGTAATGTATTGATCATCAAGGAGCCTTAAAAATGATATAAAGGATGAAACTTATTAGGGTTTTTAGCATGAGTATACATTTTAAGTGTTTTAATCTTAAGGAAACCAAATAGACCAAATGCAAGGCATAAGGAAAAAAAATAATAAACATCACTTATACTATGCCTATGTAAGTAAAATTAGATATGAAAAAATAAATATAGAAATATAAAAAATTTGTAGGAGGAAACCCTAAAGCACGCTATATTTTGGTTCAATTAAACTCAGAGGATGGGTTCACCATAATGTTTTATCTAGAATAGATATTTCACATAAATACACTATAGAAACAAAACATTTGAGTGAAATAATGTAATATTTAGATCTAGGTAATGAAGATAGTTTATTATAATTTAACCTATTCAAGCATGTGTAATAAATCAAACAAGGACTATATAATCAAGGGTTAGAAAGAATATATTTTTTTCACATTGTTTTGGGTTCTCAAGATGATTCAGGTTCATCCCATTGGTAAAATCTAAATCTATGATTTGTTCATTCTATCTTTTTATTATTTTTCTTAATCGAACACTTACACCAGCCTAGGGACACTTACATCAATGCAGGGGTCCTGATCTCCACAAAAGTGTCCAAATATGAATATGTATTATATCTAACTGTATCTTTTCCTGTGAATGTGATTAGACCTATATTATTATTTTAATTCCAACTAATGATAAAATCACATGCATAATAATGTTAAAAACCAAAAACCTAACTTCTTTATCTTTGACCACTTTTGGATAGTAAAAAAATGTTAGCACATGAGCTGAGCTAACCCTATAAACCATGTTTTATCTAAGTGCTTCCTACATAGCCATATACTCTAAGGAGGGCCTAAAACTCACATGTAGTTCTCCCTTTAAGGGATGTGTATGTGTGAAATGGTGATCATGAAACTATATGCTCTTTTTCCTATTGAAACCCTTGGTATAATAAATGTAAGTGCACTTTAACTTTTTAATAATTTTGACTTCAAAAATATGTAATTCAATATAATGTGTAATCAATAATTTTTGAATGAACAATGTATATGATAATTGAGAGGCTTGATTGGTATTTGAACGCTATACCCTAGTTTTGTATATATATGGAACTTTTTAAATTTGAATTAATACCTAGTGGCATGAAACATACAACAATAGAAAAAACATACATACTCTCATAAAATGGTCACAAGTTGAAAAGTATAGAAATAGAGAAAAGGATAATTCATGACACTTTAAATTTCCCATGGACACTTTCATCAATTCAAGTGTCTTGAGGTGAATGATAGTGTTCAAGGGATAAAAAAAAATAATTTTTTATTATAAACTTATGGATCCCCACCATAAGATAACCAAAATCATAATATAATGAACAAAGAGTAGCATAATGTTAGATAAATCCATAAAGGCCACGAATCCCAAGGATTCCATGGAAGACCACGTCACAGTATTTAATATTTTGATAAAATGGATATATATACAAACTAAGCAAAAATACATTATAAGATAATCTTGTACCAAATGTGGGTTTTTACAATATGTTAGGAAACTACTACACATTTATTTTCATAGAGTATTATTTAGCTTCAATCAGAGTACTATTTTGATTTAACATATATGATTGTTGGTATAATATGCAATGATCAATAGATTAATGCCCAACGTAAATCAAAATAATAAATATAATTAAATAATTAAAATGGTATATACTTGATCACATTATACCCAAAATACGTAACTATCAAATATTGTGTTACCTGGTCTTCTTGCATGAATCAATCTATCTTAGAGACATTCTTGAAAAGGATGAAAAATATGAAGGATTTTTAAGTGTATTTTTATACCTATATGATTCTTCTATTATATTTTAACCATATAAGACTTAAATAAGCCTTTATAAGAGAAATTTGTTATAATTTGAGGATATGACTACTTGATAACTAAATATTATGACTTTAAAATAAGTCATTTGAGGTTTAATAAGTTACTTTAATATTATAATATCAATGGATTAATGGTTAAGTTTTTGAATAAAGTTAACAAATATCTGGAAAATAATTTTAAAATAAGTTACAAAATAATAATTGTTGGCAATATGATTGTGAATGATGTCAAAAGGGAGATTATTGGTATTATGGATGTCATTGATGCTTAGGGCTGAATATGGTGATTAGAGGATATGCAAGGAATACTATCAAAGGTTAAGGATGATTAGAGTGATTGTGTGCATGAGTGGAATTTATTTGGTTCTTCATCATGGTCATTTAGACATTTAGGGTCTATGACAAGAAGATTTGAGAATGCAATTTGCTAACATCACCATTGCTATGTGTGAATGAGCTTGGGGGAGTTGGTCATATGGATGTGATCACATTATCCCCTAGTTGTTATGCAATAGATTTGAAGTTATGTGATGAAGTATGATCTTAGATATGGGGATGCAAAGTTAGCTACTTAGACATAATTCATTAAGTTTCCATAATTAGCCAAATTTGTAAAAGGGCTACACAGATCCAAGTAAGCATGTTGATGAGGTCAGCATTCACACACATGGAGGTATCAAGATAAAATGATCATATGGGGTTGTTCATTTTTATGCCTAGTTTTTATGCACTAAATATCAGGTCAAGCAATTTAGCATGACAAAAGATGTGCATGTGTAAAGTTGGGCTCCCAAGCATTTTGATAGTGTTTTACCATAGTCAAATTTACATATGTAAAGAAAAATTGAGAAGGCATTTTTATAATATCATATCTTTCACGTATGAATGTTTCTAGAGTAGATGAATATATGGATAGAATCCCCTATGTGAAAGGATCTTATACACTAAATTATAGGTCATTTAATGAAGCACATAAAAAGTTATGCAAGAATAAAGTTGGCCTTCCAAGTAGTTTTAAGCATAGTTAGCTCTGTGGTATAAGAATATAAGTGAGAAGATTAATGGATTTATATCTATCAAACGCAAAGGATTCAAGAATAAATTAAAATATGGGTTTGTTCATTATCATGCCTAGTTTATATGGTATAAATTTTAGAACATGGAGATAAGTGAAGCAAAAGATATGAAGGTGCAAAGTTAGCCTTCTAAGCATATTGAGATGGTCCCCATAGTTAAATCTATACAAGGTAAAGTTAGAGATTTTTATAAGATCTAAAGGGTGAGCACTTAATCATATGTTAAAGATCCAATAATGTGTAGTGAAACTAATATGTCAAAGGCACCTACAAGTGAACATGATAGTGACAAGTTTCATAATCATAGAGCCTAAATAGTAAATATATGGTGTGGTTCAAATCCAAATAGTTAATGATCAATGCAATTATGAAAAATGTCTCAATAGAGGGAACTAACAACAATGCGTAAAAGACACGCACTAATGCCAAGTGTCACATTATTGAGAGCTCATCAGAGATAGATTAATATTATCATAAGATTTAATGATGAGTGAATGATTATGCAATGAAGGTATAACAAAGCTAGTGGACTCAATGGGATCAAGTGCTTGATATTTAATGAGACATAGGCAAGTTAAAGACTAAGCTAGTTTGACAAGATCAATAAAGTGTATTCATTCTAAAGATTCAAGAAGCAATGAGATGAGATAAAGAGCTTGATGTTTAACAATAAGATATAAGTGAATTTCATGCTAGTTTGAAGATCTAATGGCATGTAAGATCTCAAATCAAATGATCTAACGAATGTGTTTTAAAGTTGAATCATTAAATCCTGGAAGTATATAAAGATCCAATAAAGTGCATGAGCTTGTTAGAACTTGATCAAACAGTTGCATTTTAAAGTTGAGAAGATTGAATGAGGATCATCACATCATGGTACCAAACTTAATATCAATGATCAGTACTTAAATATATGATCATCCCAATGGTCAAGCATTGGATGCAGGAAATTGCAATCAAGCCATGAATTATGACACAAATAATGAATTTGATTGTTGTAATCGATCAAATTTGTGTAATATGGCATGTGCATCAAGACTAGAGCCCAATATTTCCTAAATATAGTAATGAGTCCAATAATCATGGTGGTGAAGCATGAGTTTAAGACATGGGAAACTTGTAGTTAAAAATAGGAACTAAAGTCTAACAAAACTAAGCATGATGTGTTATCAAACAAGTGTGAACATAGAGAATATACAAAACCCTAGATCAGTTTCTTATATATATGTCATCTAGGATATAGTTGATGCTACTAGAATTATTGAATTTAGTCAAATAAAGAAATATAGAGACATAGAGTTAGAGGGGAAGGGAAGAGAAGAGAAGGGGAGAGAAGAGAGTTAAATTGCATAGCATGAATAGTCATAGATTAGAAATGTAATAGATAATGGATAATTGGATTCATTTATGAATCTATATTGTAATCTAGATTTGTAGCTCCATAGTATAATCTGATAGGTGGGTGCCATTAGATAAGTTGATTTGGTGCTCAATTAGGGAGTGGGTGCTTTCTTAGAGTATGTGATCTCAAATTAGGGGATTGGTGTCTCCTTAGGGTTGGTTCCCTTAAACATTTTAATCAATGAGGTTATTTATTATGAGGTTGGATTAGAATGATAGATTATAGAAACTATTCTCATGGTGGTTTTTCCCATATTGGGTTTTCCATGGTATATCTAGTGTTGTGTCTATTTATGTGCATGTGATCTCTGCATATATTTTTAATCTTCTTTAAATTTTTTAGAAAAGGACTAAGTTAATCAATATACTGATTCACCCCCCTCTCAGTTATAATTTAGAAAATGGTCACAAGTTGAAAAGTATGGAAATAGATAAAAGGATAATCCATGACACTTTAATTTTACTATAGACACTTGTATCAATTCAAGTTTCCCAAGGTGAATGATAGTGTTCAAGGGATCAAAACAAATAACAAAAATTATAAACTTACGGATCCCCACCATAAGATAACCAAAATCATAAAATAATGAACAAAGAGTAGCATAATGTTAGACAAAGCCATAAAAGGCCATGAATCTCAAGGGTCCCATGAAAGACCATGCCACCAAGCATTTAATATTATGATAACATGGATATATATCCAAACTAAGAAAAAATACATTATAAATTAATCTTGTACCAAACATGGGTATTTACAATATGCTAGTAAACTACTACACATTTATTTTCACAGAGTATTCTTTAGCTTCAATTAGAGTACTATTTTGATTCAACATATATGATTTTTGGTATAATATGCAATGATAAATATATTAATTCCCAATGTAAATCAAAATAATTAATATAATTAAATAATTAAAATTGTATATACTTGATCACATTATACCCAAAATACATAACTATCAAATATTGTGTTACCGTGTCTTCTTGCATGAATCAATCTATCTTAGAGACATATTCTTGAAAAGGATGAAAAATATGAAGGATTTTTAAATTTATTTTTGTACCTATATGATTCCTCTTTGATATTTGAAACATCCAAGCCTTAAATAATCCTTTAGAAGAGAAAGTAGTTATAATTTGAGGTTATGACTACTTGATAACTAAATATTATGACTTTAAAATAAGTCATTTGAGGTTTACTAAGTCACTTTAATATTATAATATCGATGGATTAAAGGTTGAGTCTTTGAATAAAGTTAACAAATACTTGGAAAATAATTTTAAAATAAATTACAAAATAATAATTGGCTGTGGCCCACACTTGACACATTAAAATAAGATGAGGGACACAATTCAAATGTAATTAATCAAATCAAGCTAATTTATAGTCTAAAGCATTATTTTTGTAAAAAATCATCGCATTATTTCTTTCATATCATAACCTACCCTAAAAATATTACAAGAAAGAAGCAATATGCACTGATTTGTATGTACCATTCCATATTTACAAATAATATTTTATCACATTTTTTTTCACTTTCCATGGATGCAACTCAACACAAACTAAAAAATATTATCATCACAAGTTATTTTTCAAGTTTTTTTATCATATATAATATCCATATATTCAGATGAAAATATAACATCCACTAATATTCATACACTTAATCAAACACATTATGATCGTTCATTGCTAGGCATTACACCATTGTAATGATTTTGAAGAAACTGAATTTTTAAAGATCACCAAAATCCAAAAAATATTTTCATCTATAAGTTATTAATTTATGAAAGGAAATAGAATTATCATGACCATAAAAAAAATAAAATAATACTATTCCCATGTATTTTTTACCCTTTAAACATATTTGTATATGCATGCATCAAATATAAGTAATGCACATCAGAATTCAACATTTTAAAAACCTTCAAAATAGAGATAATATAATGTCTAGTCCTGAGATGAAACTAAATATATACATAAGTTTTAATTGGTATAATTTAAATGAAAGTTTAACTTATATAAAAATAACTCAAGTCAAGAAATAAACCCAAACTATGAAGACTAAATCAAAATTCAATTCTTTTATCATTCATTAGACGAGGCCAAATCAATTAGAGGAATACCATTATTAGTTTGAAACTGAATGTAATTCATTATATTAATCAGTGTCTCAACTCTAAAAAATTCATGAAAATTATCCTCCACTTTAATCTTGACCTTTTTATTCACATACGTAACATGAGGGGAACAAATGACTTTTGGCATGTTTACAACCACAAAGGTTTGTATGCCAAGACTAAGATGGTGAATTTGGCACACTATGGAGAGAATTATTACCAACAATATGAGTGTTTTAAATAAGTTCATTAATATCTTCCTCTATATTAGAGTTATGTGGTATGAAGTGCCTATAACCACTTGGAATGTTATGTGCTAAAACAAAAGGTTGGTCACTTGTAAAAAATTGTGAGGTGTTGGCCTATGAAATTTTCAAAACAAGATCAATTCATGGTCTCCAAACTAAGCATTAAGGAGAAGATCAAGGTGTTACATTCAAAAATTGTTACACCATTAGGTCATTAATATCAAATTATAAATATACCCTTTTTTTATCATCTGTAATTTACCATCAACATGGTAAGGCCCTTCTGCCCCTAAAAAGGTGAGCATGAAAACCACCAAGTTGTGGTTGGGGTTATATGGATTGATGTCACCAAGCATTATATTTTTCTGAAGTATGGTATTATCTAATCTAGCCTAACATTATAGGCCAAATTTTCCAAGTTATAAAAATGAAATTAATTATGCCTATTGATAACTTAGTAAACTTAAGAAACTTACAAAATAATTAAATTATAATGTTATTTTTAAAATAATCAATATACTATCAATCAAGACTAAAAAAAATAGTTTTGAAGGAGGAGAAACAACAAAAAATAGTTTTACTAATTATTTATTTCCATTGCAATATTATAATAAACTGTATTGTGCTAAAAAACCATTGAGAAATTTGGAAATTGTAACAATCTAAAAAGTCTCAATACAATTTTAAATGCAATTTTGACTTATTCACAACACATGTTTTCAAAGATTTCTCTATGTTTACATATACCAATATGCCAATAAATTATTAATCTATCAAAAGGACACAATTTTAATTTGATAAATAAGGAACCATTTTAGATTGTAGAAAAAATGTACATGAGCTTGATTAGAAACAACCTTTATAACTCACCACAATTTTACTTCAACAAAAATCAAAATGATGTGAAATAAATAAACCCACAACCCTATAATAAAGTATAAACACATTATATTTATCCCAGCTAATACAAAATCATCAATCACTAGAATCATGAGGAAAAAACTTGTGAAGTTTTCTCTTCAAATGATTAGAGAAAAAAAGTACAGTAACCAACATACTAAAATTCCATCAAACTATTACTAACTGTAATGAAATTACTTAGATTTTCACATAAAATAATTAGATATCACACAAAATAAGTAAAATAAGAGATCACACAACAATAATTGAAAATAGAGAAGAATATTGGATAATATAGTAGAGCTACTTCGAAGGGGCAATCTCCACAATAATGTGATAAGAGCATAATATTTAATATGATGATCAAATACTAACCACTACCTCTTATATATAGTCTACTTGGCCATGTTTATTACATATGCTGACCTAACTAACAACATAGAGAAATGTAACAAGAATATAAAAGAGGTATGTCAGCCACAAGTCGACCACACATATCCATAGACATGTTAAAGGTTAAGGGAGTAACATGCATATCCCCTTCAAAATAATGTTATTATCAACATTGAATCAACTCTGGATGTTGCTTCATGAAAGATTCATCTTCCCAAGTGGCATATTCACATGGGAAATTCTTCCATTTGATTAGGTACTCCTTAATCACTCTAGATCACTACTGCTTAGTGAACATTTGAAGGATCGCCTTAGGATCAAGAATAAATCTCCCTTATTCATCTAATTCTGGTAACGTATTTTGAGTATAATCTCTATGTCTAATGAATTTATATGAGCATGATACATGGAATACTAGATGTATATAAGTGGATGAAGGAAACTCTAACTTGTTGGACACACTACCATTTTTATGCAAGATCTGATAAGGGCCATAATACTAAGGGGAAAAATTGTTATCCTTTTTATGTTGCTTCAAGAAAATTTACTTATATGGATTCAATCAAACAAAGACCCAATCACCAATGTCAAAATACCTCTCACTCCTATGTTGATCTACCTGCTGCTTCGTACGATTTCAGGCCATGGCTAAATTTTCATGTAAACTTGTGAGGACCTCATATTGATGGTGAATATGTTCCTCAATTGCAAAAACCTTAGGATGGAACTTCAAGGTTGAAGTGATGGATGGAGGGTACTATCCATACAAGGTCACAAAGGGAGACATTTTGGAAGAACTATGAACATAAGTATTAACCACCATTTAGTAAGTGGCAACCAATGAACCCATTTATCCAGTTTACTAGAAAAAAAACAATAGAGATATCCTTCCAAAAATTTATTGACTAGCTTATTTTGTCCATCTAATTGAGGATGATAAGATGAGATATGAGCCAACTTGGTGCCCAAACATACAAATAATTCAATCAAAAAATTACTAGTGAAAATGGGATCTCTATCACTAATAATGATCTTAGGTGTACCATGCAATTTTTAAACTATATTGAGAAAATCAAAAGCTACTGTACTAGCAACAAATGGTTGTGATAAAGAATAAAAATGAGCATACTTATTAAGACAATCCAAAACAATCATGATAAAATTTTGACCATCAGATCTTGGTAACCCTGTAATGCAATCCATAGACACTTATTCCCAATGTTGGCTAGGGATGGCTAAAGGATATAAAAGACTCGGGGTTTTGAAGGTTTCAACTTTATTTTGTTGACATATCATACATTCAATGACATATTTCTGGACATTCCCCTTAATTCCTTCCCAAAAAAATCTTGCTTGATTCTATGATAGATTTTCAAAAATCTTGAATGGCCCCTAAGTGGAGTTGCATGAAGTTATTGAAGGATTTTTATTTGAGAAGAGAATTATTACATAGGTATAATTTATATTTATATCATAATGCATTACCCTTCCATGTGAATTTTTCAAATCCACCCAAATATTTCTGAATATTTTAAATCAAATAATGGGTAGCACTATCATTTTCCCATTATGATCTTGCTTCCTCTAGCCAATCTACTTGCCAAATGGTCATGGCACATAACAATGCCTCAACTAATTCATCCCTCTTGGATAGTGCAAATACTACCACATTTTACTTGCCTTTTTTATAAACTATTTCAAAATCATTACCTAACATCTTAGTTACCCATTTTTGTTGTTCTTCTAATGACAACTGTTGTTACAAAAAATATTTGAGACTATAATGATTAGTATTTACCTAAAAATGATGACCCATCAAATAAGGTCTCCATTATTTGACTGCATGTAGAATGGACATAATTTATTTCTCTTAGATGGGATTGATTTGCTTTTTACCCTTCAGTTGGTAACTTTCAAATGCAAGTGGTCTACCTTCTTGCATGTGCACACCACCCATACTATATCCAAATGCATCACATTCAACCACAAAAGTTTTAGAAAAACTAGGAGTGGCCAACACTGGAGTGGTGCACATAGCCAAATTCAATTGCTCAAATGCTCTGGTAGTTATATTAGTCCACTAGAAGGAGTCTTTCTTCAACAGAGAGGTGAGTGGTGCTGTAATGCTACCATAATTTTTGACAAACCTACGATAGTAACTAGTTAGCCCTAGTAATCACCTTAGTTGCTTGAAGATCTTAGAAACTGACCAGTCCACCATTACTTGGATTTTTTTAGGATCCACTTTCAATCTTTCATGTGATACCATATGACCCAAATACTCAACCTCATGAGATCTAAAAATACATTTGGAAGGTTTGGCATATAATTGACATTGTTCCATAATTGAGAGTACTTATTTCACATGATACAAATGGTCTTCCCAATTTTGAATGTAAATGAGGATAGCATCAAAAAATACCAAAACAAATTTACTCAAAATGGCCTAAAAATAGTATTCATCAAACTTTGAAAGGTGGATGGTGCATTTGTTAGACCAAAAGACATAACCATAAATTCATAATGACCCTAATGAGTTTTAAAAGTTGTTTTGGGTATGTCTTCATCATAGATCTATATTTGATGATACCCAAAATGTAGATATAACTTGGTAAAATAAAGAGAACCATTCAATTCATCTAGAAAATCATCAATGATAGGAATATAAAACTTATCTTTGATAGTGTAATTTTTGGGCTCTCTATAATTGGGGCACATCCTACAAGTGTCATCTTTCTTTCTCACCATGAAAACTAGTGAAGAATATTAACTTTGTCTATGGTAAATGATTCCTACATCCAAAATATCCTATACCTTATTTTCAATTTCACTTTTATGGGTGTAGAGTTACATGTATGTCCTGATGTTGAGTGGTGTAATACCAAGAATAAGTTTTATGTCATGATCATACATGCATCTAGGTGTAAGTCCTTGCATCATGTCACTAAAAACAACATAATGGGCATCAATCACTTGTTGTAGATTAGGAGGTGTAGATGGTTAAGTTGGCTGGACTTCAATGGAAAACAAGTAAGCCACAAATCCTTAAACACCCTTTCAAATAATCTTAGTCATTTGATGGGAACTAAAAATTTGTGGAGATTTAGCCTTTAATCCCCTTAGTTTAAATGTTCTTCCCTCAAAAGGAAATCACATGAATAATTCCTAAAAATTCATCTCAATAGTGCCCAAAGTGGTGAGCCACTATACTCCCAAAATAATGTCAGCTCCACCCATGGGAATAACAAACATAAGACAATCTAATAGGTAGTCTCCCATGGCCAACTTAATACTATGGAATTTACCTTAATAGCTAAAAATACCACCATCTATAATCATGAATTGAAATTTTGGAGTGAGATAAATGAAATAGTTCAAATGAGTAGCCAACTTATTGTTGATGAAGTTGTGTGTGCTCCCATAATCAATCAATATAGTGACCTTCTATTTCTTAAGGAAACCTACCAGCTTAAGAGTTTGGAGAGTACTAATACATGAAAGGGCATGAAAAGAAATAGTATGTTGAGAATCTTTAGATTTCTCCTCAGGTTCTTCTTCATCTTCACCAATTACATCCTCATCATCTACATCCTTATTGACACCTTTGATGTAAAATAACTTATTTTTAACATAATGATGTCCTTTGCTCCATTTGATGTTATAAACATAACACAAACCTTTGGCTTTATTCTCCTTAATTTGCTAAGGTGTCAATCTAGTGGGTTAAGGAAATGATGATGCTAGAAAGGTGCGATCATGACCAGTAGTGAAAGTTTTTTGCTTGACCATGTCTTTCTCTTCTACCATGCATACACTTGGGATAACTTCTAATACAGATGATGGATTAAACACTTGAACCTAAAATTGGATGCTATCTTTGAATCCACCCAGAAAAAGATTAGTCAAATTTGCCTCAGTGATGTCTTCTACCCATAAGGATAGATTTTGAAATTGATGAATATAATCCTTCACAGTTCTTATTTGACATAATTTGGTTAAATAGATAAAGTAGTTCTTAGAGTCATTATGCTGATAATGAACCAATAATCATTAGTGAAAACTAACCATGTAACAAGAGCACCATTATTTTTATTTTGAGCACACAACTAATGATACCAAATGAACTGCTCAGGTTCTAGATATAGAAATGCTACTATCACCATCTAAGAACTAGGAGTTTGGTGCAAATCAAATAAATTCTTAATTTGTGTAATCCAAGTTAGAGGATCCTTACTATAAAACTTATGCATGTACACTTTTGGTAACATCAGTTTCACACTAGGATTAGAGCTATTAGTGTTGATAGGAAGATGACCTAAATGATGAGGTAGAGGGTTATTTGTCTATAGATGACATGAAATGGTAGCCAATTGCATAGTGATCTGATGCAATCAAGTGTGCACCCCATTAATCTCTCCATGCATCCTTGAAACATTAGTTTTAACTATAATAAAGTCATCCTACCATACCAAGCCCTTTATGTCAGCCGAAAGTTGAGAAATCATCAAATCCAAAGTTCTAGATTACATGTCATCCCTAGAAGGAGTCTTAGGAGTTTCTTACCCCACTTTCCCCCCTAATTAGGAGGACCCACCATATAAAAACCCTAGAAGGGGTTTGTACCCTAAAAAAAGTGTACCAAGAGATGGTACCATCATGATCGCCTCCCTAAGATGAATTCGATGACTATTTTTTTACACTAGCATGAAAAATTTTGGCACCAAAAAAGTGTACCATTGGAATATACTACTGCGATCATCTCGCCAAGATGAATCCAATGACTATAAATGTGCAAAGGGAAATTTTTTTTTAGACTTTTCAAAAAAAAAAAATTCCAAAAAAACATTTCAAACAATACTGCATTGACATAAAAAAATAATTCTTCATAGATTGTAAGTTATGTTTTTTCACTCCTACTCAAATAAGTCGCACCTCACTAGATCTAAAAAAAAATCCATGGGAAACTTGCCCAAATCAAATATATGATACCACTTGTAATGAAATTACCTAGATGTTCACAGATAATAATTATATAACACACAAAATAAGCAAATATAAGATATCACATAACAATAATTGATAGTAATGTAGAAACTAGATAATATAAGATATCACATAATATAGCAGAGCCACTTTGAGGGGGTAACCTAAAAAACAATGAGATACTAAAAGAATACTTAATATGATGATTAAAGACTAATTATTACCTCCTATATATAGTCTACTTAGCCATGTTTATTCCATAGGCCAACCTAATTAAGAACATAGATAAATATAACAAGAATATAAAAGAAGTATGTAAGCCACAAGTCAGCCACACATATCCTTAGATATGTCAAAGGTTAAGGGCATAAAACTAAATATATATGAATAGTCAAACAAACTACATTTTATATCACAACCATGAAATTATTATAAAATTTAACTAATATAAATAGGTATAAAGTTAAACCTTAAAAATATACAAATTAACACATTCTTATCCCAATTGATAACTACCAATTGACATATGTGTCAAACTAGTGTGACTTAATCCTAATGAAAATTGAGAATTCATTAACTAAAAACAAAGAAAGCATAAGTATAAGAATAAATGAAAATGGAATCATGTTGAATTTGTTTTTTTTGTTTACCACATGAAAGTTTGAAACTTCACAAGGGCATAAATTAAAACATTATTTGGTTATTCTTACCATTTGAAAATGAAAATAGAACAAATAAAACATAATGGACCTATATTTTCATTATACAAGTAAGAGAAAAAGTTCTTCACACAACACATATAATTCCATTGGATTCCATAGACATTTTATAAATTAATGAAAGAGTTTTAAAGGATGCAAGTAAGCATAACTTGAAAACAAATATTCTTTAACATCGACATTGAAGAAAACCAGGTCAAGCCCTTTAAAGAAATTGAGTTTTCAAAAGCTTAAAAATCAATTTTACCCTCCTCCAAAAATAATGCATGAGTGTATGATGTCTCATTTAAAAAATGGACAAGGTAAAACCATATTTAAATTATCTAAATTTTCAGCATGTATATTGTGTAGTCGAAGAAAGGAGATATTGTAAATATTCAAACTTGAACTATTATCAATTAGAATTTTTGAACTAAATGTATAAAGGTAAATACATATTAATAATGTGTTGTTGTGGGATATATTCCTTTTCAAAATATACAAACTCTACTATCCATCACAAGTGTTAAATATGGAAACCACATAATTCGGTTTGTCATTTCATGGAATAGTACTGTCACATAGTGGCACATATAAAATATCCTTATAAATTTTTGACTATTGGAGAAACTCTAAAATGGATATATTTTATGTTGTGGTATTGAGCTAATCAATGATGTTAAATCCTTTAATTCTTCCATCCTACTATGCATAATGGGGCTCCTGACCTCTTTTAGTGACAACAACATGGAGTAGGGCATATAGTATAATATTAAGGTGAATAGTAGAGGTGGGATGGTAGTTGATGTAATTGAGAGGTCTACAGAAGGAGGAATGAAATTTAATAATTGAGACCTATAATCTCTAGTAGTAGTAGAAACTCAAACTGAACCCTGTGGAAATAAACACTGTGAATTTGTTCATTATTATGGTTTTAGTTTATATTATATTTTATCTTTGTTTTAAAATATGCATCAAGGGTCTTACGTGAAACTTAAAGATTTTAGTAAAACTACATTCAAAAAAATATCAAAAAAATTGAATTAAGAAATGGTAAATAGATTTTTCCATTATTATCATGATTAGTTATGAAAATGAGAAAATAAATAACTTGAAACTCTAATAGGATTTCTAGAGAGAGAAAAGGAGAATCCTAGGGTAACTAGGGGTTGTGAAATGTTAAAAATTAAATGGGTTCACCAATATGTTTTATCAAATTTGGATATTAATATCATTTTTAATCCAATTATGACAAACTACTATATAAAATTATAATGTATTAAATAAGGCTAAATTAAACATTTTTGATTTAGAACTTGCTAACTTTTAAAATATGCTAGAAAGGGAAAATATCAAAGAAGAAAAACTTAGCTAGAAATTAGATAGGTAGGAATATAATTACAACTATGAAACTAACTACTTGTGGTCATTATGAATCAGGAATAGGGATTTGTATCCACCGTAGACAAGGCTACACTATTTGGACAAGGATAAGTATGTTGGTGAATCTAAGGTGTGCTAGTGTCTAGTAAATTTTAATCTCTCTATGAAAGTTTGGACCTATGTACCTTCACCTATTGAATCTCTATGTGATTAGATCTATATGATTTAATACAAAATCTAATGTGTATATTCATCTTCACTTAAAACCCTAGTTCAATAAGTGATGGGGAAAAAGGGAAAATGGTTAGTCATTGAATTTTCACTTGACCTCAACACTACTTATGTTGAACATTGCCCACATACCGATAATCCAAAAAGGGGTCAAACATTATGTAGTTATCCATGCTACGGAGGTGTGTGTGAAATATTTGTGTAATTTTATATACTGGTATAATCCTAGTGTGAATAATTAATTCAAAAATGACCCATAACCTTGAAAGTGTATTCAAACTTAGCTCATGGCTACTAAGGCTATGAGGACTTAGAATTGGGAAGAATATTTTTTTCTTCTCACTGTGTAGTTAGAGGTTCTATTGATTTTAATTGATATGAGTCTCTAGTGAACAAATGTCTTGAAAATTTGGCTTTATATTG